>CM042480.1:41421540-41979040 GCA_023621385.1 Quercus gilva
GCGTCCTGCTCTCAGTTGCTTCGAGGGTCGCCGAGCATCGTCATCATCCTGGGAAGGATCAGACTCTTCCCCTCCCCTAGGCCTCTTTCCTTTGTCTTTCTTCTGCTTAGGATTGGTGGGCTTGGACCCAGATGGCGAGCTCTGTTGGGATGGGGGAGGAGGAAGCTTGGGAGGAGACTTTTTTGATGCATCCTTCCCCGACTACCCCTTAATCAGGGCTAGCAGGCTTGTCTGAGGTCGTCTCTTGAAACTCATCTTCAACCGAGGAGAAGCTTCTTCGGATAAAAAGTCTGCTTCAGCTAAGCTGGGGTCACCCAAATCGCCAGGAGGATCCTCGGGCGAGTGGAATTGGTTGAACACGTCAAACTCGTCCTCGGACGGACCTGAGTCAGCCATTTCCTCTTCTCTTGGCTCTCACCCTTCAGCCTCTGTAACTTGAGGTGATGAAGAGGTACCCACCAATGATACGCCCTCCAGAACGGGAGATCCTTTGGGGATCAAAAATCCGTGCTCGACTACGGTGATCTTATGCAGTTGAGGATCTTTAGCTCGAATCACGTACTTTAGAGTCGAGAATGATCTTTGGATCGGATTGTATCATAGGATCTCATGAACGGCTCTAACTTGGTTGTTGGCTTCATTCACAAAAATCTCCAACCTCAGTACGGTTTGCAAATCGTCCTTGTTGACCGCCGAAGTGACACTCAAAAGCGTGCGGATCTGCATAAAAGAAAACAAGTTCCTGTTAACAACCAAGCAAAGCACAGCGCGAAGGCACAAGAAATTAGACCCTCTCCTAGTTTGAATGCCCTACCTGGTGTACCCTCTACTGTTGGACAATGAAGGCCATCGTGCCACTCTCCGGACACAATAAGGAAGTTTTTGTTCAACCCCTTGCTAGACTCAAGGAGGCACTGGATGAGCCGGACCTTATCGTCTCTCGTCTTTATGTAATAAGACTTCCCATTAAGGCACTGAAGGTTGTAGCACTAGTTTACATCGTGGTGGGTTAACCCCAACCCCATCTTCTCGTTCAGGGCATCCACACAACCTAAGATCCTGAACACATTGGTGGCACACTGGGTGGGAGTTAAGCCGAAATGCCTAAGATAATCCCTCATCACTGGCCCCATGGGGATCCTCATACCACCCTCCAGAAAGGCGATTACGGGAATCGCCACTTCACCCTTTTTTCTCCTAATGCACCACTCTCCTTCTCCACGGTACCTCAAACCCACGGTACCGGGGATCTTATAGTCAGCAACGAATTTTTCCATCGCCTCATCAAACTCAACTAACTTTTTAAACCTACCCATCCTAAAAAACTAATGAGGGGCTTAGGGAAAGACGAAGGAGAGAGAGAAAGAGGAATAAGAGGATAAGGAACTCAGGCAGAAAAGTATAAACCGAAAAGAGAAGAGAACTTACAGAAATGAGGAAAGGCTCCTCGGACAGGCCTTTTATGTTAAAAGGAGGCATAAGGTTGGTTGGAGGCTTGATCAAGTTCGGCGTATATGCGCAAGAGCTCTTGAATGCAAAAGTGAAGAGGCGGATCAATTCAAATGGGTATTTATACCCCCAATAAAAAATAACAACTGTGTGAGTTTTCTTGCTCATAAAGTCAGGAGGATCATCACCGTTAGATTATCATCACACCGATTGAACATGGGGAGCATAGAGCCGCCTGAATTTAATGTGGGTGCACTTTGCATACCAAGGTGTTAGGAACGTGCCTTGGATAGGCGAAAAGGCACTGGTATTGATGGAGGGCAAGACTTGGCAAGCCACGACAAGGACTCGAGGACATTAAAATCCTCCTCCCCACCCAAGGAGCCGGGCAGCAGAATTTTGAGGGGTTATTGTGGGGCCCGAAGATTTGGCGACCCCGGCCCACTCCATATCGGGCCCAAGACCCATGCTGAGGACAATGTAGTATCTGAGGATGAGCGGGGAAGGCCTAAATTGTCAAGGAGCATCGCCGAGGGTGACTATGTCCTCGGCCGGCTGATATTGAAGAAGGGAAGGTCAGTGCCCCACCAAAAGCACCCTTCTAGGGCATGCCAAAGAAAAGAAGAAGTACTCAGGGTCGGTTGGGGGAATATGGTGAAAGAATAATTCGTAGGGAAGCTGTCATCCCCATATTAAAAGTATGCAATTAACGCTCTGGCCGCATTAATGAAGAATTGACCGTTGAATAGCGATGTTTTGGTTACTTTAACTAACAAGAGGTCTGGAAAGGTGGCTGATGGGACAAGCCCTCAGACACAGGCTCAGATGATCAACAAGTGGAAGACAGAGATTAGCTGAACAGGACTATATAATAGAATGAACCCTAGAGAAGAAGGGGTTCGGGGACAACCCCTATTTTCATTAGCAATTTGGGAAGAGTTCCTCAGACTGGGCTGAGGACGAACTTCCCCTTAGAAAACTTAGCTAAATCTCATTTGATGATCTTGTAAACCCACATCAACCGTTGTATCATTCACTAATGCCAAGTCCTTCTACCTACTCTCTACAAATTTATTGTATAGGGTTAACTGGGCTTAGATCCACTCATCCCCAGGAGGGAAGTGCCTTAACTCGGTCCCTACATTATTCATTTGAATTTAAGTAAAATATTTTATGCTTAATGTTTTAAAATAAAAAATGAAAGAAAATATAAAAAATTTATTGATGTAGAGGATGGGGTTGAATTTAAATGTTGGATAAAATTAGGTGAGAATAAAAAGAAAAAAATAAATAAAAGATATAGTAATAAACACCAAATTGTTCAAGTTATGCTATGTAATAGAATAACATTATATTCTTAGATACTATTTTTTATAATGAAATATGATAACATTTGACGATCAAAGACAGAGAAAGAAAAGCAGGATAACAAATTAAAATACAAAATAAATCATATCAACTCAAATTAAAATTTTAAATAACACAAAAATTCATTAACCTAAAGAAGGGATGCGAGAAAAATAAAATAATTCATCAAAAAATGTGAGAGAGAGAGAGAGAGAGAGAGAGAGAGATTTTTTAGGTGGAAAACTATGTATACATAGAATAGGAGAGAGAATAACAAATTTATAATAAGAGGATGAGAATAAAAAGAGCCAAAATAAAGAAAGATAAAGTGATAGAGGAAAAGTGATATTAAGATAGAGTGAGTAGTGAGAAGATAAAAAGGTAGAAGGGATGGAGAAAGGTGAAAGAAAGTGTAAGAATAAGTTGAGAAATTAATAATAATAAGAAGAAGAGTTAAAAATAAGAGAAGGATTATATATATATATATATATATGGGACAGAGAAATCGTTTTTTGATTGTTAAATAATAGATTTTTTAATTCACCTTAAATGAGTAAATGTTAAAAAAATTATAGAAAAAATTAGAAAGAAAAATAAAATAACATAACCGCTGATGTAGCAAAAATAAATGCTACGCTTTAACTTTTTGATATATATAGATATAGATATAGATAAAACTGTAATGCATGTTATCGACACAAGCCTTTTTACAAACTATTGATGTAACAAATTTTTATTGGTTCTTATTTGAGTTCATAATTGATATCATTTTTTTACTTCCAAATAACCACTCACCATTTCAATATTTTGTAAAAACAAATTGAAACATTATTTGTAACTTTAGCCTTTTCATATTAAAACAAATTAAAATTAATTGAAACATGCAATGCAACATGGTTTATGCCTAAATTTAGAAGAAAAAAAAGAACTAAATTGAAGGTACTAACAACGACAAATGCCAAAAAAATAGAGAGAGAACCAGTTTTACTGTTGGATAAACAACTGGACAGTAGCGTATGTCCACACACGTATAACAATAGGCCTTTAACCAATGGAAGCCATGAATGTTTCCCTCTCCTTCTCCAACGACCTTCCCTCAAAAAAATAGTTGGAGAAGAGAAGAAAGAAGAGCCTCTCTTTCTTCTTCTTCCTCGTCTTCTTCTTCTCCTTTTTCTGTGGCCAATGCCCATCAAAGTGTCCACCATTATTCCACCTCTCACACATTCACCTAGCTATCTCCATAATAACAATAACTCATAATTATCATTCATCATGGAGCTGCCTGTAAATTCTCCCTATGCACCACCAAAATATGTCATGCTCTCAGGGAATAATGATAACCAAGGCAACCTCAGGCCCCCTCCTTATCGCCGTAACATTCCTCGGTACCATTCCAAAAAGTCACGCGGTAGTTGTCTCTTTAAGTGCATATGTTGCTGCTATTGCTGTCTCTTCCTCCTCACTGCCCTCTTCCTTGGCCTCACTTTCTTGCTCTACAACATGTACAGGCCCAAAGTTCCATCCTACAATGTTGATAGCTTCGGTGTTCAGGCTTTTGAACTCCAATCTGATATGAGCCTCTTCACTGAATTCGCTGTGGTTGTAAAAGCTGAGAACCCAAATTCATATATGGGCTTCCTATATGGCAAAGACAGTCAGGTTAACGTGTCCTACTCGGACTCTCAGCTTTGTTCTGGGAAAATACCAAGTTTTTATCAACCAAAAAAGAATACAACAATGATAAATATTGTGTTAAAAGGCACTAGTCCATTTGGGTCAGGGCTACAACAAGCCCTTTTGGAAAACAGGCATGCAGGGAAGATACCTTTGCTTGTGAGAGTGAAGGCACCAATTAACGTTGTGCTGGGACGTTTTCCATTGAGGGGTTTTGATGTCTATGTAAACTGCTCCTTGGTCATCGATAACTTGTCACCCAACAAGAAAGTTAAGATTTTATCTACCAAATACAATTATGACATTGACTTTAATTGGTTCGGAAAACTTTGATCTAGATGTTTGTGAGTTTTTCGATAATATATACTGGCCGTGTGGAACTAGAGGCGCGCAGCAGTGGAAGCATTTGAAGGTATATACATATCTCGGCTTCTTTTCTGAGGGATCTAAGTCAAGAGTTGAATTTCTACGTGTTCCGCCTGTAATGTTTTATATATAGTTGCATTTCAAGAAAATATATGCTAACAAATATTAGAGGTGTTTGCAGTTCTAGATTTGTGTAATATTAGAGGCTTTTATTGGATTTGGATGTGAGTTTTCTTGTAAAAAGAATTCCTGGAAAACATCGTTATGTTTCCTCAATGTCTCATTACCTTTCTTTTTCTTTTTTTATTAATTATTTTCCCCTACAAATTCTTGTTGCATTCGTTTGGGAATGGATTCCAACGGAATGTAATATGAGAAAATGTACCCCTTTTTTATGAAAATTTTCGTTTGTTATTTTTGTTTCTACGGACATGAATTAATTAATAAAAATATATTTGATAGTTTACAAAATTAATTATATTTTAAAATTGAATGTTTCACAAAAGTTGTATTTCACCTCAAGAAAGAGAAAAAATTTCTTGAAAATTAGAAGATAATTAGCTCATTGGTGTATCGTGTGTTTGTGTGTATATATATATATATATAATATAATATAAATTGTTACCATAAATTCTATGAAATTAAGGGTGATCACCAAGTTGAGGTCCAGACAATGTTACTCTCTTGAGGTTATATGCACTATTTGCAAGATATGTCAATTGTTTATTAACTGATACATCTAACATTTTAGGCACGCCATCATCTCTAAGATACAACAATACAACAATCCAACCACTCTTAAGTCCGTTACTGTTATCTTACTAGTCTACACTATTAAGCAAGATAGGATGCTTTAAAATAGCACTCACCTCCATACCCACGTAATATAGTTATAGAAAGTACAATACTATGTTTATGTAAAGAACACAAAGAACGATAATGATTTTTTTTTCTATATAATCTAGTGATGTGTATATCCAAATAGGTAAAGGATGAGAACCTATTTATAGACTTAGGAGATTAGTAAGTTACACAAAGATTAATTAGACTAAATAAATCTAAAATAATATGGACATAAAATTATGGGTTTAATATGGTTATAAATCTCAATTAAAACCCAATCAATGAATGAAAATTCATTGTCAACAAAATATGACTATATAATTAATGGGGAAATAAATTGTAAATATCATTTTTTTTTTATATTCAAATATCCCAACAATAATGATATTTATTTATCATAATTTATGCATTAAGCAGTTCCTACTAGGGGTGTCAGTTCGGGTTAGAGTGTCGGGTTCGTGTCATGTCGAGGTAGGGGTATTCGACTAAATGGCTCAATCCTAACCCGACCCATTTAATAATCGTGTCATGATCCTTCAACCCTAACCCGACCTGTTAATAAAGCGAATTGACCTGACCCAACCCATTTGACACGTTTAATAAATGAGTCGTGTTGGGTTTACACAAATGTAACACAACCCATTTCAACCTGCATAATATTAAATATAACATCTATTTAGAAATATTTTTTTTTTACATTCCAAAAAACAGTGCATACACTTCAAGTTTTCAACTCACATTCAGAATAATATAGTTCAACAAAAATATAACATTCATTTAAAAATAAGTTCATCAAGAAAACAGTGTATACACGTCAACCCAAATTCAAAATAACAAAATTTCACAAAAATAAAATAACATAGTTCAACAAAAATATAATATTCTTGGAACTTGTCAAATGCTAAGTATCAATATTGAAAGAATTTGAGCAAACAGTAGACTAATCCTGACTATGACCACGATTATCATCCATAGATTTTTTGTTGATGTCCAAATTCGTAACATCTTCCACAAGCTCATCCAATTTCATTTGTGTAAGTTTTATGCCAAAAAAAAAAAGTATTAGTAGTTCTAAGGTCTGTAAAGTTTCAATTTCCAATTATATCATTTGTAAATTTTTGTAATTACTCACTTTTCTTTTTAAATTTAAAATATATGTTGGATATAAAAGGTATTTGACAAATCTAAAATAAAATAAATATTTATTTGTTATATGAGTTAAACGGGTTGTGTTAAGTGGGTCATTTCGGGTTGACACAAATAAATTAGCGTGTCAAACGTGTCTATTGTGGGTTACGCGGGTTGACCCGTTTATGACCCATTTCTTATCGTGTCTCTTTCGGGTCGACCCGTTTATGACCCAAACTCATTAAGGCTCAACTCTAACCCGAAAAAATCCGTGTTGAGTTCGTGTCGTGTTCACGGATTGGGTCGAACATTGACACCCCTAGTTCCTACTAGGTATTTATACTGAAACTTTTACTAAAAAGTAATTATTCAAAAGGAATTTATGTTTGGTTATATTATTGGAGAATATATATATATATATATATTGACTAAAACAAAAATAAATGTTTCCTTGCGCTTTTAATTAATTTTGTCACAACCTAGTTTTGTCCTCTGAAAGCATTATAGCGCTTAAATGCCAAAACCAAGAAAATAATAATTTCAACCATAAAATGAATAGGGATCACGAAACCATCTCAACTTCTCAAGCACCTTAACTTGTTAAAATTTGGTCAAATTAGGATAAACTCGAGAGTTTCGTGGTAAAAAATAAGGTTGGACCAAGTTTGATCGACCATAAAATATGATTGTTGATCAAGCTCAATCTTGAACTAACATGGATATTTCAATTTCCTTTGAAATTAGGGTTGGGCCACAAAAATCCAACGTAAATCAAATGAGATATCTTGAAAACATAAAAAATTTTGAAACCAAATCAGAAAATTGAGTAAGTATAGAAATTTTTTTTTATCTAATTTTGATTTCGTTCTAATGGTAGCCAAAATATCATTGGAAATCTCATACGAAAAGCTTCATTTTGAGGGGTCTCGGTGGCTAAAATTACAAAAAAAAAAACAAACACACACATAAAGTCTTGTGCATAATGAAACTTCTAAACATGTAAAAACTAACCCTTTCACACGCCTGTAATTCTTATGACGAAGTCCAATTTTCTCAAAATAAAGAATAAATAAAAATTAGTGCCACATGCTTACCAAAGAAATTTGGATCACTCAATTCCTATTTTGAAAATGCCTCAAAATGCGTGCACAACTTGCATAATGGTGAAACGGAAATTCCAAAAGTTTGGAATATATCAACTTTCAAAGAGCATAACTTTTGATCCAGGCTTCCGATTGAAAGCAAACTTGGTACCATTGGAAAACTTGTTTCATAAACTTACAAACATAAGCTTGGTTTCTCAAATTCATGACCCAGAAAACCTTCAAAGATAGAGGCAATAATGCATATTGTCAGGCCAATTCCAAAACTTATGTGTGGGGATTATAAGCTTGCATGTGAGGCATTTAAGTTAGCATATGAGAATTATGTGTCGACATTTGATGCTTACGTGCTGGCTCAAATCCTTCACATGGCAGCTCTTATCTCAGAGTCCAAATCTTCTGTCCCACTTTTTCTGCTCCACTCTATACTTCACTAATAAAAACTTGCCACGTGTTAACATAATTAATTAAATACTATCATTATTGACTTATTAATATTACCATTATTAATTAATGGTAGTATTTAATTAATTAGGTGAATACATTAACAAACTTTTATTGGTGGAGTATAGAGTGGAGTAGGAAAAGTGGGACAGAAGATTTGGATTTCTCATCTCTTCCTATATGTTAAATATTAGCATTGATGTGTATGCCATATTGTATTTGCTACAATAGATGCGGAAGAGAAAGCATAGATAAAGATAGAGTCAGGACTTAGAGTTAAGAGGGGCGGGTTTGTTGTTGGCTATATGCAGCGGCTCTGACCTTAGGCTTTACTACTACTTGTTGAGGGATTTTTTTTTTTTATTTTTTATTTTTTTATTGTGTGCGACTATGATGTTGGGTAAGGACAAAATAATTTTATTTAAAATTTTTAAAGGGCCGGGTTTTTTGCGTTGGGTAAAATTAGTTAATTGGACTTATTTTGTTTTAGATTTACTATTGGTAATTTTTGTTGTTGTGCTAATTTTCTGGGCTTGTATATTTTGTTCTAGATTTTAGATCTATTGACTTTTTTATAGTCTTTACGAGGAGGAATGCTAGAGTTACAAATTTTTTTTTATAAATTACTGATGTAGTGAGTGATTATTGGTAAGTCAAAAAGTGGTGTAAGCGGTGGGCCTAGTACGAACCAATATGAATTTTCTACCTTAACAATTTGTAAAAATATTGTAGAAAATTTTGTGGCAATAATATTATTCTTAAAAGAATTAATGATATTATTAAAGGGGGACAAAGTGTAATTTTATAGAAAAAATTGCTAAAATTAGTATCCGAATATATACTAATATTTTTATTAAAAAATTTGGGGGGGGGGGGGGTGGGGGAAGGGGGCATTGCCCCCCAAGTCAAAGCTTACCTCAGTCCCTGAGTATAGAATAGAAACACGAGAACACGAGGGTTACGTGATTCAGTTTTAATGGCCTACGTCTATGGAGAAAACCCATAAGGGTCACATCTTTATTATATATAATGTAGTACAAAACTTGTGTTATAATGAACCATAACATGAGTATTGTGGGGCCCCAAATATTTAGCTACCCCGGTCCACTCCACATCGGGCCCAAGGTCCACGCCAAGGAGAGGGCAGAATCTGAGGATAAGTGGACGAGGCCCAAGTCGTCTAGGGACCTCGCCGAGGAGGCCCATGTCCTCAGCAGGTCGACGTTGAAGGAAAGGAGCTGTCACTCACTCATTAAATGCACGCCACCAACACTCTGGTCACATCAATGGTGAATTGACCAGCCAACAGTAATGCATTGGTTGCTTTAACTAACAGAAAGCCTGCAAAGGCGGCTGATGGGACAGGCACTCAAGTATAGGTTTGGATGATCAATAAGTGGACGGCATAGATCAATTAAACAAGAATATATAATAGATAGCCCTCCTTCTAGGGAGAGGGAGGAGAAAGAAGGAAAAGGAAAAGGGATCTTCAGGGACTTCAGGGTGTCAAAGGACAACCCTGGTGTATGTTAGTTCTAAGAAAAGAGATCCTCGAACTGGATCCTCGGATTGGGCCGAGAACGAACTTTCTTCACGAACATTTAGCCGAAGTCATTGTTATTATACTCACAAACACTTTGTCAAATTCCTTTATTATTATTCCTATGAATCTCACGTCGATCATTGTTTGCTTTGTTAATATTTAGTCCTTCTACCCACACTCTACAAATTTTATTGTTTAGGTCCAATTTAATTTGAGTCCTTACAATTGGCGCCGTCTGTGGGAAGGACTTGTGCACTAGCAAATGCGATGGTTGGTGTGAAAAGGTTAAGAGCAACACTTCTAAAAAAAAAAAAAAAACCAACAAAAACAGTACAACGTGCAGCAATAATATTTACTCAGAAGGCAACAATGGCAAGAAACAAAAAGATGCGAATAATAAAAGAGATGGAGTGGGTCTACTTCTTTATTAATATATGAAGAAAAAGTTACATCTTACAATTGATGCCCATGCAGGCTTGTTCTAAAGCTAACTACAAAGAAAGACACTTAACAAAGCTGGTGGAGAAGCAAGAGAAGAGAAAAGGAAGGAAGGAAGGCAACGTTGAAGGGGGAAGAGGCCGCGGCACCGGACGGTTCCACCTCTCAACTTCGCTTGGTTTCCCTCCCAAGCCCATCATTGCCAGCTTAGAGGGCTAACGAGTCCAGATCCGGAGGAGGGAGGTTACGTTCTTTCTGGATCCTCCTCCAAACAGCAAGGAGGGGTCCACCTCTGGTTAGGTTGAAAAGAAGAAAAATCTTCAGCCTTCTCCTACCCCGACCCCAGAATGACGTCCGGGGTTGGGGTGCCATCCTTGACTCCTGAAAGGGGCTAGGCTTTCTCATAACCGCCCTTTCCTAGGGCCAATTCATTTTATGGGGCACCAACTGCTATTTTTGCAGAGCCTCTGAACGGTGTATTGGGAATGTGTTTGTGAGGTTTGAAGAAAAGGGTAGTCCTAGAAAGGCCTTTTATAGAAGGCAAAAATTGGTGAGAGTCAACCCGCACGAAATCCTAGGGAGAGATTACTGAAGGCAATAACTCTGCTCAGTTTCCAGGGGGCTTATTCGCCAGTAGATCCTCGTAAATCTGCGAGGACATTAATGAGGAGGCGCCTCATTAACGAGGAGGCACCGAAGCGTTAAAGTGCGTTATTCGAACAGCCCAAGGGACGCCTCGTGATCAGAAGAAGCACGCCAAACGAAGAGGCTAGAACAAAACAGGGTCCACTCCTCGGCGGAGCAAATCAAAAAACTAGGTACTGGACAGAAGCAAGGCCTTGCATGGTCCTCAGACTCAAGCCTCTGGGGAAACCAGCTACTTCAGACTGAGAATTAAGAGTTAGACAGAACCTAGGCATTGCATGGTCCTCAGACCCAAGCCTCTGGGGAAACTAACTACTTAAAGAAAGAAAATTACTTAAAAATCAAAGAACTAGGTACTGGACAGAACCAAGGCCTTGCATGGTCTTCGGACTTAAGCCTCTGGGGAAATTAGCTACTTCAAATTGAGAACTAAGAGTTAGACAGAACCTAGGCATTGCATGATCTTTGGATCCAAGCCTCTGGGGAAACTAACTACTTAAAGAAAGAAAATTACTTAAAAATCAAAGAACTAGGTACTGGACAGAACCAAGGCCTTGCATGGTCCTCGGACTCAAGCCTCTGGGGAAACCAGCTACTTCAGACTGAGAACTAGGAGTTAGACAGAACCTAGGCATTGCATGGTCCTCAGACCCAAGCCTCTGGAGAAACTAACTACTTAAAAAAAGAAAATTACTTAAAAAAAGAAAATTACTTAAAAATCAAAGAACTAGGTACTGGACAGAACCAAGACCTTGCATGGTCCTCGGACTCAAGCCTCTAGGGAAACCAGCTACTTCAGACTGAGAACTAAGAGTTAGACAGAACCTAGGCATTGCATAGTCCTCGGACCCAAGCCTCTGGGGAAACTAACTACTTAAAAAAAGAAAATTACTTAAAAATCAAAGAACTAGGTACTGGACAGAATCAAGGCCTTGCATGGTCCTCGAACTCAAACTTCTGGGGAAACCAGCTACTTCAGATTGAGAATTAAGAGTTAGACAGAACCTAGGCATTGCATGGTCCTCGGACCCAAGCCTTCGGGGAAACTAACTACTTAAAAAAAAGAAAATTACTTAAAAATCAAAGAACTAGGTACTGGACAGAACCAAGGCCTTGCATGGTCCTCGGACTCAAGCCTCTAGGGAAACTAGTTACTTCAGACTGAGAACTAAGAGTTAGACAGAACCTAGGCATTGCATGGTCCTTAGACCTTAGCCTCTGGGGAAACTAGCCACTATAGGACAATCTAAGCACTGGGCAAAACCAGGATTTTGTACTGACCGTAGGCCCAAGCCTACGCCAAAGCCAACACCTTTGGTGCTAAGTAATGAGCCCTGCTAGGAACGAAAACCAAGTAAAGCTGAGCGCTAAAGCATAACAACTTAAACCTACCCATCCTAGAAGAACTAACAAGGAACTTAGGCTAAAAAGTATAGATTAGAAAGAGAAGAAGATTTACAGAAATAAGGAAAAACTCCTCAGGCGGGCCCTTTGTGCTAAAGAAAGTTGCAGGGGCAATTGAAAGGATGGTGACACTGACAAAAAGGCAAGGTCCGACAGGCCAATACGATAGGCTCGGGAGCGTCAAAATCCTCCTCCCCGCCCAAGAGGTCAGACAGCAGAATTTTGAGGAGCTATTGTGGGGCCCCAAATATTTAGCAACCCCGGCCCACTCCACATCGGGCCCAAGTTCCATACTGAGGAGAGGGCAGAATCTGAGGATAAGTGGATGGGGCCCAAGTCGTCTAGGGACCTCGCCGAGGAGGCCCATGTCCTCGGCAGGCCGACGTTGAAGGAAAGGAGCTGTCACTCACTCATTAAATGCACGCCACCAACACTCTGGTCACATCAATGGTGAATTGACCAGCCAACAGTGATGCATTGGTTGCTTCAACTAACAGAAAGCCTGCAAAGGCGGCTGATGGGATAGGCACTCAAGTATAGGTTTGGATGATCAATAAGTGGACGGCAGAGATCAACTAAACAAGAATATATAATAGATAGCCCTCCTTCTAGGGAGAGGGAGGAGAAAGAAGGAAAAGGAAAAGGGATCTTCAGGGTCTTCAAGGTGTCCAAGGACAACCTTGGTGTATGTCAGTTCTAAGGAAAGAGATCCTCGGACTGGATCCTCGGATTGGGCCGAGAACGAACTTTCTTCACGAACATTTAGCCGAAGTCATTGTTATTATACTCACAAACACTTAGTCAAATTCCTTTATTATTATTCCTATGAATCTCACATCAATCATTGTTTGCTTTGCTAGTACTTAGTCCTTCTACACACACTCTACAAATTTTATTGTTTAGGTCCAATTTAATTTGAGTCCTTACAAGTATATATAATAGACTTTTCTTACACACAAAGTAGATGAGCTTGGGCCTATTACATTGGCTAATATGTCTAATATATTTCTAACACCCTCCTCAAATTCAAGGTGAAAGCTCAATGAAAGCTTGAGGTTGGATAAACTTTAGAAAATCCCTTAAAGAAGCCTTGAATAAAGTCTTGAAGAAACCACAATTATAAATTGGCCAATTGAGTAATTTTGGAATTTCAAATGAAGAAACACAGTCCAAAATCAAAATCTACGAGGAAAATTAAGCAAGATAGGCTATTTTGGAAACTTTGACTTTTAGTTAAAGGTCAACGCAAAAGTCAAAGTCAAAGAAGATTAACAGTCAAAGTCAAAGTCAACGATCAGAGGTTAGCAAGTTCCAGGTTGGTCCAGGTCGGGTCATAGATCTAGTTGGGAACATATGACATGGCACGAATACTGACGCGAGTAGACGTGACAATGACGTCGACTAGGGCTAACGTGCCACTTGTTGACATCATTCGATGACATGGCTTTACTGGGTAGCATGATGATGTCATGAATGACTTCATAAGCAATTATTGTTGAGTGGAAACACATGAAGAAGAACGTAGCGATGTAGTGGTTTGTGGAAGCGTGTGCGGACGTCGTTGGTTGCCGAGTTTCTAGGTTTGCTAGATTGGAGTCTAGCCAGGATGTTGGAGTGGCGTGTGTGGCTAGTTGATTGGCAAAGAGTGAGTAACTAGAGAGGTGAGTGGGAACGACACCGAAGCCTCTTACTGCACGTAGTGGCATGTGCAATAGAGAGGTAAGACTGGGAAACTTGAGTTTTGCTCATAAGAGGCCATAGAACTCACCTATGTGGTTGGTTTCATCAAGTGAAGCCTTAATTTGCACAAGTTTGAGAAGTGAGTCACCGATTTCTTGTGTTTTTGAATCTTGGACATGGGTGCGAGCGACGGTGGTTGTGTGATGTTGTGGAGTCTAGATCTGGAGGCAAGCAGTGGCACTGTGGTGGATCTGTGTTTTGCATGTGGGAATTTTCTTTGGTGTGTAGAGATATTTCGTTTGAAGCCAAGAACAAAGTTTGGCTCTAATGCCATGTTAAATATTAGCATTGATGCGTATACCATGTTACATATACTATAGTAGATACAAAAGAGGAAGTATAAAATAGGAACATGAGAACACAAGGGTTACGTGGTTCAGTCTTGACGGCCTACGTTCATGGAAGAAAGCCTTAAGGGTTACATCTTTATTATATAAAAGTGTAGTACAAAGTCTGCATTACAATGAACCATAATGATATATCTACGTAGCAGCTTGGAGATGGGAGCTCTTTTTCATGCAATTTAGTCCAAACCTTGACAACCTTACCATCAGAATCTCTATCTTTGTGTTATGGCAAATATGGAAGGCACAAAACAAGCTTCATTTTAACAAACTGAAACATACAACTTTACAAGTAGTAAGAGAAATGGAAATCCTTAATCCCATTTTTAGTGTTTTATTTAAGTACAAT
The DNA here is from genome assembly GCA_023621385.1 of Quercus gilva. Taxonomy (NCBI): domain Eukaryota; kingdom Viridiplantae; phylum Streptophyta; class Magnoliopsida; order Fagales; family Fagaceae; genus Quercus; species Quercus gilva. The sequence goes on from CM042480.1 coordinate 41,436,358, forward strand.
GTCCTATTATATGCCAAGTGTTCTATTTTTTTTTAATTATTAATTTCAGTTATTTTATTGGAAAATACTAAAAATATTAGTACAAATTTTATTAAATAGTTTACAAATAAATGTGGCAATATGATTGATAGATTTCAATAACATAATAAATAAATATCAAAATTGCTTTATTATGATTGGTGACACATTTTTTGTAAAGGATATGTGGTAAAAAATTTTGGTATCTTTAACATCACAATGGGCCAGGCCTGTCGGCCTGACCTATTTTTACTTGGCCCATGGGTATAATGGGCTAGGCATAGTGAGTTATTAACTAGTTAATAGGCTGGGTCGAATGAGAAAACCTTCATTCATGACTCTGCCCATGGGCAATGCCCATTTTGTCTTTATTGGGTTGGGCCTAATGGGCTACCCATGTGCTTGTGTTAGCATCTTATTTTATTATTTCTTATAAGGAAATACTCAATTTTTTATAAGAAAATAATTAATCTATTTTTTTAAAGGAAAGAATCAAAGAATTTAATACTTAATTAAATTTTTTTTTAAGATCAAATTTATTTAATTTTTTGTTTTGTTGATGGAAGCCTATTTAATTTTTTTTATTAAGGTTTTAAATGAATTTTTTTTATCTATAATAAAAAAAGTCAAATGGTTAATTCAAAGTTGCTAGACTACTAGTAAAATATATATTTAGTAAACTAATATCTTAGTGGTTGAAGGGGTTCTTTTAAGAAATTCTTCTATAATGTCTCAAGATCAATCCTTCATACTCCTCATATATATTTTTGTTAAGAATTCTAAGTTATTGAGTTGGGCAATAGGTTGGGCTAACGGGCTGGGCTACAAGGCTAGCTTATTGGACACCTATGGGCATAAAAACTAGTCCACGGTTTGACCCTGTGAGAGACCGCAAAAGTGCCTATCAAAAAAGAGAGATCTTTGAGCGCTTTTAAGGGCACCTCTCTTTTTTGGGCAAGTAGCGTGGAGTCGCCACTTATTTTTTATATATAAAAAAAAGAAAAAACTAACTAAAAAATACATGATTGAAATAGTTCATTGTCATTGATTGAATAAAAAAGAATACATATTTGATAAATTGAGCATTACATGACTTTGGGTCCTAATTACTATACCAAATAATTACATGCCTTTTTGTCCTAGTTACAATCTATCCAAAATAAAAATAAAGATAAAGCCTAGATCTACCTATCCAAAGACACTAAATTTAGAGGCTAGGTTACGGAATAGGAAGGTGTTAGACACCCATTCTGCTTAGACAGAGTCTAGTCTTCTAGACTTTTGTGGCCAATATACTCCTTTATGCATGACATGAATGATATGTTACATACATGAAAAAAAAAAAAAAAAAACTAAAAAGCTAAATCACACAAGTTTATTTATGAATGCATCCTCCTCTTTGTTAAACAAAATTCAGATTTGTTGCTGTGATAAAAAATTGAATTGGGTTTAGAAAAATCAAATCTGTTTTTTGAGAACTAAAAAAGATTGGTTTTTTGATGAAAGAAAAATCATATATGTTTTTAGGAAATAGAAAAATTGGTTTTTTCATGAAAGAAAAATAAGATCTGTTTTTTTATATGTACAAAAAATATGAAAAAGATTTCTTGAGAAGAGGATTTCATTCATGAAATAAATTTGTGCTATATGCACTAAATAAAGCAAACACAACCATTCATGATCTTCTTCTTCTTCTTCTTTTTTTTTTTTTTTTTTTTTTTTTTTTTTTTTTTTTTAAATTTCAAAATCTGCTTTGTTAAGAAAAATCAAATCTGTATCTAAGGAAGATACAAATCTGTTTTTATTTAAAAAATTTTAGATCTACATCTAATGAAGATGCAAATCCATTTTTGATTTGAGAAAAATTCGGATCTGCATCTAATGAAGATGCAGATCAGTTTTTTATTTGAGAAAAATTCAGATTTGCATCTAATGAAGATGCAGATCCATTTTTTATTTGAGAAAAATTTAGATCTACATCTAAGGAAGATGTGGATCCGTTTTTAATTTAAGAAAAATTCAGATCTGCATCTAATGAAGATGCAGATCCGTTTTTATTTGAGAAAAAGAAGTGATAACATGCAGATTTTTGAAACTAAGAAATAGATCATAACAATAATAAAAAGAATCAAGAACACGTTTCAACAAAATAAATCAACAATTCATGATATGAACATTTGAAACAACTAAACTAAAAAAATATATAAACATGCATCATCACAACAAGAGAAACATAAGAAAAAAAAATGGTTGATAAGAAACAACCTCTTGCATGGAGCACTCTTCTTCTTGAGGGGATATTTTAGGGTTCAAAGAAATTTATGTAATTATCTTTGAAACCTAAAAACCCTAGCTTCAAAGAGAATATCAAAAAGGGAGATCAGAAATATGAGAAATTTGAGAGTGTGAGAAAGTGTCTCTCTTAGAGCGTAAAAGAGTGTCTTGAATTTTGAGATCCAATCTTTATTTATAGAGGCTGGAATGCTTTAAAAAAAAAAAAAAAAAAAAAACTACGATTAGAATGTGAATCGGGACGCGTCCTTCTATGAAAAAGTCGAAAATGATGTGTTTTATCGTCACTCGAAGAGTGTCAAGTCAAAACCTTTATAGGTGCCATTCGGCACTTTGAAAGTGTCAATTGGCACTCCAAAAGTGCCGAATGGCACTCTTGGATGCCAATCACGCTTTCATGTTCGGGTGCATTTTAGACTCATTTTTTAGGTTTTCTTGAGCCAGGTCTTGCATTTAGATGTGTTTTTAATCCATATTCTAAGATTTTTATCTCTTTTTTGGATAATTCAGGTCTTTTCAACAACATTTATCTTGTAGATAAATATTCTAAAATAAATCTTGATAAAGTTCATATTATCCACAATTTTATTGTTATTTAATTATCTTCTTTGATCCCATGCAAGCAATCCTATTTTAGACACTAATTATCAACTAATCACAAAATTATTTAATTAATTTTAATTGTTTAATCAATCAGAATTAATTTAAATTAATCATGCTTGGTTGACTCTATCTAAACACAATGCATGCATGCTGACAGTGCAAACTTGATCATGCGATATGTTTCGATTCGATGGTCTGATTTAGAAACCAGGCATACTATCGCAACCATTAGAATCTCAAAATCATTTTTATGATATGCAATGAATAAGTTAATGCATGTAATACAATCATGATTTTTGGGGTATATGAATGGTCATTCCAGTCATTCTCCTTGATTAAATCATGAGTGCAAAATCGAGTGTCTACAGACCCATTGGGCTAGTGGGTTACCTATGTGCCTCAACAACAGTGAGACGGGCCGTCCATTAGCCCGATGGGTTGTCAGACTATTGGGTTGGGCTGTGGTCAATGGGTTTTTGGTGATCTTTACATCACTCTATGGAGTATATGGTGGAACATTCAAAATGAGACTAATGATTTTTATTCTTAGAGAGAGAAGCAATATTATGCAACAACACACGACACGTGGTTTGTTGATTTGCTAATAAGTTATTCATGAAGGGCAGCAGGGTTGACTTTGGTTTGGTGCTTGCCTTGCCTCCTTTACATGGTATCAAATTGTATTACGTTGCTGAATTTTGAGTTTTAACAATGGAAAAGTTAAAGATGGTCTGAAGGCATTAGTTTAAGAATTATTATTATAAATTTTTAATGAAAAAAAAAAAATAACTAACTTTATTAATATCTTTTATATTTTTCTTAAAAGTGATATTAAAATTTTTTTAAAACAGTCAATAAGCAAATGGCTTAATGACATCCCTTAATAAGACCCTTTTAACAATAATAAAATTTAATTTTATAGAGCAATTAGGATTTTGGAATGGCAGATAATGAGCCCCTCATCAAGATTGTGGACCTTCTGGCCTAAGTACCTAGCATTTTTTTTTTTTTTTTTTTTTTGAGAAACACCAAGTACCTAGCTTGTTTATGTGCCAGGCTGCCAGCCCCTCTTCATTTAGAGCTTGCATTGGATTGCAATACAATATAGTTAAAAACAGTCATATAAAACGTGTTGCAAAAAATAAAATAAAAAACAATCATTTAAAACGAAATGCTACAGCCTACAGCATGCACATAATTTTTTTTATATTCTAGAAATCGTTTTATGATCACCAATTCACGATGCAGTGATATCGAGGGGTTTGGCATTTGGGGCCTATATTAATTAGCTAAATTGACATCTTGATGCAGTTCCAAAGAAAAAGCGAAAGGGTAGGAGGTGATTGTGGAATTGCTGTCTTGGAAGTTAATATAGAGCTAAATACAGGCAAGTGGCAATCTCTCAACCTGTGAGTTTCTAAATTTTAGGGAAGGGCTACATTAGCTATATAAGTTCCAGCAATAACACCAAAAAGCTTGCCGGGTAACCGGTTCATCAACTCTATTTGGTCCCTAAATAGAAGAGATTTTGGAGGTGCTGCTGCTATTTTCTAACTAGAGTCCCTGCATTGCAACATTTTCTTTCTGGGAACTTGGCCACATGTCTCTTAGTTTCTTTCAATGGCAATGTACTAGCACGTAAGCCAAAGATATTGTTGCACCTGGCGATTTTTCTTCACTAGCTATTTCAATTTTCTTTTTCTTTGTTGTTCACCCAAGTCTTAGTTTCGATTAGTCATCTGTGCTCTTGAATGTCAGAAACTATCTAAAGTGTAAATTGGTGGGTGATTAAAGTTTTGAACATCATCCTCTGCAAAAAAAAAAAAAAAAAAAAAAAAAAAGAAAGCACTGGAGTTAGAGATGGCGACTGGATTATTTGCTGCAGCACCATTGTTTTCCCATTGCAACTTAAGCAGAATCCAGGTAATCATGAATATATACGGTTCTCTTTTGTCAACTTTATATTTTCTGTTGCACGCAATTTTATTTGTTTTTATAACGTATGGAAACTTTCTAAAGAAGAGCCATGTAGACATGTTGCACATAAAATTTTTTAATGTATCGTAGTAGGATAAATCCCACAAAAGATGAGCATTTGAACGCTGAACTCAAGACAGTTGCAGAACTTGCTTAACCATTACAAATTGAATTTTACTTCACTTATGGGACTTGAGCATGTCAGAATGTGCTTCACTTCATGATGTTTGTGAGCATGAATTTTCTTCACACTTCCCGGATCATGGCCAAAACATGTCTCACCTTACTTAGTCAGTACATCTACTATAAAGTAAAAAGAATTTTTTTATTTAAAAAATGATTAAAAGAAATGGAAATCTAAGAAAAACTATTTATGCCACCTCCTGCGTGATCCTAGTTTCAGCTTGTTTATTAAAGATAGCAACCTAAAATATGGAAAGATTTTCTTGGGGTACAGAGAAATTGATTAAGCAGATCAAGAATCACTTTGTTTTGCAAAATCATAAATCCTTGAAATACTTGATAACCTATAAGAGTTTGCAATCATTGTACTATTGATTGAAAAAGCTTTTCTTGTAACAGTCAGTAGATTTCGTGTAAAAAGAGAAAATTTTGACAATGTGAAAGCAAATTTGTGAGAGTTACATGAGAATACATTTAAAGATACTAGATGCATAAATTATCATTTGAAAAAAAGAAATGTTTGTTCCTGCAGGCAACAAGCTTAGATGCATCCAACACCACAAAAGATGTGGTAGAAACGATGATAGACAGTTCCAGCGTGTGCAGACAAAATTTAATGCTGATGATAGAGCTCCGGAAGAAGATACTAACCTTTAGAGACATCATTGACCTTCCTCCTTGTGAGTGTTCAAGCTCCATTTATGAGGTATTCAACTCTTTACTTGAGCAGTACGCCATTACCAGAAAAGTCATTTATCTGAAATTGCATTTCATTTCTTTTATCTTGTTTTTATCTTCTGGCAGTTGTTGATGGGAACCATAGAGGATCTCCATAATCTGTACCCTAATGTTGTTCCCTGCAATCTGAATTCAGAAAAGAATGGAACTTCAATAAATCAGGTTCACTTACCAAGACCAAAAATTACTCAAAGACACCAGCAATTATTATTCCTGATTGCATGAATATATAAACTAATAAAAACAACTTACACAGGGATTGGCCCAATTTTATAATGCTTTGAGATGTATTGGAGATTCATGGGAAAAGAACCACAAGTGGATAACCAATGCCGGGGATGAGACCGAAGACAGCTTGGAGAACATCAGTTTGGAGAAACTTGGTAGGATAACTTAATTTCTGTGAAAACTAGTGTCAGAAAATGTAGAAACTCTCTTATTGGAAACTGATAAGTTTATTGTATTGAAGGTGGACTTGTGCGGGCAAAGCTCAATTCCATGACTAACATAGCAAAAAAAATGTTTGATGTGATGGAAGAAGACGAGGACAATAATGAAAGGTTACAAGAATCCACTATTGGGGATGGTTTACATAAATCCTATTCACAAAACAGAATCTACTGCCCTTCCCCAGATACCCCAACTTCAATTCCTCCTGAGATGACCTATGCTATCAAACTTGGTAACTTTGCTAATGTCTCCAGCTCCCGACCTCTTCTTTTGCCTCTCAGACTTCAGGCAGTAGGGAGTTTGATGTCCACTGACATGAAGAGTCTCTCATTCAAAATGTCCCCTAGTGTATCAGCTCAAGGTTCCAGCCCCGTTGAAGGGAAAAACAAGGCTGCCATTGACCATAATTCAGAAATGAAAGAAGTTGTTGAAGAATCACCAGAAAGAGAAAGTCATGAGAGGCCAAATAATTCCACAGAAACAAACACTTTGCAAGATATTTCAAATATTATGCCCAAAGCAAGAAGGTCAATAGCAGTACCACCCCCAACCCCTCCATCAACACCACATTACAATGCACCTCCAACTTTTCCGTCACCACCAGCTAGTCCATCTGTAAATCCTTCTGCAACCCCACCTCCACCACCAAATATTATGCCCAAAGCAAGAAGGTCAATAGTAGTACCACCCCCAACCCCACCATCAACACCACATTACAATGCACCTCCAACTTTTCCATCACCACCAGCCAGTCCATCTGTAAATCCTTCTGCAACCCCACCTCCACCACCACCACCCATTCCACCTTCTAAAGGATCTGTGCCAATGCCACCACCTCCCATGCCATTGACAAAGGGAGCCGCAGCACCACCTCCTCCACCACCCGGTGTCATAAAGGCGTTACGCCCAAAGAAGGCAACTACCAAACTTAAGAGATCAACCCATATGGGCAACATGTATCGGGTTCTGAAAGGAAAGGTTGAAGGCTCAAGTTTAAAGGACAAATTTACAAGGGGGAGTAAAACTCAGGTAGGAGGTTCTGCTGGGGGACAAAAGGGAATGGCTGATGCACTAGCAGAGATGACAAAAAGGTCTTCTTTCCACAACCCCAAACTACAAATGCAGCCTGGTCCATTGGTAGTAGTTATAGTCTTCACCAGACAAAAAAGATTAGTCTCTTTCCTGCCACTAATTTCCTTCTTTATTTTCTTAGGTCAGCATATTTTCAACAAATTGAAGAAGATGTTCAGAAGCATGCAAAAGCAATTGTGGAAGTTAAAATTGCACTTAATTCCTTTCAAACAAAGGACATGGCTGAGCTTATTAAATTCCACAAATATGTAGAACAACATTTGGAGAAATTGACTGATGAGACCCAGGTGAGTTCTCATTTCATATAGTTCAATCTATTAATCCTGTTCCATCTTGGTTATTTGAAGCTGAAGCCCTCTATTCCTTGTAATGCAGGTGCTAGCAAGGTTTGAAGGTTTTCCCACGAAGAAGCTTGAATCATTGAGGATTGCAGCGGCACTATACATAAAATTGGAAGGAATAGTTACTTCACTGCAGAACTGGAAAATAATGTCACCTTTGAACCAGCTTCTTGACAAGGTTGAATCATATTTCAATAAGGTAAACTCTTAGGACTAAGGATGAACCAAAATTTTACACTTGAGGCACTCTCTTCACGTACCTGATAAATTTATTGCAAACAGATCAAGGGGGAAGTGGATGCATTAGAAAGAACCAAAGATGAAGAGTCTAAGCGGCTGCAGAGTCACAATATTCATTTTGACTTTAATATTTTGGTGCAAATTAAAGAATCTATGGTTGATGTTTCTTCGAGCTGCATAGAGTTAGCACTTAAGGTAAAATGTTTAACTTATTAGTTGTTACTTAGGTTATCAAATTTATAAGTTAAATATTAGTTTGTACATGATATTTTGGCTTTTGCTATAGGAAAGGAGAGGTGCAAATTCAACTGCCAGGGCAGAAAATAGATCCAAAACTGAAGACCAAGCGAAGGCACATTTAAAGATGCTCTGGAGGGTTTTCCAACTTGCATTTCGGGTCTACAGCTTTGCAGGTGGACAAGATGATAGGGCAGACATGTTGACCCAGGAATTAGCAAAAGAAATAGAAGCTGATCCACAACAGGAGTGATGTAAATATAATCACCCTCAAACAACAATACAATACAATACCCCAGACTGAGCAATGTGATTTGCATAATCAGAACCATTTTTGGGTAATAGTAGCAAGCATAATATTGCAGCTTGCAGGTACTACTTTTCTTTGGGCACACAACCGATCAAAATGTAGTGAGCTTATAAGCTCGGATGCTGTTGGAATGTACCATAACAAACTGCTCTCTGAGCTCTTCCTTCCCCCTTAGTTCTCCGTTTTAATGAAGTTTCCTTTTCACCAAAAAAAAAAAAAAAAAATGTATTGTAACAGTTTAATGTTACAACTTATAAGAGCGAGACTTGTTAATATAAGAATTATTAGAGTGGAATAAATGGAGCTGAATAAGCTTATTTGACTTCCATTACTTCAAACTTGCCTCTCTCTCTCTCTCTCTCTCTCTCTCTCTCTCTCTATTGATGCACAGGAAACTGTCTTAGATATAACACAATGAAAACAAAGCAGAATCAGCAGGGAATCAATGGAGAATAAATGAATAATAGAGATTTAGTGACGGCATCCATAAATGCGGACTACAGAGACTAGATCATAATTTATGTGCAATGAACCTATGACCCAGTGGTTGAATAAAAATTATACAATACCACTTCTAGCTTATGGATTGGAAAGACCAAGCCAAACCCAGTGACTTATATAAATTGTCAGTAAAATGCAACCCATGAATTTCTTTATTTTAAAAATAAATACAAAAAAAATATATATATATATATATATATATTTGTAATAGCATGAATAATTATTAAAGCAATCAGAAGATTCTTTGCAACAGGGTAATAATTATTCATACGAATTATCTTCTTTTTTTATTTGTTTGTTTGTTTGTTTGTTTTGGTTTGAGTCACGGAATCTTCAGCTATGGTTAAAAAAATAAAAAAGCCTTTAAGTATCTCCAAGTATGTTCATTGGATTTATGGTCCAGCCCACATCTCCTAGGAAGGACACGTCTATATTCGGAGCGAATGAAGGTCTTTACATTAAATTCCATTTTTTTTTTTTTTTTTTTTTGAGAATTACATTAAATTCCTTGAGAGAATGTATCAGGTAGTTCTTTCTCTTTGATGGAAAAGTGTTATATGTAAATTAATTTTTGTGTACGTTCTAATTTATACATTGGCTTAGTAATTTTAGTGATAATATTGTTTGGGGATTAATTAAAATATTTACTGATTGATTTTTCTTATGACCCAACATTTTGAAGGCTTGGACTACCTATGACCAATTTTTTTGTTTGTTTGTGAGAATGAGACATTATAATATGATTTGTAATATAGTCATGTTGAATATGTTAATATTACAATATGGGTTGTTATACACAATGATGATTTATTGTTAATATTAAGAGTAGTGTTTATTATATACTCTGTTTCACACAACCAAACACATATGTAATCTGCCATGATTTTTGTTTTTTTAGAGATTTTTTAACTTATAGCATTTGCTCTTAATAATAGCTTTTTATTATCAAATTAAAACATCAATCGGTTTTTAGTGTAAGCTATGATTGAACTACATATTTCTTATTCAACTATTAGAGATTTTAGCAGTTGAGTTAATTGAAACTCACAATTTGTCATAATTTAAATTCAAATTGTGTGTGTATGGTAACTACAGTTGTGTATAATAAGTTTTGGCTTAATATTAATATGCTTGATGTTAAAAGGTACGTTTGGTTTATCACCATGTAACTGTTCTATATTTAGGATACTATTCTGATTCTTATATTATTGGTTGGTCTTTTCATAGATAGAGTTAGTGATTTACACACTTCTCTAATGCTTAGGGAAAATCTTCATCCTACTGGTGGATAACCCCTACTCCTAACCTACCTAAAAATCCAAAATAAAAGTAGTTGACCAAAACTAAGTAAACTTAAACAGTATTTACTTTATGAAGGTAACCCACTGTTATAGCCTTTTTTTTTTTTTTTTTTTTTTTTTTTTTTTTTATGATTAATTTGTTATAGCCAATTATTCCATAATTATCAGTAGGACATCATTCAATGATAAGATAAATATATATATAACTGGTTGCTTGCCAACTCCAGGTATTATGTATAGAGTCTGGTGAGACGAGGATATTGTACTTGTACCTACGTAAACGTTTCTCGACTTCCTAGCATATTTAATTGGGATTTCCATTTTTTTTTTCTTCGCTGATATCAAAACTTTGTTAGAAATATAGGTATTGAAGAGGGAGAAAATTAGAGGTGATGGATTCATTTTGATGGACTGGACGATGCGAGACAATGTTCTAATAGTGGACGGATTTTATGTGAACGGACATAGTGTGGATAGATCAAAGGGTCATGTGGCGTTCAGCTGGTTATTATGTAGTCTTCAAAGAACCCTAAATAGAAAAGACTTGCGTCTCAAGAATTAGCCCTAATTCATAGAGTCCCAATATGAATAGAATTCTAGCATGAAGAGGATTCTAGAAGATACACGCTTTAATAGAGATCTTCTGCATAAGGAAAAGACTTGTAACGCAAGCAAAGAAGGTTGATTTTACATTATTATAAAAACCCAAAGACCCTCAGAAAAAAGGTACGCATAAGTTAATCCAGCTCTGGCACTTTAGAGTTGTGTAGAAAAGCATCTTCGGAGGGATTTTGGCCGGTACCATACCGGTACTCTCCTAGAGTTTTTCTCTTTTTGTTGTGCAGGAGTGCGTGTGAAGGTCATGTGATTTACTGGTGATTTCACGGCATCATTAGGTATCATAGTTTGCATACACATAACATATAGGTATCACAGTTTCCGCTGCTAGGGTATTATGATTAATTTTCAATAGGCGGAAATACAATTTTTGTCCCTACATTTTCACGCGATTCTCACTTTGGTCCCTAACTTTTTTTTTCACCGATTTTAGTCCCTATTCTGAATAACGCGTCTCGTTTTTGTCCCTACTGTCAGTGCCCTAACGGCAAAGTCTTAGGTGGCAGACGGAAGCTAACGTGGCGCTAACGTGGCAATTAAAATATTATTAAAAAATATTATTTGACTTTTTTTAATGCCACGTCAGCATTTTAATTTTTTTTTAAAAATCATATCAGAAAATTTTAAAAAATAAATTAAATTTAAAAAAACCTTAAATTTAATTTAATTAAAAATTTTAATTAAAAAAAAATTTCTTAATGTTCTTAGTGTTCTTCAACTTCTTCTTCATTTTACAACTTGTTCTTAGTATTTGTCCCAAATCAAACCCAGCACAAGATCACAAACCCAGCAGCCCAACACCTCAAACCCAAATCACTGGGACATAAATGAAAACAAAAAGAAAAAATTAAATTAAATGCTAACAGGAAGAATGAAGAAACTAAGAACTCAAATCTCCAGCAAATCAAGAACTCAAACCCAGCAAATCAAGAACTCCCAAATCAAACCCAACAACCCAAGAACTCAACCCAAGAACTCAAACCCAAATCTTCAGCAAATCAAACCCAGCAACCCAAGAACTCAACCCAAGAACTCAAACCCAAATCTTCAGCAAATCAAACCCACAAACCCTTCAGTTTTGCCGAGCCACAAACCCACTAGCTAAACCAACCCAACAACCACCGAAGCCAACCCAGCCACCATCGAATCCAACCCAGCCAACCCAGCCACCATCGAATCCAACCGACACACAGCGAGCCAAGACCACCCATGGTGAGCCACGACCACCCCACCCACGGCGACCCACGACGAGCCACAACCAGCTCACTCACGGCGACCCACGACTACCCATAAGCAAACACCGAACCGCGGTTTGAATCCCACCCCACCCACGGCGACCCACGACCAGCTCACTCACGGCGACCCACGACTACCCATGAGCAAACATCGGACCGCGGTTTGAATCCCACCCCACCCACGGCGACCCACGACGAGCCACGACCAGCTCACTCACGGCGACCCACGACTACCCATGAGCAAACATCGGACCACGGATTGAATCCCACCCCACCCACGGCGACCCACGACGAGCCACGGCCAGCTCACTCACGGCGACCCACGACTACCCATGAGCAGACACCGGACCGCGGTCTGAATCCACCCACCCAAAGCCTCCATGCTGATCTGTGCCACACCGATCTAAGGCCCAAAAGCCAATATTGAAAGAGAGAAGCTTTCAAGGTGAGAGGAAGATCATGGTGAGAGGAAGAGAGGAGAGAGCATGGGAGAAAGAGAGAGTCTGAAAGTGAGAGGAAGATAGAGAGTGAGATTAAAAATTTTAAGTTTCTGGGTTTGTTATTGTTTTGTTCTCGTTTTGAATTTTTTGGGTTTTTGAATTTTTTTAGTTTTTATTTTTATTTCAGTTTTTTCCTTTTTTTTCATTTAGTTAAAATTTACAAATTAATTTTTTGTTTTTAAAAAATGACATGGCATTTGTGGGTAATATTTTAATATTTTTAATTTATTACGTTTGCCAGCTGTGCAATTTCCGTCTCTCACGTAACGGTAAGGACAAAAACGAAACGCGTTATTCAGAATAGGGACTAAAATCGGTGAAAAAAAAAGTTAGGGACCAAAGTGAGAATCGCGTGAAAATGTAGGGACTAAAATGGTATTTCCGCCTTTTCAATATCCAAGATTGCTACTAGGGTACTACGAGTCTACCATTCTCATAAGCATAGCAACCACCAAAAGTGCTACTTCGGAACTTTTCACACATACACAAGCACGCAGTGACACAGCCACACACCTTTCAATTAATTATGCTTGCTCCTTATAAACAAATGGGCAATAATGATTACACATTCTCTTATGTTTCTCATGAATGGAGCATTATAAAATTCAGTAAGTCACTTTTGTTTTTTGAGAAAGTTGATGTTTACAACAAAAATTTTAGGACTTGGCTTAAGACCTCCACCACAAAATTTTTTTACCTCTAAAAAAAAAGGCCCGTCTCCATTGTGAAAGACACAAAATTTTATAAAAAAATATGATTTTTTTTTTAAATGGCTGTGCACTTTTTTATTTTATTTTATTTTATTTTTATATTATTGATGCTGGGTATACCCGCCTTTTTTAATAGGCTTACAAATTGACATATCATCAATTACAAAAATGTAATTTTTTTTTTGGTAAAAAACAAAAAGGTAATTCAAACATTCATTAATTACGTTATTAGAATTCATCAAACACATTTATTGTCACATCATGTTGTGAATATTTTGTATTACCTTTAGCACTTTTTTTTTTTCAACAAGACTTTCAAAGTATGAGACTAATAAAAACCTAAACCAATTGAAACCCTAAAATACTTAAAAAAAGAAGAAGGTTGCATATGTGTTAAATCATCCTTGATGATTAATCTACCCTAATAGTTTGAGACTTTTTTTTTTTTTTTGGTAAACTAATCTCCTACAAAGCTACACACCAAATAATATCTAGCTCTTTCTCTTAAAAATTAGATTACAAATTTACTTAACTATGTATCATCATATATATATATATATATATTTAGAGAGTTTCAACTTATGATAGCTCTTTATCATAAGACCAAAACACCAATTAGTTTTTGGTGTAGGCAGAAATTGAACCTCAGATCTCTATTCAACCATCAGAGACTTTATTATTTGAGCTAACTAGAACCCACTATATCATCATATATCCAAGATAAAGTAATATAAAAAAAATTATATATATAATTTATTTTTTAAAAAAAATTTATGCTTCAACTATGATATTCAATTCTCTATATGAAATTAACCTTAGTTTTTATTAGTATTATTCATTAAATTAATGTATTTAATGCATCAAGTTAACCTCAATTTGATTAATATTAAATTATTTTTTAATTAATATTTATATATTTAAAGGCGCCAAAGAAATCTTTCATCTTAAGTACTGGGCCAATTCTGATTTTAGACAATAAATTGTTACTGATTGTAACTATTGGGTGTCTGATCCAAATTAGAACCAATCACAAGTTCACAAGAATCACAACTAGTTACTTAAAATTTATTGAAAATTATTGTTGTTAACAAAGCTATAGACTTGTTTCTTTGGTCATTCTCAATAGAACTTGTTTTTAAACTGTAATCTGCTAAGTTTTCCAATTCCCTGAATGCTGTACGCCTAAGCAAAGATCCCACCTCATTCTTTCTTTCACATTTGCATGCTATTCCATCAGTTGGTCACCAGCCCATTGAGAGAGAGAGGTGGGTTTGATTACCTGTTCCTTTGACTGAAATGCTAACAACCACGCCGCTATTGTTTTGTTGGATTTCTTGTTGTATGTCAGGGTATATTTTTTGTCACTTTCACCTGACATAAAGAGATTGAGCAGGTTGGCTCGCTGTGTCAGTTCGTCATTGTTAAGGATCGGTAATATTATATATGTCTGCCTCTTTAGTGTGCTCAAGGCTAAGTTTTTTCTTTTATTTAACCATTTTTCAACATTTTCTTCCAACTTCAAGTGGCCCACAAAAATAAAAATAAAAATAAAATCTAAATACATAATATAGAAGACTAAGTTGGGCTTTTATAATTATTGTTGGTCCATCGACTAGGAACCTATAAAGTATAAACTCACCATCAGTCATTTTAACTTTTTTTTACATTGCATGATTGCACTTTGTGATCCTAATTTTTCATCAAATATTCAAATGATTTTATTCGCACAACTTATTCTTATCCACAAATATTGTGCACACATGGTTTTTACTAGCGGCTAATTTCATAAATCGGATTAACATGTATGATAAGCGCCAAAAAAAAAAAAAAAAAAAAAAACGATTTTTATTTTTCTTTCCTCTAATTCGCGAGTGGGGAATCAAACCCGCAGTGCCATGACACCGCGAAGCGTGGAATGTCATGCATTAGTTGTTTTTTTTTTTTAAGTAGTCAAGTTTTATCCCTATCAGGATCACATTATCTGAAAATGTGTAATTATTCAGTGTTTTGGAAACATATTAAACGTGTGTCTTCTCCTCTCATAAATAATATAGGTCAATTTTATTATGAATTTAATTAGTGAAAATGTGGAACTCACTTTTAGGAGAGATAGGGAGCATGTATTTATTGTGCTCTCGAACCACTGAAGTAATTTTGCTCTCCTATACGTTACCAAATTGAGAATATTTTGTACATCAATCTAGTTTTGCCCAAGTTTTTCTTTGTGGGTTTGCACACGTAGGTGTTAGAAAAAAAATCTCGTCCCCATGTCCTCCTATGCCGTTTTCAAAGAGTTTAATGTGAATGTTTACATGTGTCCCAAAAACCGGTGTAGTGGATTAGTTTTTGAAGTGGACCAGAAGTGTCTGCGCCCCTCACTCTCTCCCACTCCCTCTATTATCTCTCCACCTTTTCAAACACCACTTCTACATACTTAGTCTAACTGTCATGCTACTTTTGTCACCTTTTTTCTTCTCAAATCTTTCACTTTCACAACTTATAACCATTCCAATAATACTATCATGTAGGCCAAATTTTCAGTCTCATCTTTGTTTATTCTCATCCAAAGGGCTTGTATATAGCCAACTCTACCGGCTTTACTAGCTCCAAAGCAAAGAGAACCCCAAGAATTTCTGTGAGATTTTAGACATGTTTGACATCTTGTTCGGGTGGCGAAAAGCTTCAAAATGGTAAAAACCCATAAGTTCAAAGAGTTTTTAGTGTTGGTTTGTTTGCCAACCGTATAAATTTTATGTGTTTCTTTCTTGTTGCAGCAAGAAACTGATTAAACGAGTTCAGTGCCGGCTAAAGGGTCTGAAGAATAAGAGGAATTCAATTGTGAGGCAAATACGTGGAGACGTGGCTCAACTGATCAAAACTGGGCATGAACAAATTGCCTTCACCCGGGTATTCTAATGAATTCTCCACTATGAGTTTATTCAAGCACTCCTCTGTTGTTTCCTCTGTTTTCTTTGTTGATTATAGAATTTCTCTGTTTTTAATTTTTATTGCTTGCCTAAAAGTTTCGATAGGATTTGTATAAAGTACTATAAACCAAGTTTCCAAGATAACTTGATTTGCAATCTTTGGTCCTGTTTTGTCGTTATAAAGTTAACCAATCATTCATGATAAGTTTAATCATTGATGATAAAGCCTTGAGTTAGGTAATGATCATTTCTTGACACAAAGTGCTGAATCACACAAAGATTGAGATAGAGAGAAACTTTGAAACAGGAAAGAAAAAGTTAATAGAGTACACAAAATTAATTGTGTTCTTAGCCAGATTGGCAATTATGATTGAGGATGTGGTCCCATTCATGCATACAACAATAATAGGACTTGAATAATATCAACTTCAATTTCAATCTGATTGATAATTGAAATTATGCCTGGTTTGGTTTTGAAGAGTCAGAAATGTAGAAGTTATACCTAGAAAATGGTGGTTAATTGCACAGTTACTTAGCAAAAGTGCCTGCAATCTCTTGTGAAAGATAATCAAAATATGTTTTCAAGGTAATAACATAGAGCTGCAAATGATTTCTTTGTTTTTCTTAAGTGATTGGTAAAACTTGAGAACTAACAATTGTGAAATTCTGGGGTTTGAGGTAACGTGGGTATGAAATCATGACTTTTTCAGCTGATCTGCAATCTTTTGCTCTGCCTTTTTTTTTTTTAATTGAAGGAATTCAATTGTGGAATATCTGAATAGCATCCTGTACTTACCAATGCTAGGATTGTATTTGCTTTCTTGTTTGTGGAATTGGTTTCTATTATAGTTACCAAATTTTTATTGCAAATTTTACTTATAGCTTCAGGAATTTGTTTCAGCAGGCCCGCTTATGTGATCATTTTTCTGCTTTTTCAGGTTGAGCAGCTCATTAAAGATGAAAGCATAGTGGCATTGTATGAATTGTTGGACCATTTTTGTGAATCAATCCTCGTAAATCTTTCTTATATCCGAAAGCACAAGTATGGGACTACAACACCCTCTTTCTAAAGTCACCACTCTTCCCCCCCACCCTCTTCTTCTTTTTTTCCCCTATTTTCTAAGTTCCTGTGATCTAAAACAATGATCTTTTATTGTAATTTTCCAACCTCAGGGACCGTCCGAATGATATTAATGAAGCAGTTTCAAGTCTTATATATGCCTCTGCAAGATGTGGGGATCTACCTGAGCTTCTGGTGATCCGGAAGCTCTTTGGAGAGCGGTATGGTCAGAAATTTGCATTGACTGCCGTTGAACTACTTCCTGGGAATCTTGTGAATCGTGAGGTTATTATTTTCAACAATAGCAATATAATTTAACGGGACTTATTTCTGTTTATTCAAGAAAGGATTTGTCACTAATATATGCATGCAAATAAATAAAATCTAATTCTACAGATAATAGAGAAACTCTCCCAAAAGTCCGTTCCAGAAGATGTAAAGCATAGATTGATCGATGAAATAGCTAGGGATTACAACCTAAAACCAGAGGTTTTAGCACTTGAATACTATCCTGAATGGAAACAAGAGCAGGTGATTCTTTTTACTTGAATCAAAATGTTAAAGCACATTCATGATGTTTTCATTTCCCAAAATTTATATAATGTACTTCCATACTATGCAACTACAGGTGAAAGAAAATAGTGGACATCAAGTATTGGATACAGATGTTAAAGCTTATTATGATGCAACCAACGGATCTGAAATGCAAGCTTCAAGTGTTGAAGAGATAGAAAGAAAAGTCATATATGTTGATTCATTATCAACGAGCAATAAAATTTTGACAGAACCGTGCAACTCTCTCAGTCACCAAGATTCTGATATGAGTATTGCTTTTACTAGTTCCATTGTTCACTCTGCAAACTCCTCTATTGTTCATCAATCATCCTCAGGTGTAGTGGAATCTTCTGTGAATAACAAAGCACATGAAGTAGAAAATTCCAAACTGAATTCTCCATACAAATACAAAATTTCTGGTTTGGAGCATGAGGAAGTGAGGAAGACTCGAGCATCTTCTTCAGAAAGTTTGCCTCAGTTTCCTGAGGAAACAGTAGTTTATCTTGATGACATAGATGAGTTTCAGTCTTTGACTAAAAACAATAGAGCTTTCCCAGACCAAAGAATATTTAAGTTCAAATCATCTGTCCTGCCTAAGAGTGAAAAAGTTGAGGGCAGTGGTGATCAAAGTAATATGAATCATTATGAATCATGGAGTGAGAAGTCTGGCTCAAGGAGCTCTAGAAAGAGAGGGAAGGCATCAGGGAAAAGATTGAGGAGGAGATCAATGTCTCGGGAAAGTCAAAGTGTTAAAGATATTGAATGTCTCTTATATTATGACAATCTGAGCAAGAGTTCTCCAACTCATCACCACATGAAGCATCATAAGCAGAATCCTGGAGTAGGAAGGCAACAATCATATTATTCTCAGAAGAGATTCAAGAAACCTTGTTGTTTGGATTTAGGAAGTAACTTCGAGTTGTGTAACTGCAGCCTGAGACACCCAATTTTTTATTTTTGTACCTATGATGATGAAGAGAACGGGGAAGTTTTGCCGTGGAAGCAAAAGAGAGGGAGTACAACTTTGGTAAGCCTCCCAACTCGTGGTCCTGAACAAGAGCTTGCGTGTAATGAATGTTACCATCACCATTGGTCCTGGAATAGAGAGTTAGATAAGGAAATGGAATGGAATACCTTCACCAAGAAACCTAGGAGAAGAAGAAGTTATGACAGTGGTGCTGCTGTGTATGATGTTTTCACCTACCCAGATTTCCAGACTAATAAGCAGAATGAGGAAATGAAAGGCAAAGCAGACAGATCTTATTCACCAAGCAGCTGTGTTTCTTCCAACATTTCCAGTCAAAGGGTGACTAGTGCTTTTGCAAGAAAAGAAACTCTGCCCCCTTACTCCAGAGCTGAGACAATGCCCCCAGAACGGCTTAAAGAAGCTTGCAATGAAACTATACTAAGGTCCAATTCTTGCCCTTTCCAACATCCCAATCATGTTCATCCCAAATTGCCCAACTGTGATGATATAGAAGCTAAATTCAGGGCTCTTAAGAAAGAGCTTGTGCAAAATAAGGGCTGAGGCAGAAACAAACAACTTGTGTAAGATACAAAGCTATCTGCATTTTATAGCACTAGGCACTAGCTCCTGTGACATTTCTGGCTTTCTGTTTGAAGAGCTCCTCATTGAATTTTCTCATGTAACATGTTTTCATTACTACTTTTTATAGTTATTTGTTAATTGTGGTTAGTATGTATATACAATTTGGAAATAGTACAAAGTTGTCCTTGATTATATATATATATATATATATTTTTTTTTTTTTAATTTTTTTTTTTTTTTTTATGGGGGGTGGGGGGATTTGAAACTCTGGATGCCTTCATTGGAAATACCAAGAGGTACTAATTGAGTTATAACGACAAGACTCTTGGTCTTGGAGATTAGTATTGCTTATTATTTCAAAAGTAGATTATGAATCAAAGAGGAACTCCGAGAACACAAGGGGGCTTCCACTAGGAAATTGTTTATTCTTTTTTTGGGAAGAAAAAGAAGGCAAGAATATAAATTGACTTATGGCACTCCTCAGTCCTCACATGAAATCAAAGAAACTGACATCTTGGCAGGATTCAGAGCATATACCTCAATCTGGATTTCCACCAAATGTAATACCTTTTGGATAATTCAAAGAAAAACAATCATTTTTAGGAAAAGCTTCAAGATTCATTCTCATGGATTTTAAGGCTTAAAATCCTTTGGTTACAAAAAGCCTGATTCCCTTTCTCTTTTTACCTTATTGTGACAGTTGATTTTAGGTTCTTGTTGCTTGATTAAACTGTTCTTTAAGTAGTGAAAATTTATCAACAATATATGTGGTTTTCCATGAACTAAGTGCAAGAAAGAATTGGTAAAACCAAGATGGTGGTGAATAACTCAGCATGAGACCATCGATTTAATCAAATGGTTCAATTTACTCCTGCAATTAGATGTAGCAGTTGTATGTGTAACTCAAAAATTAGCTTGCAGATAGCTCCTGAAAACTAACTAATTGACTTTTGTATTTTCCCCTCGAATTTTTTATCAACTAAAGAAAGGGTTATTGAAGTCATAACTAATTTGTTAAGTAAGCTACAAATAATTTACTACTAGTGGTTTGACGAAAATCTGTGTACAAAATTTTATGCTTGTGACTTAATGAGTTCCACTAATGGAATCACCCAAATATTTTTTTGATCCAGAAATTATTACTTAAATGTCATTTTAGACCTTTCTTCCCTCTACGGTTTCCAGATGGATAATATCCTTAACCACATCAAATATTTGTGTTTGTGTCATTATTCCTCATATTTGCATTAGCCAGAAGACAATGCAATTTTATGAAAGATCTAAGAAGAGCTTAGCAAGTGATGGTGCTCTGGGTAGTTCATGGAGATATTTCATGAAATTATGGAATTAGTAGCCACTCTTTTGCCTTTCTCAAGGCTGTAGTGGGCAAAATTGTGGCAACATAGATAACTCATATCCGTAATTTTGAGATGCAAGTAAGTCAGGTTTAGCTTAAGTTCCAGAGATGCAAGTAAAGTTGTTTTACTGTGGGTACATGCGTGTTTGTACCTGCTTAGTGTAATATATTTGTTCATAGTCATCCTAAGCCTGGGAAAAGGGGAAGGGTTGGGGTAAATTTACGACTAACGTAAAGTTTAGTCACTCTCAAACTGTCAATAGAACTATGACAATAGATGATGTCTTTCCTTTTAGGCATGATAGGAAAAGCACCCCGTCTTGATGAATTAGCATATCTTGTCTTGTCTTTGATGACTGATAAGGGTAACTCTAAAAAGATGTCAAACTTGTTCACGTAAGATGAAGCCGATGGTCCTGATGAACTTGTTAGCCTTACTTGTGCATTCGGTGACATAGACGACTCCACCACCTCAAGGCTGACGACTCCACCTTAAGATAACCGAAACCTGTATGAGACGACCAGAATGCCTAGGCGGGATAAGAATCTGACGAAGGGAAACTGACGGGTCTGACAAAGCCTTGCTTGGCCTCCATGCATGAGTATATAAGGAAACATCTTTTGCCCCACGATTAACCCTAATCAAGAGGATTCCTACAAGGAAAGGGTCTCTTAAGTTATGCGTATTTATGAGGGTCTTCCTTACAAGGAAAGACCCTCTTTGCCAAGAAATAGATGTTAACTCATGCTACTATAAAAACCCCAAAATCTTCACAAATAAATGTACGCATAATTTACCCTATCTCTGGCACCCTAGAGTTGTGAAAGTTTTCTGACTTAACTTTCGGAGGGTATTTGGCCGGTACTACACCGGTACTTTCTGTAGGGCCTTCTTTTTCTTTGTTGTGCAGGTCTTGTCTAGAGCACGTGAGGACCGTGTAGCTTACTAACAATTTTCAGCATCATTAGTTAGTACTGTTTGTGGGAAAAAAACCAACTTTTAAGCCATACTACCACTTCCCAGACAAAGAGTTGCATGGTACTTACTCGCTCGATGACGACCACCAACAATAATCAAGGAGACGGACTGTGTACCATCGCCCTTAAGAGACAGGTTCAGACTCTCGCCGCTGTCGTGGAACGCCTCACCAAGCAAAACCATGACCTATAAGAGCAACTGCACCAAAAGAACACAGGGCCTAACACTCAAGAGGAGGACCAAGAAGGTACCAGTGTTAAGAGAAGGAACTAAGAAGGGCCAGAGAGCAGCAACGCCCTAAGCAGACTAAAGCGATAGGATACAAGGTGTCCATCCGTAGCAAATATGGCTCCACCATACATGGTTGTGGAGATGCAGATGATGAAGGAACGAATGAATTTTATGATGAACGCTCTCAGAGGATAGGTGTCTAACGACCTCTACGAATTAGTCCATTGGACAGATTCACCCTTTACTGCATCTGTCACTTTATTTCCCCTTCCTCCAAAGTTTCACATGCCACAAGTAGAGGCCTACGACGGATCTAAGGATCCCTTAGATCACTTGGAATCTTTCAAAACCCTATGCACTTGCAAGGTGTGGCGGATGAGATTATGTACCAGGCCTTCCTAACTACGCTGAAGGGTCCCGTAAGGGTATGGTTTAGTAGGCTGACGCCAAACTCCATTAGCACTTTCAAGGAGTTGAGCGTACAATTCGCCTTGCACTTTATCGGGGGGCACATGTATAAGAAGTCTACTGTATGCCTAATGAACATCAAATAACGGGAAGATGAGACGTTGAGGTCTTACATAACTCACTTTAACAAGGAGGCCCTCTCACTTAATGAAACTGATGACAAAATACTAGTGGTAGCATTTATCAATGGGTTATGGAAGAGGAAGTTTCTATTTTTCTTATACAAGAACGACCCAAAAACCATGTCGGATGTACTTTACAGGGCTACTAAGTACATGAATGCGGGAGACGCACTGCTGGCGCGAGAAGAAAAGCCCAAGAAGAGGGAAAGACAATAGGATGCATGGCAAGATAGGGGGCGGAAGATGGCAAAGACCCGGAGACCGATGGGAGGACAGGCACTCTAAACCCCCCACTGGGAGGTTTATAAGTTTCACCCCATTAACTACCCCGTTCGACGAAGTCCTGATGCAGATCAAGGACGAAGGAGTTTTGACATTTCCTGGCAAGCTGAAAAGAGATCCTAATAAGAGGTCCAGAGACAAGTACTGCCATTTTCACCGTGACCACGGTCATGATATGTCTAACTGCTATGACTTAAAGTAGTAGATAGAAGCTCTTATCAGGCAAGGAAAGCTACAAAGGTTCGTCAGTAAGGAGAGGACGGACCCACCACAAGAGCAGGTTACCCGAAGGGAAAACGAACGTCCCAAGCCCCCTAGGAGAAATAAGGATGATTGTAGGGAGAACCACAGCTTCCAGTTCGTCCAAGAAGGCACGCAAAACCTACCTATGGATGGTGCAGAACGTCTAGCTGACGGGGTTCGTCCCAAAGATGGCATGGATCGATAACCCTGTAATCGGGCTTACAGAGGAAGATGCTCGACATCTCCACCACTCACATGACGATGCGCTTATTGTTAGCATACGGGTAGAGGACTACAACATTCATCGCGTCTTAGTGGACAACGGGAGCTCTGCTGACATCCTTTATTACTTGCATTTTAGTAGATGAGAATTGAAAGAGAACGTTTGGTTCCAACCAATGCCCTGCTCGTAGGGTTTAGAGGAATAAGAGTATAACCCCCTCGACGTGATCACATTACCCATAACGGTTGGTGACTACACTCAGCAGATCACTAAGGATGTTACATTCCTTGTTGTCAACTACTTATCTGCCTACAATGCCATCCTGAGTCGACCTACCTTCAACTTATGGAAGTCCGTAACTTCGACCTACCATCTAATGATCAAATTCCCCACCGAGTACGGAGTAGAAGAGGTACGCGAGGACGAAGTGGCAGCACGCGAGTGCTACATAGCGATGCTAGAAATGGACGACCACTTACAGACCATGAGCATAGAAGAACAACGGACGGTTGCAAAGCCCATCGAGGGGTTGGAAGAGATACTCCTCGATAATTCAAGACCGAAGAAAACGACTAGAATCGGCATTCTCGCTAGTTCGCCAATCCGTTAGGCACTCACTGCATTTCTAAAAGAAAACCAGGACGTTTTTGCTTGGAGCCATGAATACATGTTAGGGATCGACACTTCAGTCATAGTGCATAGGTTAAATGTGTCGCCCACTTTACCCCTTATCCGTAAAAAAAAAGCGAGTGTTCGCCGAAGAGCGAGACTGAGCCATAGCAGAAGAAGTCTACAAGTTGTAAGATGCAGACTTCATTAGAGAAGTTTACTGCCCTGAATGGCTGGCCAACATGGTGATGGTCAAGAAAGCCAACGGGAAGTGGAGAATATGCGTAGACTTTACGGACCTGAATAAGGCGTGCCTCAAGGATAGCTACCCTCTCCCGCGGGTTGACGTCCTAGTAGACTCTACAGCCCGACACTAGTTGCTGAGCTTCATGGATGCTTTTTCTAGCTACAACCAAATAAATTTGGACGAAGCTGATTAGGAGAAGACGTCATTCGTCACCAGCCAAGGCCTCTTCTGCTACAAAGTAATGTCGTTCAGCCTCAAAAACATGGGTGCAACATATCAGAGGCTTATGAACAAAATATTTGTACATCAGATTGGAAGAAATGTCCAAGTCTACGTTGACGACATGCTAGTGAAAAGCCGAAGGGAGGATGACCATTTGGACGATCTCAAGGAGACCTTTGACAACCTCCACTCTTACAAATGAAACTTAATCTGAGTAAGTGTGCGTTCGGGGTAACGGTTGGAAAGTTCCTAGGGTTCATGATGTCTCAAAGAGGTATCAAAGTCAACCTCGATAAGATCCGGGCCATAATAAAGATGGCACCACCAAGGAACCTGAAATAAGTACAAAGCTTTAACGGCAAGGTAGCCGAGCTAAATAGGTTCGTGTCAAGGGCAACGGATAAGTGCCTACATTTCTTCTGCACGCTGAAGAAATCTTTTGAGTGGATGGCCAAGTGTCAACAAGCATTCGAGGATTTGAAGGCCTACCTCTCTTCCCCACCTTTGCTAAGTCCTTCCAAACTAGGGGAAGAACTGTTCCTTTACTTGGTTGTATCCCCAGCTGCTGTTAGTGCGACCTTGGTCAGAGAGGAAGACAAGGTGCAGAAGCTCGTGTACTACACTAATTGGGCACTCCGTGGTGCAAAGGAAAGGTACCCATCGATGGACAAGCTTGCCTTCACTTTGGTTACAGCAGCTCGTAAGCTCAAGCCATACTTCTAGGCCAAAATGGTGGTTATCCTGATTGACAAGCGCCTACGGCGAGTAATGAGCAATCTTGAAGCAGCCGGAAGAATGGCACTATGGGCAATAGATTTGAACGAATTCGATGTACAGTATTGCCCGCGTACTGCCATAAGGGGACAAGTGGTCGTTGACTTTATTGTGGAGTTCATTAACATGGAAGGCCAGGGTGCAAAAGAGTATCCTCAGTAGAGTATCTACACGGATAGATCATCCAACAAATAGGCTGGCGGAACGGGTATTGTACTTTGTTCTTCAGAAGGGGACGAGATTGAATGCATGGTTCGTCTCGACTTCCTTACAACCAATAATGAAGCGAAGTACGAAGCTGTAGTGGTAGGATTAAATCTCGCTAAAGCAGCAGGGGCCATAAGTGTGGTTATTCATTGCGACTCCCAGGTTGTCACAAACCAAGTGAATGGTGATTACGAATGTAAGGGTGAGAGGATGAAAAAAATATCTGGAGCAAGTAAAGAAAAGGGTGGACAAATTACAGGCCAAGATTGTTCAAATCCCAAAAGGAGAGAACGAGCAAGCCGACCGTCTTGCCAAGGTCGCGTCAGCGGAACACATGATCATTCCTAGTAAGGTACTTTCTTTTGTTAAGCTTTCACCATTAATAGATGCCATCGATGTGCAGGAGATAGGTTCTGGAAGCAACTAGACAACACCATTAGTCTTCTACTTGAAAAACGGCACATTACTAGACAGTAAGGAAGCCGTAAGGAAGCTGAAGGTCTAAGCAGGATGATTCGTTTTGATAAAAGATGTCTTATACAAGAGAGGCTTCTCCTACCCGTACCTAAGGAGCTTAAGCCCTGAAGAAGCAAACTATGTCATGAGAGAAGTCCATGAAGGGATCTACGAGAACCACTTGGGGTTACGGTTGTTAGTACATAAACTGATTCGAGCTAGATACTATTGGCCTCCTATGCAAAAGGATACCCAGGCTTATGTCAAAGCCTGTGACAAATGTCAAAGGTTCAGCAACGTCATCAGACAGCTAACAAAAGAGCTCATCCCAATAATGGCCCCACAGCCTTTTGCTCAATGGGGATTGGACATCATGGGCCCATTCCCAATAGCAATAAGGCAATTGAAGTTCCTAACAGTCGGCATAGACTACTTCACTAAATAGGTAGAAGTTGAAGCCCTGACCACCATCACAGAAAAGAACGTATGATGCTTCGTTTGGAGGAACATCATCTACAGATACGGGATCCTTAGAGTTTTGGTCTCAGATAACGGGAAGCAGTTTGACAACGACTCTTTTAGGGACTTTTGCTCACAATCGGGGATTAAGAACCACTACTCCTCCCCCGCCCACTCTCAGGCCAACAGACAAGTTGAGGTCACAAATCGATCCTTGTTTAAAATCATCAAGACTCGACTCGAGGGGGCAAAAGGTATATGGCCAGAAGAGTTGCCAAGCGTATTATGGGCATACAGGACAACAACTAGAACACCTATAGGAAAGACGCCGTTTCGACTAGCATACGGAAGCGAGGCAATTATCTCAGCTAAGGTCAGACTCACAAGCTATAGGGTGGACAATTATAATGAAAGAAGGAACAATGAGGCCATGTGTCTACAACTTGACCTAGTGGACGAAGTCAGGGTGACAGCTAAGCAAAAACTCGCACGATACTAGGATCTCATGGCCAAGCACTACAACTCTAGAGTCAGACACAAAGACTTCAAAGTTGGAAACCTCGTCTTGAGGAAGGTGACGGTGCCACTAGAGATCCCATCCAGGGAAAGCTCAGTCCTAACTGGGAGGGACCTTACAGAATCACTTCATGGCAGAGCAAAGACACCTACCACCTGAAGACGCTAGATGGACAGAAGTTGCACCATCCATGGAATACCGAGCATCTCAAGAAATACTATTAGTAGATGATAGCATGAAGAGCGCCACTCCCTATTTCCAGTTTATTTCTTTTAGTTAATTTTTATCTACAGTATTTTGTAAGCCCAAAGGGCAGGTTTTTATCCATTTTAAGAACAATTTTTTACTTATGCACGCGTTTATCATAATAAGAGGAGTTATTCAGATATGACCTGTGTATATATTTGTCTCTACAAAACTAAATTTGTGACTAAGTCCATAAAGTGGACGAGTTCATCCCATGAGGATGCCTTGAAATTATCAAGTCTACAAGTGGACGAGTTCATTATTAAGTCCACAGAGTGGACGAGTTCATCCCATAAGGATGCATTGAAATTATCAAGTCTACAAGTGGACGAGTTTATTATTAAGTTCACAAGTGGACGAGTTCATTATTAAGTTCATAGAGTGGACGAGTTCATCCCATGAGGATGCCTTGCAATTATCAAGTCCACAAGTGGATGAGTTTATTATCAAGTCCACAAGTGGACGAGTTCATTATTAAGTCCACAGAGTGGACGAGTTCATCTCATAATGATGCCTTGAAATTATCAAGTCCACAAGTGGACGAATTTATTATTAAGTCCACAAGTGGACGAATTTATTATTAAGTCCACAAGTGGACGAATTTATTATTAAGCACATAAATGGACGAGTTTATTATTAAGTCCACAGAGTGGACAAGGTCATCCCATGAGGATGCCTTGAAATTATTTAAGTCCATAAGTGGACGAATTTATTATTAAGTCCACAAGTGGACGAATTTATTATTAAGCACATAAGTGGATGAGTTTATTATTAAGTCCACAGAGTGGACAAGGTCATCCCATGAGGATGCCTTGAAATTATTTAAGTCCATAACTGGACAAGTACATCTCATGAGGATGCCTTGAAATTATCAAGTCCACAAGTGGACAAATTTATTATTAAGCCCACAAGTGGACAAATTTATTATTAAGTCCACAGAGTGGACAAGTTCATCCCATGAGGATGCCTTGAAATTATTTAAGTCCATAATTGGACGAGTACATCCCATGAGGATGCCTTGAAATTATCAAGTCCACAAGTGGACGAATTTATTATTAATCTCACACGTGGATGAGTTTATTATTGAGTCCACAAAATAGATGAGTTCATTCCATAGGGATGCTTTGAAATCGTTAATTCCACAAGTGGACGAGTTTATTATTAGGTCCTCAAACAGGACAAGTTCATTATTGCGTCCAAGCTGACGAGTTCATTGTTTTATGGACAAATCCATTGTTAAGTCTATAGGTGGACGAGCACAAAAAAATAGATGGGTTCATCCTAGTTACTTACCAAGTCCTTTAAAGGACAAGTACATCCTAACATATAGGCACAAGGATGGACGGACGTACGCATATAAAAAAATAGAGATCAACACATAGCAAAAAACATACTTAAAGAGACGGATATGAAATGTTAAACAGACGCCATAATATAAAAAGCGTTTACAACCAAAACCTAAAAGCAGAGGGCATTTCGTATTGTCTGAAAATAGGATGAAATACATCAAAGATTATTATTAAAAATAAAAAAGTTAAACTAAAGGGTTCTGGGCGTCCTGAACTGGAGGATTCTCGTCATCCTTAGAAAAAGGATTCTGGGCATCCTAAGTAGAAGGATTTTCAGCATCTTGAGGAGGATCTTCAATGGACGGGATCAAGGGAGTGACGGGTCTCTCCACAGCAGGTTGAGCAAGGATCACACTGTCAATGATGGTGTTGCCACCCACAGAGGTTGTCGATAGGGGATCATCCATGGTGACTTTGGATAGATCTAAGTTTGGGTAGACGGACCTGATCTGCTTCAGGAAATCCTCAAACACGTCACCATAGTAGACGGCACAGGCATCAATAAAAGGTTGTGAAGTCTTGAACTCTATTACGGCGTTAGCCTTGACCGTCTCTACCTACCTACAAAGAGCCGTCAGCTTCTTCTCCAAGCTCGCCTTGGCCTCTTGCGCCTTTTCCTACTGACTGGTCTCCTTCTTCAGCTTCTCATTTAAAGCCGTCATCTCCTTGTTAAGAGTACAGAGGGCCTTCTTGTATTAACCTTGTTCATTGGTAAAGTTCTCATTGCGCTTCCTAAGATGGTTGATCACCCCTTCCTCAGCGACGCACCTATCTTGCGTGCCTTCATACGCACCAGTGCTTGAAAATGAGTTACAATGGTCAGCTAACGAATAAACAACAGAATAAAAGAGTTTGGGAAAAGAACATACCCTAGAGAGGTCGAAAAGACCCGACGCCCCTAAATCCTTCGTCTCCTGCTTAGTTTAGGGATCCAAGTCCGTCTCCTTGATGATTGATTCAATCATCTCAACGGTGTATCCTTTATGCGTAAGGAGACGATGAGTTCCCTAGGTGACAGGGCTCGTCGCCATTATTAGGCCTTTGCCAATTCCATGACTTGGCTTCAGAGGTGACAGCTTTTTTGGACTATTTGTCACTAGGAGTGAATGTTCCTTTCTTAAGAGGACGATTATCTTTCCCCTTAGCTTTCCGTTTAGGCACCCCTTTCCCGACGACCTTGGGGGCCGATGAGGATGCTCCTTCCTTCCCTTTCTCTTTCTTCTCCTCTTTTTTACGTGCCGTGGCTGCCGCCCTCACTAATGCTTTTTGTGTAGCTGCTTCCATTTTTGTAAAGGGGAAATGACGAAAGTTAAATAAAAAGACGGAAAGAAAACAACGGGAAGAAGTAAGGAAGTAAGAACTTACGCCGACGGGAGTAACTGTTCAAATGACGTGCTGCAGGTGTTGGCTCAAGACCTCCACAGTAGGCGTGCAATGTATCAAGAGTGATTAGATCCTTGCACTTCCGTTCGTCAAAAGGGATCTTAAGAACCTAGCGAATAAAAGCTTCTTGCTTGTTAGTTATACATGAGCAAACGCTAGCTAAAAAAGAAGAAGTGGACGACGTTAAATACTTGAACAAATAAACAAAGAAAAAAATGAAAAGATTGACGGTGCTAAACCTGAGTCCTTCACAATGCCCCAAGTGTTGTCAAAACCATGAGGCATTGTATTCCATTTCTCTCGACGGCATACCTACTCTGTCCTTTGAACAAAAAGATATCTACCCTTCCAATTCCTATTGGAGTCAGGCATGTCTGACATCAGCCTAAGTGCCTTCTTCCTCGTCGCAAAATGATATATCCTTTAGGATGAGACGATATGTTGAGATCTATAGCACCAAAAGAACTCGTCAAGAGTAAGCTGACGGTTCCCACCACTAAGACGACCCCAAAGGATTTCAGCTCCAATGAATATCCTCTAGGCGTTGGGTGCAATTTGGCTGACAGATAGTCCTAGAAAATTGGCCAACTGATGGTGTAATGCCGTCAGTGGCAACCTCAGTCCTGC
The DNA here is from genome assembly GCA_023621385.1 of Quercus gilva. NCBI lineage: Eukaryota > Viridiplantae > Streptophyta > Magnoliopsida > Fagales > Fagaceae > Quercus > Quercus gilva. The sequence continues at coordinate 41,466,796 of CM042480.1, forward strand.
TATGAATATGGCATCATACATGCCGACATCCGCGGTCTTCCCCAAGTAGCACTTTTCAAACTTCCCAGGTAGACGGATTGGAATATTGTCAGAGATTTGATAACGGTCTCGTAAGTTCTTAAGGATGTTGGTCATCATTGTTGGCTTGAAATTATTAACAGTCTAAATCTTAGGAAGAATGAAGGGATGAGTATGACTGTCCCCTAGGCTTTCTAAAACTCCTCCCTCAGGGGTCGTCTCGTCACCCTCACCTTTGTTTCTGTCATCTTCTCCTCCATACTCTTCGTCCTCTTCTCCCTCAACACACTTATCCTCACCTCCCTCTACATCCTTTACTTCCTCTCCATCATAACTTTCCCCTTTTCCATTAGGGAAATGGGCGGAGGATTACCTCTCTGATGACCAGGAAAAGCCCTCCTCGGGCTTATGACCTGACAAGAAGATTTCATCGTAGCCCGCTCCCTCACGGACTGATGACTGTTCACTTATCGCTTCTCTATCCCCTGACATCTATTCACCTACAAGTGACGGAGTAAACTAAGAACCTATTTGACGGGTCTCTCAATATAAGTGACGACTAACCACAAAAGCAAAAATAAAAAGAAATGGAAGGAAGGATACTTACAGGATTAATTGACGACTTAAGAAGATGACGGGGTTTGCAAGCTGACGGCAGCAAAGATAACGCGACGACGACTCTTTCTCTTAGGGTTTGAAAAGATAAAATAAGGAAAAATGAGAGGAGGAGATGAGATATTTATAGGACGAAAATACATGGGAAACAAAGCGACGCTCTTGTTCAGAAATGAGGCCAACCAGCTTGTGCCACATGTTCTAGCGTTTAATGATGGCTGCTCGAGGAACCATTAATGAACACCCCTTTAAAAAAAAAAAGGCTACAAATCAAACTCCATAACTCGTCAACTAGAGCCGACAGAGCTATGGAGTAGGGGGCAGCTGATAAGGGTAATTCTAAAAAGATGTCAAACTTGTTCATGTAAGATGAAGCTGACGATCCCGATGAACTTGTCAGCCTTACTTGTGCATTCGGTGACATAGACGACTCCACCTCAAGGCTGAAGACTCCACCTTAATATCAACGACACCTGTATGAGATAACTAGAAAGCCTAGGTGGGATAAGAATCTGACGGAAGGAAGCTGACAGGTCTGACAAAGCCTTGCTTGGCCTCCACGCATGAGTATATAAGGAAACATCTTTTGCCCCACGATTAACCCTAATCAAAAGGATTCCTACAAGGAAAGGATCTCTCAAGTTATGCGTATTAATGAAGATCTTCCCTACAAGGAAAGACTCTCTCTGCCAAGAAACAAGTGTCAACTTTACGCTACTATAAAAACCCCAAAGCCCTCACAAATCAAGGTATGCATAATTTACCTTAACTCTGGCACTCTAGAGTTGTGAAAGTTTCTAACTTAACCTTTGGAGGATATTTGACCGGTACCCCACCAGTACTTTTTGTAGGGTCTTCTTTTTCTTTGTTGTGTAGGTCTTGTTTAGAGCACGTGAGGACCGTGTAACTTATTGACGATTTTCGGTATCATCAATGACAAAGACCCCTCCTTACCACATGGATTGTCTTGCGCGACTATCACCAACAATAATTAGGATCTACCATGGGTTGCAATGGCTAGATAAAAATGTTCATTGTGGCCTTTCTTTTTATTATGCTTTCCGCCTCCAGTGCATCAAGGATTTTGGCCTATCACATTGACAACATTGTTCCCATATTTCCATAAGGTCCTTGATATGAGAAGTGGTACATTCAGAACATTTTCACGACAAATTATATTCCATAAGCCAATAATGTTTCATCTTAGCAAGTTGAATATAGTGATCATTTTGAGTGCAAACCAAGTTGAATATAGTTCGGTCAATAATGGGCGGCACAACCCATTGTTGAGGAATTTTTTTAAGAGAACTTCTCTAACCACTAAGATCAAACTTAATTTACTATATATATATATATATATATTTCTAGTAGTTTAGCAACTTTGAATTAACCATTTGACATTTTTTATATCAAAAGATAAATAATAATAAAAAACCATTTAAAGCCTCAATAAAATTTTGGTGAAAATGCACTTTTGGTCCCTACATTTTGGGCCGATTCTTGATTTGGTTTCTAAATTGATTTTGCTCCTAAGTCAATTCCTGATTTTAGAAAATCAATTCTATTTTGGTCCCTGCCGTTAACTAAGTAACAGAAAAATCATACGTGGCAAACAGAACGCATTGATTGCATATTAGATGTTGACATGGCTAATTATAGAGCTGACGTGGTCATTAAAAAATAATTTAGAATGCCATATCATCAAAAAAAATTAATTAAAAATAAAAGCAAAAAAATTTTAATTTTAATTGTAAAAAAAATAAAAAAAACAAACAAACAAAAAAAAAAAATAATAAAATCTAGTTAAAAAGAGTAATTAAATTTTTTTCTTTTTTTCTTCACCCAACTTCCAACCCAATCGGCTCCCTCCAACGCAGACTAAGGTCCATCCGTCGATTGCAACTCAATCCGTCTGCTGCTACTCATTCCTCTCCTCATCGTGGGATGACTCCACCACCACCACCAATAAGAGAGGAAAAGAAAGAGAGTGAGTTAGAGAGAGCGAGAGAGATCTGAACTTGCTTTTGAAGAGAGAAAGAGAGAGCGATTGAGAGAGTTATGAATCTTTGGATTTTGTTTTGGGTTTGTGGGGGGTTTTCAAATGTTTTTTTTTTTTGAAATTTTAATTTTGTGTCTAAAAATTGATTTATTTAAATTTTGTGATGTGTTTATTTGTCAAGTAAGTTCAACAATATTTGAGAAAGTTGCTATACATTTTTTTCTCAATCTTTAAAACTGAAAAATAATTTTTTATTTTCGTTATGTATTTATTTTTAATTAAACTGAAATTGAAATATAAAAATTATTTTTATTTACTAACGTGGCTTTTTTTAATTCAAAAAAATGCTGATGTGGCATTTAAATAATGTCAAATAAAATATTTTATTAGTCACGTTAACATCTAACATGTCAACAATGCATTCCGTCTGTCACCTCTGATTTTTCTGTTACTGGGTTGATGGCAGGGACTAAAATATAATCGATTTTCTAAAATTAGGAACAGACCTAGGTGCAAAATCAATTTAGGGACCAAATCGAGAATACAAGATACTAACACAAGCCCAACCCTTTGAGTTTAACCCAATAATCCAGCCCGCTAAAGACAAAATGGGCATTGCCCAAGGGTAAGGTCATGGGCTGAGATTTTCTCGTTAATAGGTCAACAACCCACTATGTCCAGCCCATTGTGCCTATGGGCCAAGTAAACATGGGCTGACCCAGCCCAAAGACCCTCTAAGCTATTGTTCCACAACTAATGGAGGGAATTTAGGAAAATGAATGGCTAGCTATGATTAGGATTTTTCCTTATCACATAACAACTAGTCGTATGAGTTTTTTTTTTGTAGAGTTTCAACCTATGGTATCCGCTTCTGATAATTGTCATTTATCATCAAATCAAGACACTGGTTAGTTTTTGGTGTAGGCGGGGAATAGAATCCCAGATCTTTTATTCAACCATCAAAGATTTTACTAGTTGAGCTAATTGAAACCCATTAGTCGTATGAGCATATATCACAAATTTGTTATAAAAAAATATTATTAGAAGTAAAAAAGATAGAAGAAGAATTGATATCAAAATTTAAGTTTTTGTGTCTATCTAAAAAAATTGATAAAGACTTCTAGGAAAAGTTGATATATGAACGATTAAGGTGTTGTTTTTATCTAATAAAAACTATTGCAATTTAATGCAGCCACTTAATGCAACTACAACTCAACTTTTATTATATATAGTATATAGTATATGATAATATGATGTGAGCATATAGTGTATTCTATGAGAGAGAAAACCATGCACAATACAAAAACCGTAGAACATCATTTGTGGATGAACTTTTTGTATTCCTACTCTTTTTTCTTAAGTTTGTATTCTTACTTGGTTTGTAATTTGGTACTGTATTTATTTGCTATAAGGTTTGGATGATCTTCCTTGGAATATTTTTAAATGCGAGTATTCTGGACTAATAACTTCTTCATCATAAGGATGTTTTTATGTTGAAATTATTGTACATTTTTCTCTTCTGAATACATGAGGAACTTACCATGCTGACCGGGCTAGCTAGAAATTAATTCGGTAACGATAAGGTTAACCGCATGAACTAGGTTATAGCATTGAGAATTTTAGGGTCAGAGGAGTTGTCCTTATAACTAACACTTTATTATTTTCTCGCTATAACCAGGCACATCCCACATTAAAAAAAAAAAAAAAAAAAAAAAAAAAAAAAAAAAAAATCTTTTTTTTTTTTTTTGAGAATATTATAGCTGTAATTTGATATGTTGCCCCCTTTTTTGTTGCATTGTTACCTTGAATCATGTAGCCCTGCTTCTAACATATGCGCACAACTAGAACATTTTTTGATAAAATTTCAACTCTTGCTAGCTTTATTCCCTATTTTCTTGACTGACATCTAAAAGGATCTAGAGAGTGGGGTGTTCGTCTACTGAAAACATTCAAATCCACGTATAATTTCAAAATATGTTTAAGTGTCAACTTACAATTAAATTCATCACTTACACAAGTCCATCATTGGTAGTTGGTAAAAAAATTCGTCTTTTACACAGTCCACCATAATTGGTAGTCGGTTAAAAAAAAAAAAAAAAAATTATAGTACACCAATTATAAGTTGACATCTAAGCATATTATGAAATTGGGTATAGATAGAATTCTAGGATGAATTTTGCTTCCTTGCAACTTTATCAATATTTTATAATACATTATTCATTTCACATATTTGGAGATAAGTAACCCCAACTTAACATGGTATATCACTTTTCCTTTATGTTAATCATGTAGCTTCCTAACAAACTCCCCTATCTTTATCTTTGCAAACGTGCTCATATATCCCTTGCCATATCTTATAGTCCATGAGAAAACTCCTTTGGTTTTTTCAAAGACTCACACACAGTGATCATGGCTTCCAAAATACAATTGGCTTCGCTTGTCCTCCTGCATATCCTCATATTTGAAGCACTCTCCTACGCTCTTGCTTATATGGCTAAGAAACGCAGTAGTGTTAGTAATCAAGAACCCACTTGATCCTTTATTTTTTTATTTTATTTTTCTGTTTTTAGTAATTGATGAGTTTTGTGGTACTTCTCATTATTTGTGTTACGCTTCATAGTATTCCACATTGGCTTCGATTTGCCAACTTAATTATATGTGGTTTGTTGAAAGAGAATAGCTTATGTTGTTGCATTGCCTCTAGGATTTTTTGATCAGTTTGATAGTGTGGCCAAAAAAAAAAAGGGGAAATTTTTTGTACGAACTTCAATTGTTGCTAGCAAGAACACTTGCATACTAGCTAGCGTAGGCCACGAACCAAATATACTCAAATGTTCATGTGCTTGCTTATATGAAAAATACGTTCTAGTAAATTACTAGATGCATATCATAGGAAAATCCTTAGTATCAGAAAAATAATTAATAACCAAAGTTCTCTTTTAAATCTTTCTAAAGTATGAGAATATTAACTTTAAAAGTGGTACTCCAAAATACAATACCAGAGGCTCTTTTATTTGCAAACTCATATAATTAGTGCTAAAAATGATCATTGGCTGCGTGATGTTTTTTTTGTCAAAATGTTTATATTAATTCAATAATCCATCAGCCTCTTCTTGATCAGGCAACGCTGGTGCTCATTTCTGATATGAAATCTGCCTACTGTGCCTACGCTTATGATGATGCTTCCTGGTTGGGCATGTTCTCCAGCATATCACTCATGTGTGCTCAAATGATTGTCATGGTTGCAAGCAGTTGTTTTGTTGGGAGGAATCTGAGTCCTGGTTGTTCTAAGGCATAGGCATTTGCCTTCTTCATTGTTTCATGGTGAGAGTTCTCTTCTTCCTCTTCTTTTTTTGCCCTACCCCAACCTGCAAGTTAGTGTGTCGATTAATTTGTTACTTATATAGTACTCGAATTCGGCATAATCAGTAAACTTGTAACATTTCCTTGTATTCTTTTCCATTTATCTCTATATATGTTATATAGAGAGAGAGATAAAGATATGAACTAACTTTGGCAGCCTAGTCCCAAGAAAATATAACATAATTCATCATATGCTACACTTACTGTCAGACCCCTAAATTGGGTCACTAATTTAATTTCTGTAAGATCTTATGCTCATATACTGTCCAATTTGGTTTCATTTGATCTGTCTCAGGGTTTCATTCTTCGCTGCAGAGGGAATCCTTCTTAAAGCTTCCATTAGAGGAGCCTTTTCGTTTGACTATGTGACCATGTTTGGATACATGCCAGTTGGTTGCCAGGACATGAGGAAAAAATTTGTTTGATGATGGAACAATTTATACTCTGTTTACTTGCCTAACCTCCCAGATCTACCATTTGGCATATTTGAAAGCCCAACATAATGTCTAGTGGCAATGTCACAATCATAGTGGATATTGAGATTAAAGAAAAATCAAATACAATGTCAGGGGCTAGCTCAGGGCTTAGATGATGCAATGGATTTACTACAATTCTACTATAGGCTTCATTTTCCATCCAGAATATTCAAAAACGATTGTAAATTCTGGCATTTAAAATCAAATACAATGTCAGGGCTTAGACGGTACAATGGGTTTACTACAATACTAATATAGGCTTCCTTTTTTTTTTGTCCATTATTCTTAAAAACCAATTTAATTTCTGGCATTGCCTGCACATATCTATAATAAAGCAGGATTTACTAAATTGAAGGGGTTACATTTTTTCTACTTTCTCCCTCAATATTTCAGATATTTATTCTGGCTTTAAATTTATATGTGATAATGGAGATTGTTTTATCTGATAGTAGTAAATGCATCCGATTCGCTTAATGACAAACTAAGATGGTTGAAAATGCCTGAATTTTCAACAAGTTCTCCTAAATGAAAACAAGAGATGCATCTTGAAGTAAGGAGAGGTTAACTACAATGGGTTCGTTTAATTAGTCCCATGGAATTCATGAAGGGGGCCAAGTCTTTTAGTCAACATTTTAGAGCCACCCGAAGAGGGGAGTAGAAAGCAACTTGTATAAAGAAATAGTAATACATAACATGGTGCTGCTACAAATAAAAGTAACATCAGGAATCCATGCTTTCCCATTATAACATTCAAAACCCATTAAAACAGTTTAGGGAACATGGAATATACTATAGGAGTATGCGCTACCTCAAATACCACCACTACTGTTAACGGGTGAGGATAGAGCAAAACATGTCAGTAAGGTTTGATATGCATGTCACAATTAAAGGTGTATGACCCATTGTACTATCTTAAATCCTGTGTTATCGAAATCCAAATTCATTGTATTAACTATTAAGAATCATGTTCGAATTGCAAGTAACATAACCCTAAAATTAGTTCACGATTAGCTAAAGGTTAGTAGTATTAGAGCTATCTCTCGCCCTTTTCGCAATATGAAAGGTTGAATGGCATCAGTTGGAAATGAAAAATAATGGATCGTACACTCCTTTCTTTGCATGCGGGTGTGGGGGTGGAAGTGTGTTTATATATTCCAAGAGTACCATGTACAAATGATAATTCTTTTTCAAATAATAGTGGATTCCATAATTTAAATTTATGGTATGATCCTACATTCATATAAATATCTAATAATTTTCGGAATATATGTGTTTTCATTAATCTAACAATAGTACATTACTGCATTTATGTTGAATATTGTATCTTCCTGTGGGAATAGAGTTGATTACGTATAATGAAATTCCTAGAAATTAATATATGACAAAATATGAACATAAACACAAAATAAAAATTGCTTTTAAGTAAAAATCAGAAACTTTTGAGATAGAATTTGCATTTTGAACAAATTTTTGGCATTTCAGCTGACTACTAAACACAGGAAAGTAGTTGAAGAGAATTGAAATTCAACCACAACCATCAATCAATCTATCACTAACAAATTAATTTTATTTGTCCGCGTCAAGAAACCATGTCACCCATGTGAATGCTCATTTGAAGCATAAATGGAAGCCTCCTAATTGCATGCCGTACGATTCCAATTGAGCAAAATTAGAACCAACTTTATTTAGGCAACAGGTCTATGTGAAAGAGTTTGACCTTTTCAAAATAATATAAAAGCTTTGGTTTCTTAATCAAAGGAGTTAATTTCGTATCGAAACCTATACCAGTTTGACCAGTGAAACGATATATTTCGGTACCGGTCAATATTGGGATACCGTTTCGGGCTTACCGTTATTTTTTATATTTATAATATATATATATATATATATGTATGTATGTATGTATGCATGTGTGTGTATATATATATATATTATAATAAATATAAAAGTTTACCATAAAACATTACCTCAATTCAGAACAAATTATTCATAGTTTTAGATTTTAGTATCAATTAAAAGAAAAAAAAAAAAAACACAATATAAAAAAATAGAAAGTTTAATTGTTCATTGCTTATTAAGAAAACAAATAATAGGAAGCTGTACCGGTTTAACTAGTGAAACGATATATTTCAGTACCGATTAATATTAGAGTACCGTTTCGGGCTTACCGTTATTTTTTATATTTATAAAAAAAAAAATATATATATATATATATATATATGTATGTATGTATGTATGTGTGTGTGTGTATATATATATATTATAATAAATATAAAAGTTTACCATAAAATATTACCTCAATTCAGAACAAATTATTCATAGTTTTAGATTTTAGTATCAATTAAAAAAAAAAAAAAACAATATAAAAAAATAGAAAGTTTAATTGTTCATTGCCTATTAAGAAAACAAATAATACTAATAAGTTAAAAAATTACAAAACTTAAAAAAAAAAAAAAAAAAAAAAAAAAAAAAAAAAAAACCTTTTTTCTGTACCGGCTGGTACACATGGTACTGGCCGGTATTGCCTGAAATTGGCCGGTATGGCCGGTATTTAAACTGGTACAAAACGTTAGCGTTTCAATACCGATATACATATTTGTACAGTACATATCGGCCGGTACGGATACTGTATTGACTACCTTGTTCTTAATACAATAATCAAATGCTTAAAGTTCATCAAAATAATCCAATGCTTAAAACTTTTACATAAGATACGACAAAGTAATAATTATTTTACATTTTCCTATAATAAAACAAAGGGGGTTGCTTTATTTTTGCTCATAAATTAATAAATATACTATTATTCATATGGTAAAATTTCTATTAATCAAATATGGGATATATGATATCAAAAAGAATTCTGTTAATGTGTTGGCCTAATAATAAAGTGCAATCGTCGTGAAGCACAAGTCATTGGTTCAAATTCTATTATATCCCAAAAAAACATTTTGGTATATTGATCCATGAATTTGAAAAAAAATTTAGATGTCTATCCGTACTATATAATATATATAATTCTTTTGAACAAATTTCATCTCTCATGTATATAAATATATAAAATAAAATAAAAAAGAAGTAAAAGAAGAAGGGTGAGGCCACATCAATAAATACCGTCTTATCATAGTTTGTATCCTTTAATGGATTAGTTTTTATGTTTATTGATATATATATATATATATATATTTTGAGAAAATGTTTATTGATATTTTAGTTTTACAAGTCTGAATAATTTGATCATAAATCTCATGATTTGAGTACATGTGATGTGAACCCTTGCGTGCAATTGGACTAGGAAGTCTAGAACACTTTTATAATTCAACAATACATCCAATCATGGTTTTTTTTTTTTTTTTTTTTCTAGCCTCCCCTTTCTTTTTACCCGTGCATTTGCGTTGTGGATGCTTTTTTTATGCTTGGTATGTAATTTCGTATTTATTAATTTACTAAGGATTGGATGCTGTTCCGTAAGTTTTAACCTTTAATTTTTAAATTTGATTATTCTTGGACTAATAACTTCATCGGAAAGATATGCATATATGCTTGTGGTGAAATTGTTGTACTTACTATGCTGATCGAGCTAAAGAATAATTTGATAGCAATCAGGTTAATCACATAAACATTTCCTCAACAACAAAAAAAAAGGTTAATCACATAAACAGGTTATAGCATTGAAGATTTGAGGATTAGGCTCCTTGTCCTTTTGCCCAACCAAGAGAGATTATATATTATAGGAAATTTGAAATGTGGATGAAAGTGAGAGATTATAACCCTAAAAGGTCACCTATTTGGCATTTAGCACAATGTCTTAATATAAACTTCTTTTTACTGATCAAGCACTACCCATTCCATTTGGTGGTCTTATATATTTATGAGATTCACTATATATATATGTGTGTGTATATATACATATACATGATACATTTCATCACGATTGTATAAAGTGTTCACACATTAATGTTATAATTATAATTATAGAATTGGATTCTTGATAGTTTAAAAAATTAAAATATTAAAGTGGTCTTTTTGATATGTTTCCTTCTTCTTCTTTTCCTTTTTTTTTTTTTAATAGAAATTATATAGCTGTATTTGATGATATACGTTACCCTTTATTCCATGGTTACCTTGAATCATGTAGCACTGCTTATAACATATGGATACAAGTCACAATATTTAAGTAAAATTTCAACTCTTGCTAGCTTTGTTTCTTGTTTTACTTTAGTGAAATTTTAAATATATTCTTATTTAACTTACTTGGAGAACAAGTAACCACAGCTTAACATGGTGTATCACTTTTCCTTTTTATGTTAACCATGTAGTTTCCTAAGGAATTCCCTTACCTTAATTTGTCTTTGCAAATTTGCGCGTATGTGTGTGTGTATATATATATATATATGCCTTCACCTATCTTATAGTCTATGAGAAAACTCTTTTAGTTTCCTCAAAGACACAAACACAGAGTGATCATGGAGAAAACTTTGGCTTCTCTACTCTTCTTTCTTTCCCTCATCATCCTTGCTGAAGTGATGTCCTACGCTTTGGCTTATATGGCTCAGAAACGCAGTTTTGTAAGCATTGAAACTGATCCATTCTTTTGTTCTGTTTTAGAAATTGACGAGTTTTGTGGCACTTCTCATTATTTGTGTTACACTTCAGAGTATTTCATATTGGCCTCTATTTGCTACCTCCATTATATGAGGTTTATTGGAAGTGAATAGCTTATGTTGTTGCATTCCCTGTAGGATTTTTTGATCAGTTTGACACAGTGGCCAAGAAAGAGGAAATCATTTTTAGGAACTTAAATTGTTGCTAGCAAGAACACTTGCATAGTAGCTAGCGTAGGCCCCAAACAAAATATGCTCAAGAAATGTACAAATTCTACAATATTCTCAAATGTTCATTATGTAATTATATGAAAAAAATTACGTTCTAGTAATCAATGCATATCCTATAAAAATCCTTAGTATGAGAAAATTAATCAACTACCAAAGTTCTCTTTTAAATAATTAAGTCTCTTTAAAGTTTTAAGAATGTTAACTTTAAAGTAGTACTAAATATCAATACCTTTCTTGCATTAGCCAACTCATCCAATTAGTGCTAAAAATGATCATTGGCTGCCTGATACAAGTGATTTTTCTATTGTTTATCAGAATGTTTATATTCAATAATCCATCAACCTCTTCTTGATCAGGCAACGCTGGTACACAATTCTGAGACAAATTCCGCCTACTGTGCCTACGCTTATGATGAAGCTTCCTTGTTGGGCATTTTCTCCAGTATATCACTCACGTGTGCTCAAATGATTGTCATGGTTGAAACCAGTTGTTTTGTTGGGAGGAATCTGAGTCCTGGTTGTTCTAAGGCATGGGCATTTGCCTTCTTCATTGCTTCCTGGTGAGAGTTCTCTTTTTCCTCTTCTTTTTCACCCTACCCCCAACCTGCAAGTTAGTGTGTCGCTTAATTAATTGCATATAGATAAGAGTAATGAAGTACTCGGCTTAATCAGTAACTTTGTAACATCAACTTATATTCTTTTCCATTTATCTCCACATAGAGAGAGATATAGATATGGCTACCTTCAGTAACCTAGTCGCAAGAAAATGTAACATAATTCATCATATGTGCTGCTTAGTTCAATTGGGTCACTAATTTTAATTTCTGTATGATCTTATGCTCATATGATTTCCAATTTGGTTTCATTGATCTGTCTCAGGGTTGCATTCTTCGCTGCTGGGGGAATCTTGCTTACAGCTTCCGCTACAGGAGCCTTTCCGTTTGACTACATGAGCATGCTTGGCTACATGCCAGATTGTTGCGAGGACATGAGGAAACAAATGTTTAAAGATGGAGCAATTTGTATTGTGTTTACTTCCATAGCCTCCGAGCTCTTCCTTATGGCATATTGGATAGCCCAACCAAACGTCTAGTTACAATGTCATACACATAGTGGAGATTTAGATTATAAAAAATAAAAATGAAAAATACTATGGGTTTACGACAATACAATTACTATAGGTTTCCTTTTTCACAAGGGGTTTCCATTTCTTTATCATACTTTAGTTCTCCCTCATTTTTAAGATAGTTATTATTGCTTTAAATTTGTATGTGATAAATGGAGATTGTTTTATTTGATGGTAGTAAATACATCCAATTCTCTTAATGATAAACAAAGATGGTTGAAAATGACTGAAATTTCAAGAAGTTTTCCTCAATGAAATCAAGAGACACATCTTCAGAGAGGTTAATCCAATTGGGTTGTTTTAGTGGTTTCCAAGTTTTATGTAATTAATGAAGGGGTAAATTGGTAAAGTCCCTTGATCAACGTTTTAGAGCCACCCTAAGAGGGAGACTAAGGGTTTGTTTGGATACCGTTTATTTTGTTGAAAACTGAAAACACTATAGTAAAATAATTTTTAAATGTGTGAATAATGCCGTGAAACCCATTTTTAATGAAAAAGTTGTTAAAAAAAGAGGTTTGTGGGTCCGGTGAACAGTGCATGGGACCCACTGAACAGTGCCTGGGACCCACTGAACAGTGCCATTCCAATGCAAATTTGGTTGTCAACGAGGTGGTGGGTCTCGTGCACAGTGTACGGGACCCACTGGCAGGTCTGTCTTCACGTGCTTCTCAATTAAAAAAAAGGCGTAAAACGCAGACGCAGAGTAGAATAATTTCTGCCCAAATGCATACTAAACACATCAGAGGGATTAATCAAGTGCTCTAAGTGTGCGTTTGGATATTGCTTATTTTATTGAAAATAGAAAACAATAAAAACATATATATTCCAGTTACTATTCACATGAATAGTGCACTGTTCATGTCCCATTAACAATGCACCAAGCGCTGGTTAAAAAAAAAAAAAAAAAGAAGCCAGACGCAGACGCTGGGCTCCAAAACACAAACCAAACACACCCTAAGAGTCTTAGACACCTACTTTAATAAAATAATAAAATAATAAAATAATAATAATTAAACAAATTAGACAAAAATACAAACAAAAAGTAGGTAGTTATCCTTGAAATAAACGTTGGGTCCTGGATGAAGAAAAATTAATTGTACACATAAATTGAATGGATATCATAATACCATTGAAACAAGATGGGAAGTGTGAGTGTGGGGTAATTATTGGGTACCCTAAAGTACCATAAATGCATACTCTCTCCTCTCACATAACTGTGAGTCCTACTAATTAAATTTATGGTGGACCCCATAATAGACTTGGTTTAGGTCTAGTGTATTAATGCACTAAACCTAATTAGATAGTGACACGTGTCTAACATGTCATCATCTTAACGGGTCCATGACTACTGGACACTGAACCTAAGCCTGACCCACTCACAATTTATGTGAGAGGGAAAATACTTATTTATAGTACTCTCGGAATACTTAATAATTTTCTGTGAGTGGGACTCTATACTATAAATGCATGGTAATTATTGGTCCACACTCCACAAACACAGAGTTCCTCCTTGCAAATGTTGCGTGCCATGCCTGAACTTTGGGGTGTGCAGAAAACCCGCCAACCTGCCAAGCCTGACCCGACCCGACCTAACCCGTCGGGTTGGGTCGGTTTTTAGGGCTTGGTGGGTTGGGTTGGGTTACAAAATTTTTTTTTATAGCGGGTCGAGTTGGGTTTGGGTCATAAAATTACAAACCCGCCAAACCCAACCCGACCCACCCATATTTTAATATATGTTTAAAATATATTATATATTTAATAATTTTTTTAAAAAAACTAGCTGTAGAGCACTTCCTCGTTTCCTACTATCATATATAATATAAAATCCTATTAGTTCTTTTAATATATATTTAAATATATTATATAATTAATAAAAAAAAATTAATTTTAGATATAGTTTGTTTATAATTGAGTTAGGAACTCATCTATATTTTGTTTATAAGTGAATTAGGATACTAGTTCATTTATATTTTGTTTATCAACTCAGTTGGATACTTAAACATATTTTGTTTACAACTAAGTTGGAATATTATTTTATATATTAATGTATATTTTGTTTATCAACTCAGGTGGCAAGTGTGATATATATTTTTTACTCAATTTAATAATAATAATAATAATAGTAATAAAAAAAACTGTCCAACCCAAAGGTTCAACCCGACCCAACCCAACCCAACCCATGTGGGTTAGGTTGGACTTATGTGATGGGTTGGGTTGGGTTGGGTTAAATTTTTTTTGACCCACTATGATGAATTGGGTCAAAAAATCCTCTTACGCTGACGCAATCCGACCCATACACACCCCTACCTGAGCCTATGATTCGTCGTTTTACGAACTAGACTAGATTGGGCTTCACAGATAACAAAACTCACACAATCCAGCTTTAGTAGTACTGTATGAATAATTGAAATAGGGTTGAAAAAAGTCAACACACAGTAAATAAAAGTATCTTATTCCTACATTCACAAAAAGTGAGAACTACTGATTTTCCTACTCTCTCACGAGAACTTCTTTGGCCAGATATTTATAGAGATTATACATGAATTATTTTAGCTAAGTAATTCCCTAATTCCCTTACAAGATAACCAATCAACTAAATTTACAATCAATGAATCCAAATAGATAAGAACTATGGCAGAGTCATGGCATGAGTAATGGCAAGATTATGGACCAAAAAATTGAAGAGAGATGTCATGGAAATGATCATCTTCAAATCCGTTTAGTCAGCAGAAGTTAAGACAGCAGCCAATTTAAGATATAATGTGTATGCCTTGTCAAAGGCTCAAGCAAGGCTACTACCATTATAGGTATTGTACTATTACCAATCAAATTCTTGGCAGGTGAATCCTAGACTGTGATATTCCTTTTTGTCTATTTTGGGCGGGGAGTTTGAACTTTTGAAATGTAACAAATTAAATTCTAGAGTCAGAATTGTAAAGAGTTAACGAGAGAGAGAGAGAGAGTACAAGGCTCAATTCTTGCTTCTTTTCCTGGAAGTCAACCCGGCCACATGTCCCTTTGTGGAACCTACCTACCACCCCAATAGGTCGAATCTAATTCGATACCATTTAGTCATGCCCCAACTCATCACTGGCATGAAATTGCCCCTCACAATTTTAAAAGGTCTAATACCATTTAGAGTTCAAGGTCTCCATATAGGCACATCAACTCCCTCTACCTTGGTGACGTGGGAGAGAACTAAGTTTAACTATTTGATACATATGATGAGCTTACAAAAGGCTTGGGGTGATCTCTCTCTCTCTCTCTCTCTCTCTCTCTCTCTCTCAATGTTTACTCAACAGTGTTATACCAATTTTTACTCCAAATTTTAATTTATTACCTCTCAAAAGTTTAGGACTTAATTTTGTACTTTTAAAACTCTAGGATTTAATTTGTATTACCCCTAAACTATAGATTTAAAGGTGAAATTCGCCTCTTTTTCTTCTTTTTTAAAAAAAAAAAAAGTTTTTAGTGTAAGTGTGATAGTCCTTCATTCAACTTTTATACGGGACAATAATTTTTTTTAAGTCAATGATGCATTTAAGTCAATGCACCTACTTCTAAAGCATTAATACTAAAATTGCACATCACATAATTTATTTAATGATGATTTGTTTAAATTACTTAACGAGTAACTTGATTAAAATAAAATGTGGAATGTAGAATGTCATTTGATTATCTCATAAATGAGTCAAATGAGATTCTTCTAATTCAATTTGAAGGAAAATTTTGTTCAAATAAACACAAAGAATAAAGAATAATCTGTTTATTTCTATGCTGGTAAGACAACCTATATATACAAGCATTAGAGTGTCATATAAGCAATATGTGTGCACAACAAGTAATATATCGTACAAGTAGAGTAGATTGGACTTGAGCACACTGGGCTAGGCGTGTATATACGTTAACATCCCCCTCAGACTCAAGATGGTGAAGAAGTCATCTGGAGTTTAAAGAGAAGATCACAATGACAAAGACCAGGTGAATAAGACTTTGTAAAAAGATGTGCAAGTTGGTCGACAGAAGAAACAGAATAAAGGCAAAGATTACCAGTATATACATTAACACTTTTTAATCCAAGTATTCTCTTCATCATATTTTAAACAAGAGTTTTGTAATTGAATAACATAACCCAATTTTTTTATGGGAAAAGTTCAAATCCCATGCTGCTACCCATAAGTCTAAAAAGTAAAAACCTATGGAAAAACGTTCTGACTTTCCTCTTCGTACCCGGGGGGGGGGGGGGAAATGAATTTAAAATTATACATATACCTTTGACACACTGTGGTGGGAGAAACTGCATTCATGGCTATTCGATAAAATGTTTGGTGCACTCAAATTCTTGAAAGGGAAACGTGTGGACCATCCCTGGCCGGGCTAAGCTCAACGAGTCCAACACTACCAACATAGTTGGAGGGAGTGGAGATATTATTGGAGCCATTACTAAAATGGGCCAACGAGGATGATCATGATCATGATTATCATATATAATAATCATGTCAACGCGTTGACTTCCTCAACCTAATTAGGGTAGTTGACTTTAATTAACCCTCACACCTTTCTTTTTTTGCTGATTAATCTTTCACTAAGTTTCATATAAACCAATTGTTTTCGAGGAAATCTATGTTGCTTCAGCCAATGGTTGCACAACAACAAGTAGGAAGTGTTCTCATTCACTTGCATAAGCACTATCAACCCAGTATAAACTATAAAGTATTTAGAGTGGTTTGCTATAATAGAGGTGTATTTTGCTGCATACTTACGTGTTTAAGCTAGATTAAATTTCAGTGAATTCACCTGTGCTTGTGCAAAAGTTCTGGGAACCCAATAATATTGGAAAGAATATGATAATTTTAATTATTATGTGGGTTTTCTTCGTTCTAGTTTCCCACCACAATGCCTCTGATGTGAAGCATCTCCCGTGTGCTCGCCACTCATTTTTATATTGATCAATCTTATCTCATGCTTATATTTGTATAATACTAGTTTGAATTAGCCGGTGAAATCATTGAAATGTGACATTGATAATATATAGTATATACTATACCATAATTTATCTTATCTTGGAACATGATTAAATTTTTTTTTTTAATAAACCAAACCATGTTAGACTTCGCAACAATCCATTAAATAGAGTTAATAAATAAGTTTGCATGTGAAAAATTGATACTAAAATGAGTGTGCGCCATGTCATAGTTGCATTCCACGTTGACCCGTATGTTTTGTATGTTATTTCAAGGGAGTCCCCCTCTTTTTATGTTATTTCTTTCTTTCCACTTTTGTTTATATGAAACACTTTAATTTACTTTTTCTTATTAAAAAAAAAATGGGAAGCTACCAATCACAACCTAAACTTATATATGGATAAATTTTTTTTTTTGATGGGTATATTGGATAATTACATGGCACTATTATCACCAATCGGAGAATATGATTGGTGTAAGAATAAAATATCACCTAATTAAAAATATATAATAAGTTTTATTTGGTAGAATCGTGTATAATCTAATAAGAGGCTTTGATTGAATCTTATTTATACAATTAAAAAAAAAAGATACATTAATATTTTGACCTAATAATAAAGAATAATCATCACGAAATGAATAGCAAAAAAAAAAAAACAGTAAGAACACGAGCTTAGAGATGGAGAAAGAGGTGGCTCAATGATTTTTGAAACTAGTGGAGATAAGGATGAATGTTAATGGCTAGTGATCGAAGTTGGGTTGTTTGGCTATGGGGAAATTGAGATCTGTTGGGATGTGGAAACCTGATCAATTTGCAATAAGTTGCTAGCCGTTGAAGTGTCTCTTAATTAGGTGGTGCTTTATCATTGGACTAGCCAGTCACATTGTTGCGATGGTATATGAACAGATTAGAAGTGATATGCTCTCCAATTACATGACATCTATAGAAGTTTATGATTCAGAACGTTAGGACAAGCAATAACAACAACAACCGAAAGAAAAAAAAAATGCTTTTGACGTTGAGCATTTTCCACCCTTCGAAAGTTGAAACTAAGAAGCATATATTTACACATGTTACTTTCAAGAAGATATGGCATGTAAACCTGTCATTCCTTAGATAGGAGACTTAGTCGCAATAACATAATATGTGGAAGACAAGTGTTAGGTGGATGGTGCTCAATGATTGTAAATTACAAATATCTATGTTCCATCAATCACCTTAGCTTCTCCGCAAGGAGAAAATATATAGTGCATGTTTTTGATACATGTATCTTCTCTTTCACATGAGGGTGAACCCCCTCTCACATGAGAGTGGACCCCAGAAGTGTAGAGTCTACCCTCATGTGAGAGGGAGAATGCATGTATCGGAAATACCATATACCACCTCCTCCGCAAGAGAGCACTAACTCAATATAGTTTGAGGCCTATGACAATAGTTTTAAATGGGGGTTTTTTTTTTTTTAATTTTTTTAATTTTTAAATATCACTTTAATATTAATTGCCAAAAAAATCTACTTCAATAATAATTAATTAATTTTTTATAAAATAATTTTTAATTTAAAATCCATTATTCTTACTTTTTAATTTGATTAATTTTTTTTTTTTACTATAAAAAGTTTACGAAGTGAGGTGGCAATGAATGTGATTGGTGGAACCTCAACAAGATAATATAACAAGTGAGTATTTGAATTATTTCTTCTGATTAGTGACACATTAATTTATAATAAACAGCCAAACAGAGGTATTTAGGCCTCTTAAAGTATCTAACTATTCTTTCGGGCATGTACAATCCCCCTATTCCACACACGCACCAAATTATTACAGTGATGAATCCCTTGAAGATGGCTTCAAGATATTATCAAGATGTTTCAAACCCATTATCTAGTATAATAATATCACTAGTGTCTCTAACATCACTCAACTTTTTAGCATTGTTATGAATACCGTTTCGGACCCCGTTTTGGTTTGTTCATTGGAACGGAATATTTCGGTACTGGCCTATTTCGGTATATCGTTTCAGTGTGTTTCGGAGTTACGTTATTTTATAATATATATATATATATATATTATTAATAAAAAAACCTATATAAATTATTAAGGGTTTTAAAAAAGTTATAAGTACATATTTCAACTAATATAATCTTTAAGCCCAAATAATAATAATAATAATAATAAGTATCAGTTTAATCATTTATAAAAAATAATAAGAGTAATAATATGAAAAAAAATAAAAAATTGATGTTAGTCACGTGGGACTCACAAAAAAAAAATAATTCAAATTTTAAATCACAAGTGACAAAAGAGGAGTACGTGGGCTGGCAAAAAGCCAAAAACTAAACAAATAAAAAAATTTAAAACAAAGGATGGCTTTTAAAGGAAAGGCTGACAAATAGTAACTATAGGGGCTAAATTTGTAGTGAACCCTTAACAATAAAATTTGTAGGGATATGGGTGTAAGGGCTAGGCATTAGTAATACAAATAACGGATGAAGTGAAATCAATAGGCGTAATAACAAGATAATTTTACTGAGTATTTTCTATGAGGATAGGGACCATGAATATGGTTAGGTGTTGATAAGGATCTTGATAATGATTTCGGATCAGTGTTTGTGAAGATCATGATGATTTTGGTTAAGTGTTTGTGAAGCGTATTCATCCTCGGATTGGTCCGAGGATCTATTTTTCTTGGAATTGATCTATATTCTGTCATTTTTCTCAGGACTGATTCATATCCGAATCCTCTTTATGTTGGGAATCCTCTTGGTTATATAGTATTATTTTAGTTAATCTCAGCCATCCATCTGTCGGTTTATCCGATCACTGTGAATAAGGGTTTGTCCCATCATCTGCTTTTGCAGGCTTTATGTTAGTTCTTAGTCGTCTTTGCAAGCTTTCTATTAGTTGGGGTGACCAAGGCACCTGGGTTCGCTGATCACTTCACCATTAAAGCGGTCAGAATGTTGGTGGAGTACATTTAATGGGTGGGAGATATTTTCCCTTCATCAACGTCGGTTCGCCGAGGAGGTGGGCACCCTCGGCGAGGCCCCTTGAGGGCTTTGGGATTTTTCCTTTTTACTCTCGGTCTATAAATTCTCCTCGGCGCGGGCCTTGGGCCAGCTATAGAGTGGGCCGGGATTGTTTAAATATTTGGAGCCCCACAGTAACATATACCTATACAGCACACAAATAAAAAGGGAATGGCAAACTGGCAGCCCACAGCAGGACCGAAACACACCAGAAGAAAAAATCAAAAAGAGAAGAAGAAGGGTCCAAAACCCACCAGAAGAAGAAGAAGAAGGGTCTAAAACCCAGAAGAAGAATAATAATAAAAAAAAAAAAAAAAAAAAAAAAAAAAAACAAGAATAAGAAGGGTCCGTAACCAAGAAGAAGAAGGTATGATTTTTTTTTTTTTTTTTTTCTTTAAGCCAAAATTTGGTACTGGCCGGAATTTATATCTCAGCCGAAATTGGCCAGAATGGCCCGAAATCTAACCCGAGGTAGAACGTGAGGTATTCTGGTACCAGTTTGCATGACGATATGAAATATTCCGGCCGTTCTGGCCGGAACGAAACGGAATCAATAACAATGCTTTTTAGGCCTGCTTAAGAGTGGAGGAAAAATAATATAACTCAAAAATTTTTAAATAGTAATAAAAATGAAAAGCAAAAAATGTATCCTATACATGGAGCATTTTCCTAATATGGGGCTCTAAGCCATGGCCTAAGCGGCTTAGGCCTTACCAAAGGATTGGAACTGGTTATGGCGCTTTAAAGCCCCTATAAAACTCATATACTTATTGTGGAAAAGCACTCATAATCAACTCCCAATTAGATTCTCCTATTAGCACCAAACCCACTCAACAATGTCCCCAATGTAATCAATGATAAACCTCACTCCATGCCTTATGGGACTTCTACTATTGGCAAGTGTTGTAGTTTTTTTTTTTTTTTTTTTTTTTTTTTTTTTTTTTTTTTAAAGATATTTACAATATATTGCTAACTCGCAACTTGAGCCTTTTCCCCCAAGAGAAAGTTCTTAAGTACTCCTAGAGGACGGCGAAATTGTGCTTCCTCCTCTCATGTTCACGGTGGACCTCCCCATGAATTTAAAGAGTGGACCTCATCATAAATGTTAAAAAAGAGAGCATCATTCTTTGTACTCTATAAGTACCTAAGAATTACTCCCCCTTAGATCCTTATGCAATTTGTGCATTAGGAGGTGTCAATTAAGTTACAAGGCTCTTAGCAAGCAAGTGTTGTAATTTGATGCAATGGATTAGGGAGGTTGAAAAAAATTTTAAAATATTACTTCAGATTTTCAACTCCCCCCCCCCCCCCCCACCATTTGATTTTTTTTATTAAAAAGATTACTTCTTTTTTAAATGAATTTCTTTTATGTACTTCTTGGTGATATATTTCCTTTATATCCTAATTATAATCAATATACTATTATTTTAGTATATGTTAACATTATTTCGAAAATAGAAATAAAACCTTTCATATTTTATCATGGAAAATACTAAAACCACAAACTATTTTACAAACTTTTTTACAAATTGCTGATGTGGTGAGTGATTATTGGTAAGTAAAAAAGTGATATCAATGGTGAGTTCAAATGAGAACTAGTAAAAATTTGTCATATAAACAACTTTTAAAAATGTTAAATAATTTGTAAATCTTTTATCACTTTCTTTTAACTTTTAATTAAAGGTTCAAATTTTAGAAATGGACCATAAAGAAGCTAGTGAGAAAGGAGAACAAAATAACATTATTGTTACTTTCCAAAAGTGATATAAAAAATAATAATTTATTCTCCTTCATGAAATTTTTGTATAAACAAAAAAATTGATTTCAATTACATAATGGTAAAAATTTACCTAAGTTATACTTGGTGTCTATCTAAATATAAAAAAGTATTTCATTTCTAAATGAAATAAATTGAATCAATGGAAAGGGGTTTTAAAATCTACCAAACATGAAAAGAAAAATTAAAATTTGGTCCAAAAGTAAATAATAATCTAAAGCTGATATCTCAAAATTTTATTCAATTTAAAGTCAAATAAGGTTAATGATAAAATACTGCAAGTTGACTCAAATCTTGCCACCTTTATCGGGGCCTAAGATTATAAGATTAAATATATGTTAATTTTACTGTAAATGAGTGTTTATAGTAATAAATAAATGGTAGATTTTAATCACATAATAAATGAATATTTGAAATGCCTTTTGTTAATTGGTGATACATCAATTTATAATTGCATATAATAAAAGTTGTATTACTCCTAGAATTACTTTTTTTTTCTTTTTAAAAAGGTCATACATGTAAAATTAATAACCTTCTTGAAATATCTCTAGTTGAAGTGAAATTAGTAAATTACAATTTTACCAAAACAAATTATGCTCTCTCCTGGTGCTTGACTTTTTATGTCTAATTCCATGTTCATGATTTGAAATGATTTAATAAATTAAAAATAGCTACTTCAATTCCCCGTCAGAGCAGAAATGATAGTTGGTTTTGAATTGCAGATGTGAAGAGACTAGAGAGTCCTAAAACTTGTGATACACAATTATGACTCATCACTACTCATGCATGTTTTCCATCTGCCAAGAACTATACCATCGTTGTCAAATTTGAGTCCCAAAATATATTGACATGTTCATGCATTTGTGGTCTCTGAACTTGTGAAGAAAAAGCCAGAGAAGTTGGTGAATTTGTATTGGGCGTCAAATTAAGCAGAGGACCTTATTTTTGTCCCATATACTTGAATGGCTCTGACAGCCACTGGAGATTTTTCCAATTTTCTAGATAGATATTGCGGCAACCACAATGCAGGAATAGAAGCCACGTGTCTAGCACATGGCCCCACCAAACTTCAAAGGAAAGGTTTGTTTTTGCGCTTAACTCTAGGGTGGACTGATATTATAATCCTCCCATAAACACGAAGGGAAAATGTTACAATGAGCTTGTCTTAGTATAAGCTTGTGAGCTTTCCTATATCTTGTGTTAAATCTTGTATGCATCATGATTTATATACAGGACTAAATCACTAAATTGAGAATTGTCTTATAGTTTCACACCATAATATTAATTTTAAGTAAAATTCTTAATTGAATGATAGAAAATGGATTCAATTAATGAATATTCTTAGAACATTTGTTAATGAATTATCTTTGAAAATTTTTGATACTACTTTATGAAAAATAAAAATAAAAACTGTCAAAAAATAAAAATCAATTGATTTTTTTCTTTTCATATCAAAACTTTCTTAAAATGGTTTACTAATAAGACTGTGTTTGGTTGAATGTAAAATATTTTTCAAGTGTAAAATATTTTCAGGTGAAAATATTTTCGGAAAAGGAAAATATTTTCAAGTGTTTGGTTGCATTCCAAAAAAATGTTTTGGAAAATATTTTCTAGTGTTTGGTTGTGTGGCTGAAAATGCTCTAGAAAACCCATTTTTATCATGTTTCTCACATTTTCTTAGGATCCAAACAAATATTATTACAGAGAATCAAAATATATAAACAAGACAAGAAACAAAAATTAAAACAAAAAAATCAAAATCACAAGACCAATCATGATAGAGGGACAGAGAGAGATCGATTAGTGGGTGTGACTCGTTGGTGGACGAATAGGGTCGATGTGAAGGTGGTGGGTCAATCTAGGAGTGGGTCACTCATTGGGTGGGTCGATCGGTTCGTGGGTTCGTGGCGCGATCTCGCCGTTGCTGGGGTGTGACTCGTTGGTGCTTAGATGTGCTATCGGAGCTCTCGCCGGTGCTTGGATGTGCAATCGGAGAGGAGTGCGTGTGAGAGAGGATGGAGAGTACCGTCGGACTATGTGAGGAGTGCGTGATCTGTGAGGAGCTTAGAGTGTTGTGTGAGGAATGTAAATGGTTTGAAGTGAAAATAAAACCGGAAATGCTTTTACAGGAGTGAGCCCTTATTTTACAATCAACACAGAAATGGTTTTCAGTTTGACCCAATTTTCGGTAATTACCAAATACATACATTTACGGAAAACCATTTTCGAAAGTGGTTTGAAGCCAAAACAAACACACCCTAAATGCCTTTAAGACATCGTTGATTTTCTTTAAGACATTTATTAACAAAATCAACGCTGTCAAAATTGAAATTGTTTAATGGGTTGATCGTGTTTGAGAATCTATCAACTCAAACCAACACAATGAACACATACATACAATTGAATCTAATTGTTTCCTGGTCTTTTGACACTTCATAATGAAGTATGTTAAATTGTTCTACAGGACATCATACTTTAATTTTACATGCTTGAAATGTTGTGTTAGTAAAAGAAGGGACCGTGATAAAACTCATGAGTCATGAGGGTGTCCGTATGATAGCGTAGCTTTGCTTATTGGGGGAGGGGGTAGCTTGATATTTTGTACTCAAAGCTGATGAACTTTCTGCGATGGATTTGAATAAAAATATTAAAGAAAGAATAAAAATGATGACGAGAGTTAAATGTGGACCACCGACACGTGCCGATTCGCACCGACACCGCTATGTTTTTGACTTTTGCATCGACAAACGGATCTGACATTTTGTGAAACCATCCACCGAAAGTGAAAGTGAGAGAACCTAACGTGGATCACTTCTGGGACACACCCAATCAGGCACAACTCTTTACCACTCTATCTCAGCTTTGAAAAAAATTAAAAAACCAATATCTTGGTAAAGGGTGGCAAATCCAAACCCCAGACACACCAAGCTTTACCAGTGAGACTCAGGCTTGAAAAACCTTATCACACTGTGGCCAAAAGAGAAAGGGGAAAAAAAAAAAAAAACCATGCCCATGTACATACCACTAACCAGTTTTACTTAACAAACTTTTTTTTTTCCTTTCTTGGAATGGAAATTTTACATGACAAACTAGGTCTTAGAATATTAGCTTTCTCAAAAAAAAAAAAAAAAAGTCTTAGAATATTAGTATTAGGGTGTAAAACCTCCCAAATTGTTATTATACAACAGCACACCTAAAACCAACTTTATTCGGGCATGTATTGCTAAAAAAATTCGAACACTTGCTATGGTAAGAGTTTTTACTTTTAGAATATAATATAGTTAGGTGAAACTTAGAACTTATTATTTTATTCACTTTTTCTTTCTCACTATTCTTTCTCACTCATTGCCTCTCTCTCTTCTCTCTCCCTCTCACTTTCTGACTCTCTCTTCTATCTCTTGATGTGGATCAGCATTTGGGTGGGTGAGTGGGTCGTGATTTTGGGTAGCATTGGATTGGGATTTCGGTGGTGGTGGTTGCCTTGTTTGGGTTTCCTTGGTGGTGGTTCAGGGGCCGTTTGAATTTGCTGTTTCCATAACTCACAACTCTATTTCCATAGTTCATAACTCAAAAATGGTGAGACCCATGGCTAAGAAGTCCGTTTGGATTTTGTTTCCAATTTTCGTAATTGAACTCACAACTCTCTCACTGTTTAGCCGCAATGTTTGACTTTTGGGTTTTTTTTTTTTTTTTTTTGAAACAAAAAGTAATGGCAGAACTGAGTGATGAGTGCCAAACGGGTGGATTTGGAGAAATTGAGGTATTTTAAGTGATGAGTAACGAGTGATGAGTGACGAAAATTGAGAGAGGAGTGATGAGTGATGACAAAAAAAAAAAAATCCAAACAGGGCCTCAGTTTCCATGTTTGTTGGTGGTTGAATTTTTTTTTTTTTTTTTTTTTTTTTTTTTTTTTTTTTTTTTTTAAGATTTGGTGGTGGTGGTGGTGGTTAGTTATGGTTTGGTGTTTTCAACAGTGGTTTTTGGTCATGGTTTGGTGTTTCAATGGTTGATTGGTTCAATTTTCGATGTTTCAATTGTGGTGGTGATGGCTAAGTTTCGGTGGTTAGGCTGAGTTCCATTGCTAGGTAGATGTTGGTGGTAGTGGGTTTACTAGATTTGGTGGTGATTGTTGGGTATGTGGGTTTGTTGGAGAGAGAGAGAGACAAAGAGGAAGAGAGGGAAGTGAGAGATGGAAGAGAAGAGAGAGAAATGGTTATGCTTATAGTTTATATTATTTTAATGAGCCTTATGTTAAAATAAAAGATAAGATATTGAGTGAGTTGTGAAATGATATAACAAAATAAATCAATTAACTTTTTAGAATGCAAAATAACAAATTTTCTAAGAACTCGATGCTAATGCTTTTAGATTGTTATTTTTGAAGCTATCTTTATATTTCCAACTCGATGATAAGGTTCAGGACTTCATGCTTCATCATTTATAATAGGTATTCTTATTGCTAGTTTGCAAGCTTCTTCCCTGTTTGCCAGTACAAAGTCAAAAGGATAATCTAGGGTCGGCTTTGGTTTGACCTTTCCACTTTGACCCAAATGGAATTTGGTCGGTTCTCAAGCCACGTTAAGCGCGTTGTTTCTAACCCCTAATTGAATTAACTCTAATCCTAGCCAACAAGGTATGCTCAATAAAAGAACTTGGTTAGCTACACACCTATACCATAAAGAATCCCAAAGTTCTGTCCTGGTCCGGCACTTTAGACATCTACCTGTGGAAACACAAGTCTTTTAGATTTAAAAATAAAAATAAAAAGACTCATTTTCTGAATAAGTCAGCTGTTTTTTAAAACAAGCCCTAATAATTTTGAAAACAAGTTCATAATATTTATACTCCCATTCTGAGTTCATTAATGCATCCGAACCCTAAAAGTGTTTAAAATTTTATGGTGCTTGTAATTAAATTTATCTTTTTAAAATTTTACAGTAGGCAAGGAGATCATTTTTACAAATATAACGCAATAATAAAAGAGAGCCAAAATTTCCCTAACAAAGAAAGAAGATACCTTCCATGACATTTTCTAGCTTATCAAAATTGTGCTTAACGATGAGGAATTTAATGATTATAAATTTAGAAGACAATCTACATCATATAAAGTAAGAAGTTATTTATAAAACTAAACCTTGCATAAGAGGGTATACATTAGAAGACTCACAAGAAACAAAAAATTTTCATTTCTGCTCATTTTTATTTTTATCTGCTTTTTGCTAAATGATAGGAAAACAAGGGTTTAACATTTTTGAATTTATGGGTGCTACCGGGATTATTTTTCTGATGACTGAAATATGATTATTTTATTAGTTTTATATTTTTCCATAACTTTTTTTTCATATATAATTTTCAATATATTGGCCAAGAATCGCAATATGTTTGAGGAGGTCATTTTTTTTCTTTCTTTTTTTCTTTTTTTTTTCGTCAATATTTTATCAATAAATAATATATATATATGTAAATATATTTCTAAATGATATTTAAATAAACAATTGAATAAAATGCTTTTTGGATCCACATAGATGATAGACCTACATGCACTTGGTGTGTCTCAAGCCAGTGTCATTAATGGCCTCATCAATTTAACTATGTTATCTCTTGTTCAATCTTTCAACACATTGATTGCTTCTCTTAATGTACATAAGATGACACAATTTTATAATAACCTTAGATATAGTGGGTTAGTCTCTAGTCTTGTAAAACAACATTGTTTAACCTCCTTTATTATAAGAACTATTTTTTATCACCTGTGCATGCACGGGTACAGTACACCTATACACACACATATATAATATATAATATATTTCTACTTGGTAATAGACGGTATATAGTCATAATATGTTACATAAATGACTTATAAATTTGAATTATTTTTAGTTACACAAAAAAATGAATTATAAAAGTAAAATCATTCAAACTCTCTCTTCCTCTATTTTATATATAAAGTTAGATATATAATAAGGTTTTTATGGTTTATTTAAATTGGACTCGCTTTTTACATTAAGTTAACTCACTTGGCATAAAAATTTAAAAAAACTTAAATTAGATGAAATAAATGGTACAAAATTAGATTCTAATTAGATATATAGACTAGAGTTCAAATTCCCCTCCTCACATATTGTAGCCATTAAATTTTATATATATATATATATATATATAAACTCTGAACATTTTCGATCGAGGCACCAAAAGGTACTGATTGAATTATAAAGCTCTTTTTGTGTGTGTATTCTTATGTAGTAAAATACAAATGTGCATAAAAATATTATTTCCACAATTGTATTTTATTTTTATAATTCAATAATTCCAAAAAAAAAAATTTAAACTTAAATATATTTGTTAGAGACATCAAGATGCCAATTAAATTACAAAGCATTTAAAAATTTTCAGAACAATTAAATTATATGATTAATCAATTGTTTGTTTCTTAATTTTTTTAATAGGGAAAAAAGGATTGAACCGCAACATAGGGTTAGGGAAGGAAGTGGGGTATCACTGGACGCAGTGAAAGTCCATTGGCATCAATGGATATGATTAACATTTCTTTTATGTGTTGGTAGTTGAAACAGTGAGAGCCATGGGGAACAAACCAGTGTGAACATTAATGGTATAGGAATCAAGGGGTACCCTCCCTCTCAAGTAAATAAAACATGAAGAAGTGGTCAATATCTTGAGCATTAGGTAAGAACTTTGCAGTTGTAGGGTACCTGCCGCTGTTGTTAATTTGTCAGTTATGAAAGAACCTAGTACGCACGAAATATATTTAATATAATTTATACCATAACATGCCCATCTGTGTTTTTAAAACTAAAGCTCCCCAGAACCTTTCATTTGTTTTTCTTTTTTTGCTGAATAATCAAAGCCTGCTACAGTGAAATAAACAGTTGCATAACAGATTTTTGATTCTTAAACCCCACTCAATATCAGAGACAACAAAACCCTCTGATTTTGCCACAGTTTAAAGTTACTTATTAGACAGACACACAGATATTTTCAATCAGAGAGAGAGAGAGAGAGAGAGACAGAGGAATTGGAGTGGAAGCAACGAAACAGAGAAAGAAAACCAAGCCGTGTGGGTCCCAAACAGAGCCAACCAACCATAAGACTTGTAAATATTCTCTAAATTTCTCTCTCCAAAATCAATTTCTGGTCTCTTATAAACCCCTCCTCCCCTGCCTCTCTTTATCTCTCAGTCTCACAAAAAAGAAAAAAAAAAAAAAAAAAACAAACAAACTTTTAGCTCCGCTGCTCTGCTCTCTGCTCTCACCTCCTCATTCTGCTCCAAAATCTCTCTCATATTCGCACAACACCAACCTCATCAAATATCATCAACACCCCAATTGGTATTTCGTATTTCTTCGTCAAGGGCTCGCTCTCTCTTCTACTCCTCTGCTCCATATTCAGAGATTTTGGGATGGGTTACTTGCACTTAAATGCTTTTGGTATCCGATTCTGCTTTTTTTAGTTCAATCCGATTAGCTTTTGAAATCAAACCCAGATTCCAAAATTCCTTCTTCTTTTTTTCTTTCTTACGAGAAATATATATTCTTTGACCAGATTTGGATCCGCGCATTGAATTTTCCTTGCTTTTTTTTTGGATTTGGGATATCTATTCATTTGATTCGAATATAAAAAAAAAAAAAATGCTGCTCTGATACCTATTTGCTTTAGTGACCCATCTCAAATTCTCTTCAATCGGATTGTGTATAGAATTATCACCAGGTTTTATTTATTGGGAGCTTGAGAGAGCAAGTAGTATCCGATGGCTGCAGCTAAGAATAGTGGGAAATCCAAGAAGGGTGTTGATGAATCACATAGTATGATACAAAATTGGGATATTGACAAAGGCAAGGATCATGATTTTGGCACCGAGAGGCAGCAATGGAAGCCCTTTTTAGATGAAGCTTCCATGTCCAATAGGCCTCTCAAGAAGATCCGAAGCCCTGAACGTCAAGTCCCAATTCAGTCCTCTGCTTCTTTTGCTCACCAAACAACTCCTCTCGCAATTCCTAGCCCTCTAACTCCTTCTCCACCTTCTTCAAGAATTGTGTTTCCTTTTGCTTTTGATGGTTCTCAACAATCTTTTCCATTTACTCAACAATATGGAACCACAACTTTGCCTATGTACCGTCCACCGCTGCAGGTACCACAAATTAATCAGCAGCAGATGATTTCTTTTGGTACAAACCAACAACTACAACAGCAACAACATAGCAATGCTTATCCACCACCATTATTGGGCGGAGACATGGCCTTAACACAACAACAGCAACAGCAGCAGGTTCTTCAGTATTGGAGTGATGCACTGAATTTAAGTCCAAGAGGAAGGATGATGATGATGAATAGGTTGGGACCTGATGGTCGGCCATTGTTTAGGCCTCCGGTTCAGCCTATAAATACTACAAAGCTTTACAGGGGAGTGAGGCAACGACATTGGGGCAAATGGGTCGCTGAAATCCGTCTCCCTCGCAATAGGACTCGCCTTTGGCTAGGCACCTTCGACACAGCTGAAGACGCTGCCATGGCATATGATCGCGAGGCCTTCAAGTTGAGAGGGGAGAATGCTAGGCTCAATTTCCCTGAGCATTTTCTCAATAAGGATAAAGCAGTTTCCACAGCTCCTAGTTCAACCACCTCTTCTCCCCCAACTCCACATGAAAGTTCAAGGCCAAGTCGGTACTCAAAGCAACCTGAACAAGCTCCAGAAGTGTTTAATTTGCAGGATTTAAATATGGAAACTATGCCACCACCACCAACGCTGCTGCCACTGCCACAGACTCAAGAAGATAATCCTGATAGTGATTCGGGATTGGGGTCGAGTGAGGCTATGACGGGCGATGAAGTTCAGGCTGTTGCAGGGGATGGAGATGCAGGGGAAGGTGTTTCACAGTCACAGGAACTGGTTTGGGGAGAAATGCAAGATGCCTGGTTCAATGCAATTACTTCACGTTGGGGGCCCGGTAGTCCTGTATGGGATGATTTGGATACCACCAATAATCTTCTGCTGCAGTCACAACTTCCCTTTGGTAATCCAAATCAGCAGGAATTCAGTGACTCTAATCTTCAAAGGCAGCAAGAGAACTTAGGCTCAGCCTGTTCCTCCTCCTCATCATCTTGTCCTATGAAACCCTTCTTCTGGAAGGATCAAGATTGAAAAGTCATTCGTTGGATTTGACTTTGCAATTGCTCCTTCCAATCCCCCCTCCCCCTCTTCTCTTTCTAAAACAACCAAAACGTTTTTCACTCTAGGTTCTAGAAGAAGTTTCCCATAACCCCTCAAAATCATTTTTACGCTTTCCAATTTGCGTATTAGGAGAGTTTACATTTCCTTGTCACTGGTTGCACATTTTTCACAAACAACCTGTGATTCCATTTGGAGCTTTCATGAGTTTATTAGGATCTTTGAAGCTTCATACTTCAAACTCTCTTTTGCTTTGACTTCTTCTGAACTTATAAACACTTCCCAACCCCAATTATTCCTTAGATTCTCCTCCATTCCATCTGCTACAAAAGGCTGCATATTACAAGACCTTTCAGCGGTGGAAGTCTAGCTTATTCCTTGTGGACCATGCCTTTTGCTCCTAGTTATAGTAGTATCATGTATGTCTTTAGACTATAGGTAGTGTCATTATGTGTTTACAAGAACCTCTTAGCTTTTGATGCTGTTATGGACATGCAGTAGTTGGAGTTGATCACTTGCAGGACCAGCACAGGAGGAGACGGTTTTGTGATCTCCTTCAATGGTCCGTCCCGTCAAGAGCCTTGTTTTTCAGCTCTCACGATGGAAGCAATTTGTGATTTTGTACATTGTGCAGTTTTCTTTATGGTACCATTGTAATGTTATCCCTTTTTTTTTCAGTTGTAGTTGTAATGATAGATCAAGCAGTGGGCAGCATTCTCATTTTTATTATTATCTACTGGTGATGCTCTACTTTTTGTTGTTTACTACTTATCCATAAGCTTCTTAATTCAAACTAACATACAGTGCAATTGAGAATGAGTTATGGGCTTGTTAAATATCAAGCTTATGGGCTTGTTAAATATCAAGCTTGTGGCAGTGATTTTCCCACTTGATAAAAAATAAGATCAATGACAGTGAATAACTTTTTCCTGAAAAGGGGTTTTAGTTCACTTGTATTCTTTTATTACGTTCTTTCTTAACAATAAGAAAATTGAGTTGCCTTGGATATTTTCTTGTTCCACCTATGAAAGACAGCACTTTTGTCTATCAAGTCTGCTTTGAGATAAGAAAAATCTAACGCAGACAGCGTTGTTGCAGAACAAGAATCAGGAGTAGCCTCAACTTCTTGGACCAATATCTGCACAAACAAACTAGTTGTGCTCGACCCTCAAAAACAAGATAGCATAGCATGGCAAGGTTAAGTCAGCGTAATCATTCTTCATTAGCATCCCTAAATGATGATGTGGCAATGGTAGTTTGACGCCATACTCCACATTAATCTATGTCATACTTTTATTAGGCACTCTATTATGAGAGTACCTAATAATTTTCTATTTTGAAATATGTACAAGAACCGGTAAATTTGATAGTCTTTTCATTGTCAAGGAAGGACAAAGGCAATAACTGCATGATTAAAAATGACCTAGGCTTGGGGATATTATATATTTCTGTACCACAATGTTTTTTTTATAAGTCAAATACAGAAAACAAATAGGAAAATGAACCGTCCACTCAATTGCACATATGGTTTAACAGAATTTGTAGTTTCCACCAATCCTATTCTCCAGATAATGTTATGTGAAAGGCACCTGCCACAGAAACATAAGTTGAATTCCTCAAATTGACAAGCAACAGAATTTAAAGTGTAGACAATTAGTCAATTCCCATGTTCTGCTTAATGTGATATCAATAAAAATTTGCATCGTTTGCAGGAATCTTCATAATTGGGAATGTGATAAGCATTACTATTTTCTTTGTAGAAAATATGTCTTGTGGAAGTTTAAAGAATTGTTTATCACATCTCCAAGATATAACTATTTATATTCCAGTGGAAAGAGTAATCAAGCACATACTTAAGGGACAAACTTTCCACATTAACTAATGTAAGCTACTAATATTTTGATCACAGCACATTGACTGTATGATAAGGAAGGTGGGGTCAGTCGCCGGCCCATGAGATCATCTACATTTCTTATTTGTGACGGCACGATAACAATAACTAGTGATAAGAAAATGGGCATAATTAGAAATGATCAAAGATGATATACTTATAAATGATACAGTTGATTAAAAAATTTAAATATCTAAGATGATGTTGAAGTAGTGTAATGGATTAATTAATTGATCCTTTCTTTAAACCAAACCCAATATTTGATGTCACAGTGTGGCTGCTATCATTTTCTTGTGCATTAAAATAATCATTAAACTTGTAACTTAGTAGCTAATTGTCTTGGATGGGCATGGATGTTTTGATTATAAAATTTATGCTATAGTTATAGAAAAAATTGGATTTGGTATGGATGAGTATATAAAATTCAAGCTGAACATGACTACTTTATAATTCAAAGTTTTATAATAATGCAATTCAGCCGCTTTCCGAGTACTTAGGGCATAAACAGAATATCCAGCCAATGTTCAGTCGAAACCTAATGAAACTTGTAAAAATTTGGACCAAGTATACCAAAACTAACAAAAGGCAAAGTCACAATTTGATTCATAATTTTAAGCCAAATAAATTTTATTTATTTATTTATAATTCGATAGTTAGAATCAAGGGATGGGGGATAAAATTTTCAGAAATAGTATTAGTGAACACAAAAATACACCAAGGAGCAATTGATCAATTTCAAACCAAGAGTCATAGGCTGGGTTGGGAACTAGAATAATGGTGGGGGAAGAAAATGAAGCAATGTATTGGGGAGGAGCAGTTGTTGCACCATCAATGTGGTGGGAGATCTTATTGCCATTGATGTAGGGAATAATTGCAGTTTTCCAAGAGAGATAATTGTCCTTTGTAAATTTAATTTGAGATGATTTGAGGGAGTAAGAACCAGGGATGGATGAGGATGGGTAATTGGATCGGTTGTAGAAGTAGTAGAAGAAGACGACATGGTTTAACTTGAGTCTATTGCTCTGATACTATAAAGAGAGAATAATAAGAGTTTTTGTTTTGGTTTGCTTCCTTGAAAATATTAAAAGAGTTGCTACTTTTATATTTATATACAATCAAAATATAGATAAAGTTTTTTTTTTTTTTTTTAAAGATAACAGATAACTATGTTATCCTACTTTGATTACATGAAAACTCCTAGATACTATTAGATTGCTTTGGAGGTATTTGGATTATAAGAAAACTCTTAAATATTATCAAATTGTTTTGGAGGTACTAATGGCAGGGATTGATGATCATCCAATGCCTTGATTTTACCATCTCAATAAGAAGAGTAGGCTAAGTTACAAGATTCTTATAATTTTGTTTTGTTACTCGTTATTTATATGATTATATATCTATACAACTATAAAGGTAAAATAATTCTTCTGTGATGCGGGAAACGCAAGAAGATTATTATTTACTATTATTTATATTTGCAAGCCAATTGTATTTTTATGTTTTAGGTCCTATTAGTTTATTGGGCTTTTAGTATTTTTATTTAGAAGTAAGGTTATTTTTGTAATAAGGCAATTAGGGTTTCCTAGCCAATTAGAACTAGGGTTTAGCAATCCTTTATAAGCAACCTATTGTACTCCTTGAAGAGATAGTTGATATTTTGATGAATGAAAACAATGGCCGTTTGGTCTTTTTTTGGTCTGGTGCTGACTCCAGGTCTACCCTAGGTGCTGACTCCTAGTGGTTTCTCTGCTTGGTGCAGACTCCAAGCAAGGCCTAGATGCTGACTCCTAGGTCATATCTTTTATTCTTTTGTTATTTAAGTTTTGTTCTGGTTGTCCTGCGTCAGTTTTGGTATCAGAGCTAGATTTCCGATCCATACAACACAATCGTAGGCCACCACTTGAAACCAAAACCATCAAAAGAGCAATCCAGCCAAAGATGACATTACCTTTCAAGTTTTTGCCCCATGAGATCTTGAACAAGCCCAAACTAGCTCTTGCAATCCGTGTATACCCCGCAGCCTCACATGAGTTTTTCATCCCCAAGCCAACAGAGAAGTCAGCAACACCTCCCAAGCCGGTAACCAACATCCGTGCCCGCCTCTGATCACAGAACCCACGCCCACAAACCAAAAAAAAAAAAAAAACCCATGCAAGCCATCAGCCACCAGCTGAGACCCACAAATCAACCTTCTGCCGTGTTGCTGCCCATCAGCCACTAGCTATAGACCCATCAGCCACCGCCACCGACACCATCTTTGCCCCTGACCACTGTTGCTAAGGATGTCAGCCACCACCAACGCAAGACCCGAGACAAGCCGCCACCGATCCTCCATGTCGCGCCACTGCTGTCCGTGCCTCCTTCGCGCTACCGCCAGGCGTCGGATCTCCAGCGTCGGCTAAAGACCCTCATCGCAGAGACAACCTCTGTTTCGCGTTAAATTTCTTTTGAGTTTCGTTAGTTTTGAGTTTCCGTTCTCTAAGTTATCATGTTTAACCATGTACTTTGTTATTTTCATTAAAAAAAAAAATCAAAAGGAAAAGAAATACATGACAGTGCACGTGTTGGTCCCCTAAGTTACTTATCCACAGATACATTTTGTGCAAATAGACCCATTCACTTGAGGAGCCAAGCCTATGACTGTAGTGCAGCAAGTTGGCCCCTGACAAGGAGAAAATCACAGCAGCTATTTATTGAATCACTATTTTAGAGAATCATGGAAATATTAGAATCACCTTATTTTAATGGTTATGAAACTTATCCACAAGATTTTGTCAACTGGATGAATGGGATGGAGCAATTCTTCGAGCAAGCAAATTTTGCAGATAACAAAAAGGTTAGGTATGCCAAGTTGAAGTTGAAAGGTAAAGCACAAAGGTTTTGGGAGAATCTTAAATATTTCCGCTATATGAATTATGAACCTGCCATTAGTGTGTGGGAAGATATGAAAGAAAAGCTTTGTGATGGGTATTTGTCACCATATTGTCGAACTAAGTATCTACCCCAATCTCAGTGTGGTACTTTTCAAGTTGAAGCAGATACGATGAATCCTCATCCTCATCCCATTTCATGTCCTCAGTGCACTTTTGAACAATCTATCAAGGAATTAAAGGAATTATCTTTAAAGCTCATGAAAGATGTTCAAGACATGATTGCTCAAATGAAGCAAAAGAAGACTCAATCCGATTCAATTGGAAAACCAAGGATACTTGATCACAATGAACTTATTGCTGCCCCAATAGAAGACAACATTGACGATGATATCTTGGTCATGGAGAATCCTCCAGCAACACCAAAGCCTAATGTTGACACAGACGTACATGCCTCGACAAGTGTTGCTTTAACATGCGTGCAAGGAAATGAATATATTGAAGAGCAACAAGGTGAAGAGATGGTGCCTAAAGAGAGTATTATGTTAGAGGGTGCACATGATGTGAAAGTTGAAGTTGTTGAATGTGCTTCTGATCAACCCTCCACAGTCCTTGAAGATCTACATCTTGGTGAAGTCGAAGAGGTTAAAACTACAGTGCTTCCTATGGTTCATAAGGTTCAAGACGAGATTATACTGATTCCACACATTGATTTTGTTATTCCAAATGAGTTTGATGTGGTGGAATTCAAGGTTTTTCTTTTCCTTGTGCTCCCTAAGATTATACTTGTCAACATCCTAATCCTTCAACACTTTAGAACTCAAGGTCGAGTTTTCTCCAACAAGAGAAGAATGATGCGGGAGACACAAGAAGATTATTATTTAGTATTATTTATGTTTGCAAGTCAATTGTATTTTTATATTTTAGGTTCTATTAGTTTATTGAGCTTTTAGTATTTTAATTTAGAAGTAAGGTTATTTTTGTAATAAGGCAATTAGGGTTTTCTAGCCAATTAGAACTAGGGTTTAGCAATCCTTTATAAGCAACCTGTTGTACTCCTTGAGGAGGTAGTTGATATTTTGATGAATGAAAACAATGGCCGTTTGGTCTTTTTTTGGTCTGGTGCTGACTCCAAGTCTACCATAGGTGTTGACTTTTAGTGGTTTCTCCGCTGGGTGCTAACTTCAAGTAAGGCCTAGGTACTGACTCCTAGGTCATATCTTTTATTTTATTGTTATTTAAGTTTTGTTCTGGTTGTTTTGCATCATTCTGCTATCATGTAATGATTGTCAAAATTACTCATATTCAAAATGATAATCACTTTTAGTAGATTTAAAAAAAAAAAAAAAAATAGAGGCTTCTCAAGATCTTATCTACCTAACATATGATTTCTTATTTTAGGGACGGCGAAGAAAGATCCATGCAGGCAAATCCAAGTACTTGGAAATATGACTAAAAGTAAAGCTGGTACGTTGTTGCATCAATATATTCCTAAACTCTGTGGCATGAAAGCTTTCTTTGTGTCATATGGTTGTCGTTGAGCGTTTTCTACTGGTACAGAGAAGTGCTATGATAACATAGGCTTAGGGGCAGTTCAGTGACTTTGAGGAGCTGCGGGAGTTGCCGAACAATCCTAGGTTTGATATCTGTGCAGAGCTACTTTATTTGTCTACTTTATTTGTTAGAATGACGTGATTGCATGATTAAATTTATCAAATTCTAACATTTTAAAGTTTTAGAACAATTAGTAATTTAACATATTATGAGATCTTAAATTCGGTCACTATCTCCTTCACTCTATTGTGTCATATTTTTCTAGTCTTTTTGAGAGGTTTTTTTTTTTTTTTTGAGAGCTTTTATGGGTGCTTTGTTAATATATATTGATTTAATTTGTTTCTAAAAAAAATTTTTGAATTATTTTGGCTTCATTTCTTTGTTAATGCTCATATTTGATTTCTAAATACTTCAGCACGTGTATTATTTTTATTCGATACACCACAAATAGAGATATAATTCATTCATTCATATCTATTTATATGTTTGTATCACAAAGAGCCCTGTAGCTCAATTTATTGATACTTTTTGGTGTTTCTAATAGCGACATTCGATGAGTTCTAATTAACTTAACTGGTAAAATTTTTAAGAATTGAATGAAAAATTCAGGATTCAATCCCTCTTACACCAAAAACCGATTGATATTTTGGTATGTTGATAAAGAGCTATCATAAAAAACGAACGTTATAGATTGAAATTCTCAAAAAAGTTTCAATTCCCTTCTCCCATATTGTAATTATGGAATTTTATAAATAAATAAATAGTTTGTATTTATGCGTTTTTGTGCTGCCATCACCCTTAATTTATATCATTTTATAAATGATTCTTATGACATCTTCTTCTTTTTTATGCTTCATGTCTATGTTCCATGTCTATTGTGGTAAGTGGCAACACCCCCTCCCACCATCTTCCTATCTACCAAAAATCTACCTATCTAAAAAAAGTCTCTATTAACTAAAAATAATAAAATTTTACATTTGTTGTGACTAAAACTTATCTAAACACACAAAAAATAATAATAATAATAAATTCTTTTATGTGAAACTATAATGCCTTAAGGATGGTATATGAAAATTGTGAATCAGTTATCTAATTATTGTCACAAAAGCCATTTATAATAAAATTATAATTATATAAGCTCATATCTAAATCACATCATATTATAGTTTGTGATACCACAAAATAAAATATATGTTTTACATGGTATGGTTGCTCCAAGTGTATGTCCACTCCTTTTTGTCACTAATTTATTTTTCATTATTTTATAAAATATAAAAATTATGTTTTATATTTTGTTCAATAATTTTTAAATCACACACGTATTAAACCAACAAATTTCACTCACACGTATATCAAACTACAATTAGAGTAGTAAAAGTTAGTAAAATGAAAGTATATTTATAAAATAATAATTTGGAAAAAAAATTTATATGTGCTTTATACTTTTAATTATAAAAAATAGTTTTTTTTCTTTCAAAAATTTTTTGTTTCTTATGATTTTAAAAAAATATTTACCTCTCACTTATTATTTTTAATAACTCTTATATTCTTTTCTTTATAGCTTGAGATTTCATTTCTTTCTTTTTTTTCCTGTCAAAGTTATTATAATCAATTTAAAGAAAATCTAGAATTGTTATAATTTTAAAAATATAAGAATACTACATTAATTCTAGAATAAGAATATTACATGAGAACTTCCTAAACTAGTTGTAGGGATAAGGCCCAAAGATAGTACACTGGGCTTTGGGCCTCACCCCGGATCGTTTGTGCGTCCGAGGAGAGACGAAATGATGAAGGGGCATTCCAACTCAGCGCCTCACAAATAGGGAATGAAAATAGATGTTCCGAGGAGAAGGACCTCCTCGAACTATGTTAGCACCATTCCTTCATACATTCTAGTAACTAGAATGAACTCAATAGGGACGCCAGTGTCAAGAGCATGCCACATGAGCTCACAAGATGGAAAGGGACAAAAAATATCTAGAGGATAGGATGTTACCTCTGCATTAAATGCATTGCAGCTGATTTTCTAGCTGCATTTATATGGAGAAGACCTCTGAACAGTGCTTCCTCGGCCACTGTGACTCACAGAAGGCCAAAATGAGCGTCTGATGGGACAAGCACTCAAGTAGAGGTCCGGATGACCCACAGGTGTAAGGCTAGGATCATCAAAAAAGACCTATTTAAAGAGAAAGACCATCCATCAAGGAGGGGGGAGAAAAAGCGAAGAACAATTACAATTGTAATCAGAATTGCTTTTGCAATCCTTAATATTGATTTATATATAAAGGATGTCCTCCTCGGACCCAACATTTTTCCAATCTTAAATGTATAATTCTTATGTGATCTTTTGTCAAAGCCATATTAGCTGTAGTAATCTTGTTTGAACCTAGTTCTTTAACCCACTCTCTATAAATTTATTGTATTGGGCTCATTGGGCCATTATCCAATCCTTTTTATTGAGTTTGGGCCTCAAATTGTGACCTTAGAATTGGCGTCGTCTATGGGGAGAGCTTGAGTGATAGTGAGGACAATGGTTAACTATGGCAGAACTAGGTCCAC
Organism: Quercus gilva; assembly: GCA_023621385.1. Classification (NCBI taxonomy): domain Eukaryota; kingdom Viridiplantae; phylum Streptophyta; class Magnoliopsida; order Fagales; family Fagaceae; genus Quercus; species Quercus gilva. The sequence continues at coordinate 41,507,052 of CM042480.1, forward strand.
AACAAGCAGAGTCAAGAGGCTCTAAGCGCGGTGACCCTTTTCTTAACCTTGAGCAAAGAGGTGACCGCGAAGGAAGTGCCCACACCACACACACCGACAGGAGTCAACCTCGAAAGGGAGACCATATTTCTCATGCGAATAACAACAAGAAGATGTAGCTAGAGATTGATCGATTAAAAAAAGAATTACGCCATGCAAAAAGGAGAAAAGCTTCCTAGGATTCAGACTTCTCTTTTGATGACAAAAGAGACGCTGATTATGGGCGAAGGTCTCGAACCCCACCCAGTGAATCCTTCACCTATGAAGAAGAACATCATCGTCAACGGCTGGTCCGAAGCCCATCACTTCGAGACGTGGGAAGTGACGTTATGAGCAGGGCCTTAGACCAGATCTCTAAGTCACCTTTCAAGTGAAAGATTGAGGGGGCTAGGCTTCCACGTCGATTCACTCAACCTACTTTCACCATGTACAACGGAAAAACAAACCCTGTGGAGCATGTAAGCCATTTTAACCAAAGAATGACAATCCATTCCAGGGACGAAGCCTTGATATGCAAGGTTTTCCCGTCCAGCCTGGGATCGGTCGCAATGAGATGGTTCGACGGCTTGAAAGTAAACTCTATAAACTCCTTCAAAAAGCTCACCCAGGCGTTTTGCTCTCGCTTCGTCACCTGCAATAGGGTCCCTCGGTCCTTGGCCTCCTTACTATCCCAAAACATGCGCGAGGGGGAAACACTAAAGGCACTGGGAGATGTATAACAAAATAGACGGTGACTTTAATAATGTGGCCATCAACACCTTCAAGTTCGGCCTCCCTACTGATCACGGTCTGAGGAAGTTCTTAACCGGCAAACCAGTAGCAAGAATACACCAACTCATGGACTGAATTGACAACTATAAAAGGGTCGAGGAAGACCAGCAGCAGGGGAAAGGAAAAGAGAAGGTTATCCCTCAAGAAATGAGGGATTTCAGGTCGGACAGACACAACAATGACTGACCATAAAGATATTTCGTCGGATGGTCGGGGTTAGCTCATCCGCAGGCAATTAACACCATGTTCTGAGAGCCGGTACAACAGGTCCTAGCAAAGATTAAGAATAAGCCCTTCTTCAAACAACCAAACAAAATGGTGGAAAACCCTGAAAGGCGCAACCACAACCTTTATTGTCGATACCATCGGGATCATGGACATACCACCGAGGATTGCAAGAGTCTGTGGGACCACCTGGACTAGCTCTTCCGCAAGGGCAAGCTAAAACAATTCTTGCACCATGCCCATGATCAGAGGAGTGAGGCAAGCTCAGGATCTCAGAGAGATGATTCTTCAAGACCCCCCTTGGGTATGATAAACGTTATATTTGTTACACTAGGGAGAACTGGGTCTTGCTCGTCCAGGGTAATGTCTGTGGCTCGGCTATCCGCCAAAGATGTTGACTGAGAGCCGAAGAGGGTTAGGAGGGAAGTTTAACCAGTTTTGGGCTTCTCGAACGAAGACAAAATTAGAACTATTCAACCCCACAACGATGCTTTGGTGATCACCCTCAGGATAGGGGGATATGATGTGAAAAGGGTGATAGTGGACCAAGGCAGTGGTTCTGAAATAATGTACCCCGACCTTTATAAGGAGCTGAACTTAACACCTAAGGACCTAACGCCCTACAGCTCTCTTCTAGTGAGTTTCGATAGGAAGGTGATCATCCCAAAGGGCCAAATCAGGCTGCCTGTGCAAACTAGCCCTAAAATAGTAGAGGTAGATTTTATCGTGGTGGATACTTACCCACCATACACTGTAATTGTAACTAGGCCTTGGCTTCATATACTAGGGGCAGTCTCTTCCACTCTGCACCAAAAGGTTAAATATCCATTCGAAAGTTAGGTTAAGGAGATCTTAGGAGACCAATCTGTGGTCAGACAATGCTTGGTGACCGCAATATGACATAAACCTAAGGTCGAGTCCTCGGCCTCTAATGAAAAGGATTTATAGAAATTAAAGCCCATGGTGTTGACTACCAGAGGCTCAGCTAAGGAAGAAGGATGTGAAAACTTAATAAAGGTCATTATAGGTGATGATTCAAAGAAGTTCTTCCAAGTTGGATCCCAGCTGCCCCCTCAAGAAAAGGAAGAGCTGATAGATTTCCTCAGAAGGAACATTGATGTATTTGCATGGGACTCTACTGAGGCCCCATGAGTGAATTCAGAGTTCATTTGCCATCATCTAAACGTTAACCCAGCTGTTATCCCCAAAAAGCAGTCGCTCAGACGCCTATCTAAGGAACATGCAGATGCTGTCAGGGAAGAGGTGATGAAACTCAAGCGGGCTGGAGCAATCAAAGAAGTCTTCTATCCTGAATGGTTGGCCAACACTGTGGTGGTAAAGAAGAAGAGCAGAAAATGGTGAGTATGTGAGAACTTCACAGATCTGAATAAAGCTTGTCCAAAAGATTCATTCCCTATGCCTAAAATAGATCAACTGGTGGACGCAATTGTTGGCCATCCTCGGATGAGCTTCCTAAACGCCTTTCAAGGGTACCACCAAATACCACTGGCCCGGGATGATCAAGAAAAAACTGCATTTGTCAACCCCATTAGGAACTACCACTATAAAGTGATGCCGTTTGGATTAAAGAATGCGGGATCTACCTACCAAAGGATGATGACAAGGATGTTTAAGCCACAGTTGGGCAAAAGTGTTAAAGTCTATATAAATGACATGGTGGTAAAGAGCAAGGTCATATCTGGGCATATAGGGGATCTCAGAAACGTTTTTGAAGTCCTTAGAAGACACAAATTACGCCTAAACGCATCAAAGTGCTCATTTGGTGTGGGATCAGGCAAATTCCTGGGTTACATGGTGACTCACAGGGGAATTGAAGTAAACCCTGACCAAATCAGAGCAATTAACAACATGCAACCTCCTCAAAATCCTAAGGAAGTCTAGAAACTGACCGAAATGACTACGGCCCTAAACCGTTTCATTTCCCGATTAGCAGATAGATGCCTACCATTCTTCTAGTTGCTAAATAAATGGAAGAGATTTGAATGGACCAAGGAGTGCGCCTCTGCCTTCTAACAACTCAAAGATTACCTCTCTCAGCCTCCTATTATGTCTAGTCTTGAAGTGGACGAAGTCCTTTTTGCCTATATCGCTGTGGCTCTTCATGCGGTAAGCCTCATGTTGATACGAGTTGATCGTGGTGCAACGGCTAGTTTATTATGTGAGCAAGTCGCTGCATAAGGCCGTATCTGCCCTTGGAGAAAGCCATCTTGGCAGTAGTGCACGGTACAAGAAAGTTGCCCCATTACTTCCAAGCACATACAGTTGTCGTCCTAACACAACTTCCACTTAAAGCCATACTCCGAAGTGCTGATTACACAGAAAGAATCGCCAAATAGGGCATGGTTCTAGGGGCTTTTGATATTAAATACATGCCTCGTACCTCAGTCAAGGGCCAAGTCATCACGGATTTGGTGGCCGAGTTCGCAGAACCCTCATTAGAAGAGGTGGCGTCAACACAGAGTATGGATGAAAAATTGGTTGGCTTGGTCTCCCAACAAGGTCCCCTGCCCTAGGAAGTGTATGTTAATGGCACAGTAAATCAAAAGGGATCCAGAGTGGGGCTAGTGCTTGTATCCCCTCAGAAGATCACTATTGAAAAGTCGTTGAGGCTGGATTTTTCGTCCACAAACAATGAGGCTGAGTACGAAGCTCTGCTGATGGGTATGACCATGGTTCGGAAGATGGGCGGAAAGATAATTGATATGTTCTCGGACTTAAGGTTAATCGTCGGCTAAGTATGAGGAGAATTCGAGGCGAAAGATGAAAGCATGCAGGGATACTTGAGGCAAGTTAGACACCTCTAATCAGAATTCGAGTCTTTCAACTTGCTGCACATCCCTAGAAGTGGAAACACTCATGCTGACTCCTTGGCTATGCTTGTTACCTCCTCGGCACAAAGCCTTCCTCGGGTTATACTTGTAGAACACTTATGCAAACCTACAGAAGCAAGAGAGGAAGCAATCCGAGTTCATCAGGTCAGAGCAGGACCTAGTTAGATGGACTTGGTGGTGTTATTCTTGAAGGAAGGCACACTGCCTGAGGAAAAGTTAGAGGCTAACAAGATAAAAAGAAAGGTTGCTCAGTTTTGGCTGTCTGAAGACCAAAAATTGTATAAGCGTTCTTTCTTAGGACCATATTTGCTATGTGTACATCCTGAGATAATTGAGGTGCTCTTCGAGGAACTACATAAGGGAATTCGCGAAAGCCATATAGGGGGTAGATCTCTAGCTCATAGAGCCATCACTCAAAGCTATTGGTGGCGAAATATACAGAGGGAAGCCCTAAAATATGTAAAAAAATGTGATCAATGCCAACGGTTTGCACCAAACATACACCAACCGGGAGAAGTCCTCAATCCATTGTCCAGTCCTTGGCCATTCGCTCAATAGGGCTTAGACATTATAGGCCCTTTTCTCAAGGCAGCAGGAAATAAGAGATATCTGCTAGTCGGCATGGACTACTTCACCAAGTGGGACGAAGTTGAGCCCCTAGCAAACATCCAAGATGTGGATGCCAAGAGATTTATCTGGAAAAACATTGTAACTCGGTTTAGGGTCCCTAACACCCTCATCTCAAACAATGGCCTTTAGTTTGATAGCAAAGTGTTTAGAAGATATTGCTGTGAGTTGGAAATTACAAACAGATATTTTACTCCTGCCTATCCCTAAGGGAATGGACAAGCAGAAACTGTTAATAAGGTCATAGTGAATGGACTAAAAAAGAAGCTAAATGATGCAAAGGGCAAATGGGTGGAAGAATTGCCCCATGTCCTATGGACATATCGAACCACTCCTCGCAAATCTACTGGGAAGACTCCATTCTCAATGACATATGGAGCTAAAGCTGTCATTCCTTTAGAAACCGGTCTCCCAAATTTAAGGACCAGTTCATTCAGTTCGAGCAAGAACAATGATTTACTGGAGAAGAGTTTAGACTTGATCGAAGAGAGAAGGGAAAACGCAATGGTCCAACTAGCATATTACCAACACAAGCTCAAAAAGGGTTATGATGCTAACGTTAAAGTGAGACCATTGGCTCCTAGTGATTTGGTGTTGAGGAAGGTTCTGGGCGCTGCAAAGAACCCAGCATGGGGAAAACTGGGGCCCAATTGGGAGGGACCATATAGCATCACTTCGGTAGATGGTGTAAGTGCATATTTTCTGGAAGATTTAGACGAATATGTAATACCACAACCGTGGAATGTAAATAACCTAAGAAAGTATTATTACTAGCTAATGAAAGTTCATTTTGACAAAAATACTCATTTATCGCTTAAAGGTGTCGTATTTCCAATTTTTCCCTCCATAGTGTTTAAATTAAAACTCTGTCAGGCCCGTAGTTCTCGGACCAGCTGATGTGGAAAGGTTAACACGAAGTTTCAACTTTTTTATAAGTGTTTAAACTAAAACTCAATCAAGCCTGTAGTCCTCGAACCAGTTGATGTGGGAAGGTTAACATGAAGTTCCAACTTTTTTATAAATGTTTAAACTAAAACTCAATCAGGCCTGTAGTCCTCAGACCAGCTGATGTGGGAAGGTTAACACGAAGTTTCAACTTTTTTATAAGTGTTTAAACTAAAACTCAGTCAGGTCTGTAGTCCTCGGACCAGCTGATGTGGGAGTTAACACGAAGTTCCAACTTTTTTATAAGTGTTTAAACTAAAACTCTGTCAGGCCTATAGTCCTCGGACCAGCTGATGTGGGAAGGTTAACACGAAGTTCCAACTTTTTTATAAGTGTTTAAACTAAAACTCTGTCAGGCTTGTAGTCCTCGGGCCAGCTGATGTGGGAAGGATAACACGAAGTTCCAACTTTTTTATAAGTGTTTAAACTAAAACTCAGTCAGGCCTGTAGTCTTCGGACTAGCTGATGTGGGAAGATTAACATTAAGTTCAAAAATTTTATAAGTTACAAGTTCTCTATGAAATACTTTAACCGAAATTGGAAGCTCTGTATTGGCGGAAGTTTTTCAGTGATTTGACCAAGTTAAAACTCTTGGGTTATTTATCCAAATACGAATTCTTGTGTTACTCATCCGAGTAAGAATTACTGTTAATATTTGCTGTAAATACGGCCAGACTAGTCACAGAATGAAATTGTTCAAGACAGCAGTAATCCCAAGAGCATAAAAAACAAAGACATAAGAAATTAAAAGGGCTTTCCATTCAAAAAAGTTGTATCATTACACACAGTGGTGGGAAACACTGCAAAATTAGTAAAGATAATGCCACCATTCAAAACATACACAGCAAAATGAAATGAAAAGAAAAACGGACACTACTTCGACTGAAGAAAGGCTCCCTTCTTGGAATCAACGGCCTTGGACTCAGCTGCCTTGGCTTGAATGACCATGTCCTTGATGGGGATGTTGTCTTTGGATGAGGCACCCCCGGCCAAGGGGAAGGGCTTCTTCTCTGTCCCTGCCTCTATTAAGGGAACTTCAGTACCCTCATCAGGGTTGGGGCAACAAGGCATTGCCTAGAAATTTGAAAAGTAAGCTCAGTGGTCGAAGGGAGATCGGCTGGAACCTCTCGTATATGTTCAGGGAAGTACATGCTCTCAGCCTTTCTTAGGTTAAAGTCAGTAGGGACCTTTGCACTATTGAGTACCTCTGTCCAAGACATAGTGTAGTAGTCCCTACACACTTTTGCCACCTCTTCGGCCAGCCTTTTCTCTGTCTCATCCACCCCACGCTCGTAGGCAGCATTCGCAATAGCTTCAGTATCTTCCTTGGCCACCCGGGCTGCCTCCTTCGCTGCATCCCTAGTCCTCTGTAGTTCGGCCCTAAGGTCCTCGACCAATTGCTTCTGGGTGGCCAAGTTGATTTTTGTCATATACAGCTGCTTCTGCTGGTCCTTGGCTTGGGCTTTAGCGATCTTCAGCCCTACCAGAGTGCTAGAACGCTCGCACTCAATGGTCTTCCGCCTCTCGGCCAACTGAGCCCTCTCTTCTTTCTCCTCCCCAAGGGCCTTCTCGACTTCGCGCCGAGACTGGAGCTTGGCCTCAAGCTTGTGGTGGGCGCCTCGCACCCATTCCTCAGCAACATAAACCTGCTGAGTTACCTGCACAAAAGTAGCAGAGCAATTAATGCTTGTATGTGAAGGGAAAGTGCATGTACAAGTTAGAAACCCACTTACCACTACGAGGTCTTTCTTTAAAGACATAAAAGGATTCGGTTGCCTTGTCCGCTTGAGAACGTCCATATCCCTGGGGAGGAGAAAAGGCTGCTCCAATGCTTGGGCTAGATAAGTAGCATGACCCCTACTGGACTCCCTTATGGAAGAATCATAAGGGATAAAGGCCCCCTCCATCTCCATCACGGGGCCCCATGTGCGCTGTTGACGATACACCTCTGTGTCATCCCTACTGTCTAAAGATTGGGACCTTTTGTCCTTCGGATCCTTGGTGTTCTGCTGCTTTGCACCCCTTTTAGGGGGTAACTCCCCCTTTTCTAGCTCCTGCACGAGTCTTTTTCTCTTCGGATCAAGATTGACGCGCAGTCCAAGGTTGGCAAGAGGAGGAGAAGGGGGAGGAAGGTTAGCAAGAACTAAAGACTTGTGGGTATCCGTCGGGGTTACCCCCTAGTTCCTATTCGCCATCAGACCCCTTGAACCTGATCTTTCCTTTTGCTGCTCCATTGCGCCTTCCTCGGAGCTTGAATTAACCCGAGTAGCGACTGGCTTTAAGGGATGCGTTGTGGAGAGCTTATCAGATTCTGTCTCAAAGTTTGAGAGCTCTACCGGTCTCTCTAGCATACCCTTTGACTTGAATCGAAATCGGTCTATCTCTTCATCCAACGATAGACACAAGGAGGCAACTCCCTCTTCCTCTGCAACTGTTGCGCTATGAGGGACTTGTTGTAAAGGAACTGTGAGCGGAGGAGGGACTTGATGAATTGGTAACTTGACTGGGGGAAGATCTTCTCAAGCCAGTAAATCTGGCTTCAAAATGTCAATCCAATTTATCCGAGGATCACCCGCTCGGATAACGTGGCCGACCTCTTTAAAAACCTTTGAAATCGGATCAAAGTCCAAAACTAAATGGACAGCGCGCAACTGCTGGTCCTCGCTCACGAATATTTCTGAGCGGAGCAGGAAGTTGAGGGCCTCAACATTGGTATGGCTAAGCTGAGGTGTAACTAGCCTCCTATTTGCAGAAATAAACGAAAAAACAATCGCCATTAGACAACCGAAGCTCATTATCAGAAGAAAATAAAATGAAAGACGGAGGTAAGGCTATAAAATCTAAGTATTTATCTATGGAACCTAACCCTAAGGTATCCCACGTGTCTTTCTCTCTTAGGTTGGGCAATGGCGACCATCGTGCCATGCCCCCAAAGCGATGAGGTAGTCATCTTTCATCCCTTTGTTGGATTTGGAGAGGCACGAGATGAGTCTAACGATGGATGACCTGAACTTAAGGTAAAACCCTTCATCAACCTGCGAGTGGCACTCATACATGTGGACTACGTCGTGCCACGTAAGGCGCAATCCGAGATGCTCGTTAAGAGCATCGACACAACCTAAGATCCTAAACACATTAGGTGTGCACTGGTGGGGGCAGAGCCTATGGTTAATAAGGTAATCCCAGGTTATCCTGCCCATAGGAAAGGTCATCCCCCCCTTCTATGAATGCTATTATAGGGATGACTACCTCTCCCTCCTCCCTATGGGTGAAAATCTGTTCCGAGGAACAGTACCGCAGGCCAACTCCCTGGGGTATATTATATTTCTGCTTAAAGATTTCTGTTTTCGCCAGGAATCTACAAGACTCTCGAATCTACAAATTAAGACAAACCAAAGAAACGGTGACAGGTATTTGTGTGTAAAAAAAATAATAACTAGATGGCCGAGGAGAGATAGAGTTTAGAGAAACGAAAACTTACAAAGGGCGGTGTGATAATCCTAATCCTTTAGAAAGGGTCTTTAAGAAATCTCTTAAGGAAAAGGCTGTGGAGACTTAGGAATCTAGAGCTGTTTGCAGGTTAGAGCACTGGAGTTCTCTGGAGTATCTGATATTTCACTAAGTAAAGAGAGAAATGAATCCTTTCAGGGCTATATATAGAAGGAGAAAAGGAGCGGGAATAACCCCGCCCAGAATTCTAGGAGAAAATATCCACCGTAGGATACGCGCCTTACCGTTAGATGGGGGGAACAAGGCACTGCCTGGATTAGTAAATGACGATTCGCAGACCCCGAAGCGCCAGAGGCAGTTATGAAGCATGAAAGATGGTGCTCTGACACGTGTAAGCCAGAAAAATGAATGGCCTTATCTCTTACAGGTCAAAACCCCACTTTTTCTCCTCAGATGGGGGGAAAAACCAAGGTTTTGAAGGGCTATTGTAGGGACAAGGCCCAAAGATAGTACACTGGGCTTTAGGCTTCAACCCGGATTGTTTGTGCGTCCGAGGAAAGACGAAATGATGAAGGGGCATTCCAACTCAGCGCCTCACAAATAGGGAATGAAAATAGATGTTCCGAGGAGAAGGACCTCCTCAGACTATGTTAGCACCATTCCTTCATATGTTCTAGCAACTAGAATCAACTCAATGGGGACGCCAGTATCAAGAGCATGCCACATGAGCTCACAAGATGGAAAGGGACAAAAAATATCTAGAGGATGGGCTGTTACCTCCACATTAAATGCGTTGCAGCTGCTTTTCTGACTGCATTTATGTGGAGAAGACCTCTAAACAGTGCTTCCTCGGCCATCGTGACTCACAGAAGGCCAAAAGGAGCATCTGATGGGACAAGCACTCAAGTAGAGGTCCGAATGACCCACAAGTGTAAGGCTAGGATCATCAGAAAAGACCTATTTAAAGAGAAAGACCCTCCATCAGGGAGGGGGGAGAAAAAGCAGAGAACAATCAGAATTGAAATCAGAATTGCTTTTGTAATCCTTGATATTGATTTATATATAAAGGATGTCCTTCTCGAACCCAGCATTTTTCCAATCTTGAATGTATAATTCTTATGTGATTTTTTGTCAAAACCATATTAGCCTTAGTAACCTTGTTTGAACCTAATTTTTTAACCTACTATCTATAATTTATTGTATCAAGCTCATTGGACCATTATCCAATCCCTTTTATTGGGTTTGGGCCTTAAATTGTGACCCTACATTAGTTTTAGGTGGTTTATCATTTGAATTAATAATGATAACATCACAATACTTATTGAAAATAGGGTTAAATCTTAAATGCAAAGATACCCCACGTAATATGGGTCATTATCGAACATATCTCCTATACTACCAAAAAAAAAAAATCTTTTTAAATCATTGTAGTGTTTAAAATGACGCAATTAACCCTTTTATTAGATTTTCATCATCATCACTTTTATTGGACGAAATGACCACTCGGAGACGTGAATTAAGTGGGAATATCAATTAGTGTGAATGTATTTTGACTCACGTGATGCAGACATGGTCATGTTTTGTCTAATGAATATAACATAAATCTAATTAACGCCAGGGTCAAGTGCATTATTTTATGTACTACAAAGATCTTAAAAAGTCGATTTCATAGCACATAGGTAGCCTAATTTCATTTAACCATTGAAAATAATTGCAACACAAAAATGACTATTTTTTTTTTTCCATTTCTTTCCAAGTTATCTTCCATTAACTTACGAAAATATATACTAAATTTTTTTTATGAAAATACTTATCTCATGGTCCTACATGAAATATATTATTTAATACTTCTTAAGCAACTTTAATATTATAAATAAAAAAATGTATTAATTTTAGAAAATCTTACATAATTAACAAAGAACATTTTAATAATCTAATTATTTAATAATTTATTTAGCTTCTATACACAAACTATGGATGAAAAGTAAGGGTGTTCATCGGCCGTGTAGTCAGTTTTAGGAGGGTTTTTTTTAGCCACATCAACATTGTTGGAATCTCATAAGCACCAACCATCACCTCCACCATTGGATTAGCTTTCCAATGATCTAAACAAACAGATACATTCTCAAGAAAATATCAATTTAAAATGCATAAACACCAACAAATAACAACATTAACATTGCGTTTCATGGAAATTGCATTCCAAAACTATTACATACTAATTTCTATCATATGACAACGGTAGGGATAAGAGCTCAAAATCATATATTGGGCCTTAGGCCTTAGCCGAGAGCATAGGTGATCCGAGGACAATTAAACAGTAGTTAATAGTTTGAAACTCAGACCTTCATGAACATGATATGACTAGGAAGGTGGTCCAAGGAGGAATACCTCCTCAGACAAGCTAAACACGGACCAGATTTGAATCCCATTGATCAAAGCGATCTTCTAGGGAGCTTCAATGACAGGAACGTACACCTCGAGTGTACCAAAAATTGGAAGCTAGGAGGTACCTAAGAAAAAGCTACTACCACCGCATTTAATGTACTGCAACTACTTTTCTGGCCACATTTATGTGAAGAAGACCCGTAAATAGTGCTGCCTTGGCTACCACAACTCATAGAAAGCCAAAAGGGGTGTCCAATGGGACAGGCACTCAAGTGGCGGCTTGGATGATCAACAAATGGAAGGCCAAGATCGCCAGTAGGAAGATATATAACGGAAAAGACCCCTGAAGGAAGGGGGATCGAAAAATCAAGAGAGAAACACTGTAGCAATCTAGAACCATACTTGTAATAACATTTCAAAAGCAATATAGAAGAATCAGTCTCCTCGGACTTGGTCGAGGACAATTTTCTTTAGAGAACATCTATAATCTTTCTTCCTTTGTCATTAAAATCCATTGACTTGTTGCTTAATTCACTAAAGCCCAATTTTCCAACCCATTCTCTACAAATTTATTATTTTTGGGCTTTTTGGGTTTGAGTCCATACACCTTTTGGGCTAGGAGTTCAAATCAGGTCCTCACAATTAGCGCCTTATGTAGGGAGATTACTTGGGTGCTAGAGAGTACAACGTTCGACCATGGTAGGTTTAGGTCCACATCAGGAAGAATCCGTAGGATCCAAACTTAAAAATCCTTTTGTCAACCTTGAAAGTAAAGGGGATCGTGAGGGGAGTGTGCATATTGTCCAATCTGGTAAGAGTTAGTCCCGGGGTTAAAGCCATCTCTCTCGTGAGGAAGATACCAAAGCCCTGCAATTGGAGGTTGACCATCTGAAGAGAAAGCTATGCTGTACACAGCGAAAGTGAACCCTCTCCAGCTCTAACGTTTCCTCTGATGACGAAGAGGATGTCAATTATTGACGAAGGTCAAGGACCCCACCCAACGAGTCTTTCTCTTATGAGGAGGAGTAACATCACAAGCGTAGGTATAAGAGCCCGCCTTGCAAAGGCCTGGGAAGGGATGCTATGAGGAAGGCATTGAAATAGATTTCCCAATCACCCTTCACGCGCAGGATTGAAGGGGCAAAACTTCTTCGGCAATTCAATCAGCCAACATTCACTATCTACAATGGTAAGACAGTCCCAATGGAGCATGTGAGACATTTCAACCAAAGAATGGCTGTCCATTCTAAGGACGAGGCCTTGATGTGCAAAGTTTTCCCCTCCAGTTTGGGACCTATAGCAATGAGATGGTTTGATGGCTTAAGGGCGGGTTCCATAGGTTCCTTCAAGGAGCTCACCTAGGCATTTGGCTCTCGCTTTGTCACATGCAACAGAGTTCCCCGGCCCATAGGCTCCCTGCTATCCTTGTCCTTACGAGAGGGGGAGACCCTGAAAACGTATTAAAATAGACACTGGGAGATGTATAATGAGATTGATGGTAACTTTGATGAAGTCACCATTAGCACTTTCAAGGTCGGCCTCCCAACCGATCACAGTCTAAGGAAGTCTTTGACTGACAAACTTGTCACTAATGTGCTCTAACTCATGGACCGGATTTATAAGTATAAAAGGGTTGAGGAAGACCAGCAGTGGGGGAAAGGAAAGGATAAGGTTATCCCTCAAGAGAGAAGGAATTTCAAGTCGGACTGATACAACAACAACCGGCCTCAGAGGGACTTCGCTAAACAGTCAGGGTCTGCCAATACTCAAGTGGTTAACGCAGTGTTCCGGGAACCGATGCATCAAGTCCTAGAGAAGATTAAAAATGAGTCATTCTTCAAATGGCCAAATAAGATAGCGGGAAACCCTATGAGGCGCAATCAGAACCTCTATTGCCAATATCATAAGAACCAGGGACATACTACAAAAGACTATATAAATTTATGGGACCATCTGGTCCGAGATGGAAGGCTGAAGCAGTTTTTGCACCACTCCACTAGTCTGCAGGGACAAACCAATCCAGAATCCTGGAGGGATACTTCCTCAAGGCCTCTGTTGAGCACAATAAATGTCATCTTTGCCGCTCTAGGGAGAACCAGTTCTTGTCCTTCCAAAGTGATGTCCATGGCTCAGCTGACCATCGAGGACACCAATTCGGAGCCGAAGAGGACTAGGGTGAGTACCCAACCTACGCTAGGTTTTTCGGAAGAGGATAAGATTAGAACAATACAACCCTATGATGACGTGTTGGTGGTCACTCTCAGGATTAGGGGGTATGACGTGAAAAGGGTGATGGTGGACCAAAGCAGTGGTGCTGAGATAATGTACCCCAACCTGTATAAAGGACTGAACTTAAGACCCGAAAACCTAACAGCCTACGATTTGCCCTTGGTAAGTTTCGATGGGAAGGTTGTCATTCCCAAGGGCCAGATTAGACTACCCGTGCAAACTGGTTCATAAGTGGTGGAGGTGGACTTCATCGTGGTGGATGTTTATTCCCACTACATGGCCATTATGGCTAGGTCCTAGCTGCATGCGCTGGGAGCCATCTTTTCTACCCTACACCAAGAGGTGAAATATCCTTTGAACGACCAAGTTGAAGAAATCACTGGGAGCCAATCCACAGCTCGGGAGTGCTTGGTAAAAGCAATCTTACATCGGCCCGAAGCTGAGTCCTCGGCCCCTGCTGAAAGGGGCTTTTAGCAATTAAGAGCTCTGGACTTGCCCGTCAATGGATCAACCAAGGAGGCAGAATGCGAAGGCCTAGAAACGATTGTGATCGGTAATGATCCGGAGAAGTTCTTTCTGATCGGAGCTAAGCTACCTCCTCTAGAGAGGGAAGAGCTTGTAGAGTTTCTTAAGAAAAATGTAGACGTGTTCGCATGGGACGCCTAAGAAGCCCCGGGGGTGGATCCAAGCTTTATCTGCTATCACTTAAATGTCAATCCATCTGTTATTTCCAAGAAACAATCGCCTCAACGATCGTCCAAAGATCACTTTGATGCTGTAAGAGAAGATGTGAAGAAGCTCAAACAGGTAGGGGCTATCAAGGAGGTTTTCTACCCTAAATGGCTAGCCAATACTGTGGTGGTAAAGAAGAAGAGTGGGAAACAACAAGTGTGTGTAAACTTCACAGACCTAAATAAGGCCTGCCCAAAAGATCCTTTTCCCATGCCTCGGATCGACCAGTTGGTAGATGTAACCATGGGCCATTCTCGGATGAGCTTCTTAGATGCCTTTCAAGGGTACCACTAGTACCGCAAGCCCTGGACGATCAGGAGAAAACGACTTTCATCACTCCCACTGGAAACTACCATTACAAGGTAAGGCTCTTTGGTTTAAAAAATGTAGGATCTACCTATCAAAGGATGATGACTAGAATGTTTGAACTCTAATTAGACAAGAACATCAAGGTCTATATAGACGACATGGTGGTGAATAGTAAGATAGTGTTCGAGTACGTGACAGATCTCGGAAACATTTTTGAAATTTTAAGGAAGCACAAGTTGCGCCTTAATGCTTCCAAATGCTCTTTTGGTGTGGGATTGGGCAAATTTCTAGGTTACATGGTTAGTCATCACGGAATTGAAGTTAATCCTGATCAGATTAAGGCAATCAACAGTTTACAACCACATCGGAATCCTAAGGAAGTCCAGAAACTGACTGGAATGACTGCTGCCTTGAACTGATTCATCTCTCGGTCAGTGGATAGATGCAGACCCTTCTTCCTACTGATGAACAAGTGGAAAGGGTTTGAGTGGACCAAGGAGTGTGCCTTAGCCTTCCAGCAGCTTAAGGATTATCTCTCTCAGCCACCTATTATATCTAGTCCTAAGACGAATGAAGTCTTGTTTGCCTATATTACTGTAGCCCCTCATGCTGTAAGTTTGGTCTTGATACGAGTTGATAGCAGCATACAAAGGCCAGTTTATTACGTGAGCAAGTCGCTAGATGAGGCTGAGGTTCGTTATCTGCCACTGGAAAAAGCCATTTTGACAATAGTACATGCTATACGTAAACTCCCTCATTACTTCCAAGCACATACGGTAATAGTCTTGACTCAGCTCCCTCTTAGAACTCTACTCCGAAGTGCTGATTATACAAGGAGGATTGCTTTTTAATGGGGGACAATGCTGGGGGCTTTCGACATCAAATACATGCCCCGCGCTTGCCTCTGTTAAGGGTTAAGTCTTCACGGATCTAGCAACCGAGTTTGTTGAATCCCCGTTAGAAGAAGAAACGGAAACACAACACATGGATGGAAAATCGATTGGCATGATCTCCCAACAAGATCCCCTATCCTGGAAAGTGTACGTTGATGGTGCAGTAAATCAGAAGCGTTCCAGAGTGGGGTTAGTACTAGTATCTCCCGAAAGGATCACCATCGAGAAATAATTGAGATTGGGATTCTCGGCCACCAATAACGAAGCTGAATATAAGGCTATGCTGATGGGAATGGCCATGGTCCAAAAAATGGGCGAAAAGGCCATAGAGATGTTCTCGGACTCCAGATTAGTCATCGGCCAAGTGAAAGGAGAATTTGAAGCAAGGGATGAAAGAATGCATAGGTACTTAAGTCAGGTTAGGCACCTACAATCAGAATTCGAATCTTTCAGCCTGTTGCACATCCCTAGGAGCAGAAACAGGCATGCTGATTCCCTGGCCATACTTGCAACCTCCTTGGCACAGAGCTTACCTCGGGTTATCCTCGTAGAGGATTTGTACAAACCTGCCGAGGTGAAGAATGAAGTGGTCCATGTTCACCAAGTCAAAGTAGGGCCTAGCTAGATGGACCCCCTAGTACTATTCTTGAAGGAGGATATCTTGTCTAAGGAAAAATCAGAAGCGGACAAGGTGCGATGAAAGGCCCCTCAGTTCTGGCTATCCGAGTACCAAAAGTTATATAAACATTTCTTTTTTGGACCATACCTACTCTACATACACCCCGAGGCAACGGAATTACTCCTTGAGGAGTTGCATGAGGGAATTTGCGGAAGCCACACTAGGGGTAGATCTTTAGCGCACAAAGCCATCACTTAAGGGTATTGGTGGCCGAACATACAAAAGGAGGCACATGAGTATGTAAGGAAGTGCAACCAGTGTCAAAGATTCGCACCAAACATACACCAACCGGGAGGAGTCCTTAATCATCTATCCAGCCCTTGGCCGTTCGCTCAATAGAGCTTAGACATTGTAAGCCCCTTCCCCAAGGCAGTAGGGAACAAGAGGTATCTACTGGTCGGCACAGACTACTTCACTAAATAGGTTAAAGCTGAGCCCTTGGCGAATATCAGGGACGTGGATGCCAATAAATTTTTCTGGAAAAACATCATCACATGGTTCGAAGTCCCTCGCACCCTCATCTTAGACAATGGCCTCCAATTTGATAGCAAGTCTTTCAGGAGATACTGTTATGACCTTAGAATCACAAATAGGTATTCTACCCTAGCCTATCCCCAACGAAACGGACAAACCGAGGCCGTTAACAAGGTCATAGTAAGCGGACTCAAGAAGAGGTTGGATGATACGAAGGGAAAGTGGGTGGATGAACTGCCACATGTCTTGTGGACGTACCGAACCACACCTCGTAGATTAACAGGGGAGACCCCTTTCTCAATGACTTATGGAGCTGAAGCTATTATCCCCTTAGAAACTGGCTTCCCAACGCTAAGAACAAGTTCTTTTGACCCAAGCAGTAACAACGGATTGCTAGAAAAGAGCTTAGACCTGATTAAAGATAAGAGAGGAAACGCAATGGTCCAGCTAGCATATTACCAACACAAGCTCAAGTAGGGTTATGATGCCAATGTAAAGCTGAGATCGTTGGCACCTAGCAACTTGGTGTTGAGAAAGGTTTTAGGTACCGCAAAGAACCCAGCATGGGGGAAACTGGGGCCAAACTGGGAAGGGTCATACCATATCACTTCGATGACTAGTATAAGAGCATATTTCCTCGAAGATCTAGATGAACATGTAATACCATGACCTTGAAATGTAAACAACCTGAAAATATATTATTATTAATGAAAGTTTCCTTTGTCATATGTTCATTTATTGTGTAAATACCTCGTACCTCCCATTATCATCTTTATATAAGTGATTAAACAGAACCTTAGTTATACCTGTGTCCTCAGACCAGATACTTTGGGGAAATTAACACTCTATGACATCTTTATATAAGTATTTAAACAGAACCTTAGTCATGCATATGTCCTCAGACCAGATATTTTGGGGAAATTAACACTCTATGATATCTTTATATAAGTACTTAAATAGAACTTTAGTCATGCCTGTGTCCTCAGACCAGATGCTTTGGGGAAATTAACACTCTATGACATCTTTATATAAGTGTTTAAATAGAACCTTAGTCATGCATGTGTCTTTGGACCAGATGCTTTGGGAAAATTAACACTCAATTGCATCTTTATAAGTGTTAAACAGATTCCAATTTATGTCAGGTCTCTTGGACCACGTACTTGGGTGAAATTAACACTCAATGGCATCTTTATAAGTGTTAAACAGATCCAAATTTATGTCAGGTCTCCCGAATCACGTACTTGGGTGAAATTAACACTCAATGGTATCTTTATAAGTATTAAACAGATCCTAAGGCATGTCAGATCTCTCAAGCCGCATACTTGGGTGAAATTAACATTCAATGTCTAAGGGAAATCAATACTTGATGGCATATTGCTAAGTATTAATACTGGGGTACCTACTTGTCCTTCTGTAATTGGTGAAACAAATTCAGGATTACGCCCAAACTCCTTGGATTTTTGGAAAAGTCCTCATTTGTTTGTCTAACTGTTGGGCAGAATGTAGGATGTTTGCCCCTTCTATTCTTTACAAAGTGATTTACTTACCCGTATTAGATTCGATCTTTATCAGAGAAGGATCAATTCACAGTGCAAGTATGTGGCAAATCTTTTTATTGCTGATATTTAGTCAAATTATTTATGCTGATGACAAGTTGCTGGTATTAGATGTTATTAAAGAAAGAGATGTAACAGTTCAAGTTTGTTGGCAATAGTCATAATCTTAAAGGCATAAAGAATAAAAACACATAGAACACGATTGAAATAAAAATGGAAGAGAATGAGAAAAAAAGTCCTTTCATTGATTAAAAGGAAGATGTGTTACAAATGGTGGCAAAACACCATTACAAAAGAGAATCCTAAACTTAGGCCTTCGCCTATGGAAGGTCCTTCTTAGGATCAGCCTTCCCGAATTAGGAATCCCCAGCTTAAGACTTAAGCTCTGCATCCTTAGCCTAGGCGACCACATCCTTGATTGTAAGAGCATCCTCGGAGGGCTTGGCCTTTATCGGAGGCCGAACCTCCTCACCCACTCCAGGCCCTTTAGGAACTTCAGCATCAGGAGGGGGAGCTTTGGTGGTAGGAAGTTGCTTGGGAGGAGGGACCAATTCTGGAATTTCTCGAATATCCTTCGAGAAGAAGATATTCTCTGCCCTTCTCAGCTCAAAGTCTACAGGGACCCCTGTCCGGTCCATCGCTATTCCCCAAGACTTAGTGCAGTAGTCCCTACACACTACGGCCACTTCCTCGACCAGCTAGGTCTTCGTTTCCCGCACCTCAAGCTCGTAGGATGCTGCCACCACGGCCTCAGCGGCTTCCCTAGCCACCCGAGCTGCATCTTTGGCTTTTTGCAACTCCGCCTTAAGATCCAAAACAGCTTGTTTCTCTGTGGCCAGGTTTATCTCAGTTATATGGAGTTTTTGGCGCATATCCTCGGGCTGCCTCTTCATCGTCTTCAGACCCGCCTCGGCGCTTTGGCGAGCTTGGATAACTTCTTTAAGCTTCTTGGATAACTCCGCCTGGTGTTGTCTAAGGGCTCCAAGAGCCTTCTCAGCTTTAAGACGGGAGTGGGCCTCAGCCTTAATCTTGTCATGGGCGTTACTGACCCATTCCTCAGCTACATAAATTTGTTGAGTGACCTGCATGATAACAATGAAGTGGTCAAGTATATACATATGAATAAATGTGCACCTAAGTATTTGGCGAAGAAGAATGTAAACTAACTTACCATTGCGAGTTCCCTGTTCAATGACATAAAGAGGTCAGGTTACCTGGTATGCCTGAGGCCCTCCATATCTCTGGGAAGGAAAAGGGGTTGCTCTAGGGCCTTGGCAAGGACGGTGGCTTGCCCCCTTTGGGACTCCTAGAGCATGGCATCCCAAGGAATGGAAGCACCCTCCACCTCTAGTCGAGGGGCCCAGGTATGCTGCCCTCAGCACACTTCAACTTCATCCCTGCTCTCCACTGATTTGGCCCACTTGTCTTTGGGGTCCTTGGCTTTCTTCTGCTACTTAGCCCCCTTTTAAGGTGCCATCTCACCTTCCTCTAGATCCTCAATCGGCCTCTTCTTCCTTAAGTTCAGATTGGCCTTCAATCCGAGGTCGACAAGGGGTGAAAGGGGAGGAGGAGGAAGATTGGGAGTAGCTTAGGTCTTAGGAACTTCTTTTAAAGGTTGTCCTCTTGTTCCTGTTGGCCATTAGGCCCATTAAGCTAGTCCTTTGCTTCAGGTCCATGCCTTCCTCTTCGACTTCTGAACTAATATTGATCCGAGCTAATATCAACCTTAGAGAATGTGTAGCAGAAGATCGGTTAAAATCAGTTTTAGAGTCTGAGAGCTCTACTGGCCTTGTTGGCACTTCACCTTCCTCTTCAAAGTGGAACCGGTCAATCTTGGCCTCGAGGGATGAGTGTGTAGAAGCTATCTCCTCTCTTGGAGCAACTACCTCTTGAAGGACGCGTTGAATGGGCATTTGAATGGGCGGAAGGTCTCTCTAAGCCAAAAACCCCGGCTTGGAGACGTTTATCCAAGCCAATCTGGAGCTTCTAGCCCTTATTGCCTAGCCTGCGACCTGAAATATGCGGGACAGGGTCACGTAGTCCAAAATCAAATAAGCGGCCTATAGCTGTCCGTCTTCGCTCACAAATATCTCCGACCTTAGAAAGTAGTTGAGAGCTTGAACATTGTTCAAGCTGATCCTCGGAGCAACGTGGTTTTTATCTGTAAAAACATTCGAGAAGGAAATCGTGGTCAGACCAATAAAAATTATCAGCAGAAGAAGATGAAGTGTTAAAAATGAAAAAGAATAAAAGGGCTAAATTCCTTGCCCGGAGAAACTAATCATAAGGTACCCCACCTAGCTCTCCTACCTAAGTTGGGCAAGGAAGACTGTCGTGCCATTCCCCAGAGGCGACCAGATGATCATCCTTCAAGCCCTTATTGGACTTAAGGGGGCAGGATATCAACCTAACAACATCAAACCGGGACTTGAGGTAATATCCTGCGCTAGCAAGGGAATGACACTCGTACATATGAACGATGTCGTGCCATGTGAGCCCTAAGTTCATCTAGTCATTTAGGGCATCTACGCTCCCTAGGACTCTAAACAGGTTGGGAGCGCACTGATGGGGACACAGTCTTTGATTGAGTAGGTAGTCTCTAGTTATCCTACCCATGGGAAGTGTCATTCCTCCATCTATAAAAGCGATCATTGGAGTACAACTTCACCCTCCCCTCTATCTGTGTATATTTGGTTCATGGTGTAATATTGTAGGCCTACTCCCTGTGCGATGTGGTATTTGGCCCTAAAACCCTCCATGCTAGACAAAGAGTCTACTAAGTGCTTGAATCTTCCTATCTAAGCAAACGTAAATGACGCAAAGGAAGTTTTCTAAAAAAGAAAGAAGGCCGAGGAGGATGGCCAAGGAGAAAAAGAAATTTTGAAAAGACAGATACTTACAAAAGCAAGTGAGTATGTTAAATCCTGAACCTTTAGGGAAATCATATGGAAATTTCTCAAGGAAAAGAGTTATGGAAACTTAGGAGTGCAAGGAGTTTAGTGAAATGGAGTACTTGAAAGTTTGTAAAGTAAAGGGAGAATGATCTCCCTCAAGGCTTTATATAGAGGGTGAAAATGAGTGGGAGTTATCTCGCTCAAAACTCCAAGGGAAAGATTTACCGTTGGATCTGGGCCTCACTGTTAGATTTGGGGAACAATGCGCCGCCTGGAGTAATTAATGGCGCCTTGCGGACTTCGAAGCATCAGTAGAAATCACAAGATGCGCGAAACGGTAATGTCACACGTGTGAACCTGAGAAATAAATGGTCTTATCCCTTGAAAGTCAAAACCCCACTTTTCCTCCTCGGATAAGAATGAAAAACTGGAGTTTTGAGGGGCTATTATAGAGATAAGGGCCCGAAATCATATAATGGGCCTTGAGCCTTAGTCGAGAGCATAGGTGATCCGAGGACAATTAAACAGTAGTTAATAATTTGAAGCTCAAACCTTCATGAACATGATATGACTGGGAAGGTGGTCCGAGGAGGAATACCTCCTCGGACAAGCTAAACACAGACCAAATTTGAATCCCATTAATCAAGGCGATCTTTTAGGGAGCTCTAGTGACAGGAACGTATACCTCGAGTGTACCAAAAAGTGGAAGCTATGAGGTATCTAAGAAAAAGCTGTTACCATCACATTTAATGCACTGCAGCTACTTTTCTGGCCATATTTATGTGGAGAAGACTCCTGAACAGTGCTGCCTTAGCTACCACAACTTACAAAAAGTTAGAAGGGGTGTCTGATGGGACGGGCACTCAATTGGTGGCTTAGATGATCAACAAATGAAAGGCCAAGATCACCAGTAAGGAGATATATAATGGAAGAAACTCCTAAAGGAAGGGGGGATCGGTAAATCAAGAGAGAAACACTGTAGTAATCTAGAACCAAACTTGTAATAACGTTTCAAAAGCAATATGGAAGAATCAGTCTCCTCGAACTTGGCCGAGGACGATTTTCTTTAGAGAACATCTATAATCTTTCTTCCTTTGTCATCAAAATCCATTGACTTATTGCTTAATTCACCAAAGCTTAGTTTTCCAACTCATTCTCTACAAATTTATTGTTTTTAGGCTTTTTGGGCTTAAGTCCATACACCTTTTGGGCTAGGAGTTCAAATCGGGTCCTTACAATAACAAAGATCTAAATATACATATACATTATCAATTTAAAATGCATAAACACCACCACATAACAATATTTTATGTGGAGATAACATCTTGTTTCATGGAGATTGCAACCTTGTCCATGGCCCAAAAAAAGAGAAAATCATATATAAATATTACCTTGCAGTAGATAGTAAAGAAATATTTTATTAAAAAATTTACATTTATGGTGTATTTGGATACCACTTATTTTGCTGAAACTGAAAAATTATTGCTGAAAGTATTGTAGATAAAGGTAAAAGTTAGTTGAAATAGTACAGTGGGCCCATGAATAATGCCAAAAAGTGCAGTGGAACCCATGAATAGTAGCAAAATAAGCTAAATAGTGAAATAATTTTCATTTTTCATCTCCACTCAAACGCCCACTTAAACAATATTGCTTAAGTCTTATTCTTTTTCTTTTATTTATTTATTAGAGCTTAAGGCTTATTCATTCGTTTACATGACTTATGGATAAGTGAAACACATTTGCATCTTTAAAGCAAAAGGTGCTATTAGAAGGCCAATCTAGAAATGGAATACATACCACCGCATACCCTTTGTGCGATGGTCACTCCATAAATATAAGTGCTTGTAGGGTGTGAGGTGTGGGGTGTGGGGTGCGGGGTGCGGAGTGCAAGAGCTAGGGTTCAAGTCTTTAGAAGGGAACTTCACACATATATACACTTAGATTAAGTTAGAGTAGAAATTCTATCTTGTATAAATAATAATAATAAAAAAATGGAACACATAATTTCTTTTTTTTTTTCTTTTTTTTTTTTTTTGGGATAAGTGAAACACATAATTTCAATACATTTAATTTAATGAAAACACACATTTAATTTAATGAATCTGTCTCATTTAATCAATTAGCATTAGAGTTCAAATCCTAGTACAACTTATTTTAGTATTTTCTATTTTTTTCTTCAAAAAACTATCTTTTAAATTTTAACTAACCAAACATGTTTTTGATTTCAAAAATACAAGAAAATTTTTTTTTTTTCATATTCCTAAAAATAAGTTTTTGAAAATAGAAAACAAAAATTGTTACCAAACATATCCTAATTCTTCTCTTCTCTTCTCTTTTTCTTAAGGACATAAGAATTGTTGGACCAAACGTTTTCTTTTTTTCTATTTATTTTTTTCCTTTTTCTAAGGAAAAAAAATATAGTAATTATTATGCATTACAATTCACATCCTCTTGCGATTTTTTTTTTTTTTTTTCTTTTAACATAAAAAGACTCATGTAAAAAAAATTATAGGAATGTGAGATTATTTATTTTAATTCTATTTCATTAAAATCAAATTTTCTTAGTTATTTTAATTGATTCTTTTTTTTTATACAAAATAATTACCATTTACTCTCTTTTTTCATTTTTAAAATATGTAAACAAAAAATAGAAAATAAAATACAAAATAAATAATATTAATGTAAATTTCCATGAGTCCGTGACCATACTTGGAGGGCCAGCCCATAGGTTTTTGCTAGAAGGCTCTGGATAACCCAAAAATCAGCCACCAAATTGCACAAAACCCAAGCTAAACGTTTTGAAGAGAATCCAAATCTCAAACACCTGATAGGTTTATATAAGTCCACGTGGCAGGTTAGTCAGCAACACCCTTACCACCTTATCTCTCCTAACAGGAAAGAGAGAGAAATAAAGGTTCCTCTTACAACGTTTAAGTTCCAGTTAGCAAATTACATTTTTTAACAATTCTAGTGTCTCATGGCTCTGCAAGCAGCACTTTCAGTTCCTTCTGCTATCTCCATCCACAAAGAGGTACACTCTTCTGTTTTGCCTTATTTTTTGGCAAATCTTGTGGGTGCTGTTTTATAGCTTTTGGGTCTTTCCTTGTTTTCTTCTACACTTTTAATTCATGTTTCATGCAATGAGATTTTCTTGTTCTCTTCCATAACAGGTGAAGTCTAATGTTTCTCTCAAGGAGACAGGTCTATTTGGAGTTTCAGTCTCAGACTCCCACAAAGCTGAAATCAAGTGTCCTCTGATAAGGAAGCAGGTGCTAAATTCATCACTCTTCCTAAAATTTTCATACCTTCTTTTCCTGTTGCACTTCTAAGATTAAGCTGAAAATGGCTGTCTAATTCTTATTGTTGAACCATGGGAATTCAAGCTATTCCCTTGTTTCAGATGCTGAAAAATGTTAGGCAGAAACAATTCTTGCTGAAAAATGTTAGGCAGAAACATTTCTTAGATTGAATTTAAATAAAAACTTATTAAAAAGACAACAAAGATGACAAGTACTGTAGATTTCATAAAATGATTTTCTTCTCATTTTAAATGACTATCTAAATTTCTAAACTATTATAAGTTTTTTCATTTTCACTAATCTCCGAGTATGGCATCAAAAAGTGTGGATTGTGTATGAATAACATCGGTTTGAAATTTGAATTCTCAGTTGTACACTGGTTACCTTTTACTGAAAGTTATAAAACGTAGTAACAAAGAGAAAAAGTGATACTTAAAAAAGTTGTATTAGGTGTCAACTTGGCAAAGATTATATTTGTCAACTTATTTTATTATTCAGTTTATTTTTGCTATTATTCATAGATTTCACTATATTTTTTAGTACCATTCATGGATCTCACTATACTATTTCAGCTAACTTTTATCTTTATTTACAGTACTTTCAAGAAAAAAAAAATTCAATTTCAATAAAATAAGCAAATCTCAAATGACCCTAAGTAAAAAAGCTACTAAGGCTGTGTTTGTTTTGACTTCAAACTACTTCCGGAAAACCATTTCCGTAAAATTTGGGTGTTTGGCTGATTAGGAAAATTCGGTCAACGGAAAATAATTTCCCCTTTGACCGTAAAATACCCCTCCCCAGGCGGAAATCCGTTTCACCTTCTATTTTCACTTCAAATGCCCATTTTCCGGAAAATTGAGAAACAGAGAGCACGAAGAGAGAGAGGGAGAAAGAAAGAACGACGAACCCAGAGCACGGCGAACCCAGACCCAGACCCACGAGCACGACGAACCCAGACCCACGAGCACGCCTTCACCCAGACCCACGAGCACGAGCACGACGAACCCATCGCCTTCACCCAGACCCAGACCCAGACCCACGAGCACGACGAACCCATCGCCTTCACTCAGACCTAGACCCACAAGCACGACGAACCCAGACCCACAAGCACGACGAACCCATCGCCTTCACCCAGACCCATCGCCTCCTCGAGCTCGCCGATCCACGAACCAGACCCATCGCCTCCATGCTCTCTCTTCCTCGATCTCTCAATTTGTTTTTTTTTTTTTTTAATTTGATTGTTGTTGTTTTTTTTTTTTTTGGATGAACTGATTGTTGTTGCCAGAATTTATGGTTGTTGTTGTTGTTGTTGTTGTTGTTGTGTTGTGTTTTTGTTATTGTTATTGCCGGAATTTATTGTTGTTGTTGTTGATGTTGTTGTTGTGTTGTTTTTTTGTTGTCGGAATTTGTTGTTGAATTGGTTGTGATGTTGAAATTTTTTGTAATAAAATTTGTTTGGATGTTGAGAAAATGTGAAAAATTTTCCGGAAAATAGCATTTTTAGAATACATCCAAACACATGAAAATATTTTCCACATCAATTTTCATAATTCAACCAAACACTTAAAAATATTTTCCTTTTCCGGAAAATAACATTTCCGAAAAATATGTATTTTCCGGAAAACGTTTTACACGAAACAAACACACCCTAAATGAAAAGGCTAATGGCAAATAAACACTTTGTCTGGATGATTTTAATGCCACTTCCTAAAAGCTAAAATCACTTCATAAAATCCAAATAATGACATTGTGCATTGCAGAATATACTCGTTTCAAAATGCTAATTACAAGATACACAAATGCTGTGCAGTACATAATAAGATGAACTTCTGGTCAAAAGAAATATGTGATTTTGTAGGCGCTCCTGATTTAAACAGATGCTATCCTTAGCCGAAAATTCTCAACATTTTCAAGATGTAGTTTGTATTGAATAATCAATTGGCTCCATTTGTAGGAAGTTGGGAAAAGGAAACTACTTGTTGGAACCATTAGAGCCCAAACAGCAACCACAAGTCCAACAATTGGCCAGGCAGCACCAGAAGCAAAGAAAACCTTGAGAAAGGGCAATGTCATAATTACTGGAGCCTCCTCTGGGTTAGGACTGGCCACAGCCAAGGCTTTAGCTGATACAGGGAAATGGCATATAATTATGGCATGTAGGAATTTCCTCAAGGCTGAGAGAGCAGCTAAAGCAGCTGGCATTGCCAAAGAGAACTATACAGTTATGCATCTTGATCTTGCCTCCCTGGACAGTGTCCGGCAATTTGTAGAGAATTTCCATCGATTGGATAAGCCACTTGATGTGCTGGTTTGCAATGCTGCTGTCTACTTACCCACAGCTAAGGAACCATCTTTCACAGCCGAGGGATTTGAACTGAGTGTTGGGACAAACCATCTTGGCCACTTCCTCCTCTCTCGATTACTGCTTGATGACATGAAGCAATCAGATTTCACTTCCAAGCGTGTCATCATTGTTGGTTCCATCACAGGTACTAACTTCCAACCACAACACGAATTCCAAATATGTTCCCTTCAGCATTTCTCAATCAAACTTCGGTAACCAATTTTGGACCTACATGTTATAAAGGGAGAGTATTTAGAAGCTTCTTAGGTAGTCTTAATATCAAAATCTGGAAAATAATTTTTAAAGATTGAAAAAGGTTCCTGAAAAAAGAAGAAGAAGAAGAAGAAGAAGAAGAAGCAGCATATGCAGAAAGCATTACCTATTGTGGCATTGTCAGTGTGTGTGTGTGTATATATTGGCAAAGGAAATAACTTGCAGCATCCTTAAGTGACAAGTTAACTAATGAAATATAACTGATTATATAAGAAGTGTACCTTAAAAAAGAAGGCCCATAATAGTCTACATGTATGATAAAAGCAATCTAGAATTAATTGTTACAATGACAAGATACATATTATAAATGTGGTTTTGCAATGAATTTGATTCTAGGTAATACAAACACCTTGGCTGGGAATGTACCACCAAAGGCAAACCTTGGGGACCTGAGAGGTCTTTCAGGAGGGTTGAATGGGCTAAACGGATCACCCATGATAGACGGAGGAGATTTCGATGGTGCTAAGGCCTACAAAGACAGCAAAGTATGCAACATGCTCACCATGCAAGAATTCCACAGGCGCTACCATGAAGAGACAGGAATTACCTTTGCTTCTCTCTACCCTGGTTGCATTGCTACAACAGGCTTGTTTAGGGAGCACATACCCTTGTTCAGGCTTCTATTTCCACCCTTCCAGAAGTACATCACTAAAGGCTATGTTTCTGAAGAGGAAGCTGGGGAAAGACTTGCACAGGTCAGTTGAATTCTATAAAATTCAAGAATGAATGCATAAATACATATGCATACATAAACATCTATTTACTTGTATGTGTGTGAAAAATGAAGTTCTATGTTGAACATAAACTAAATGAAACCTTGGTCATTCAGGTTGTAAGTGATCCGAGCCTGACAAAATCAGGTGTTTACTGGAGTTGGAACAAGAATTCGGCTTCATTTGAAAACCAGCTCTCCAAAGAAGCCAGTGATGCTGAGAAAGCACGAAAAGTTTGGGAGATTAGTGAGAAGCTAGTTGGATTGGCATAAATACGCATCAAAACAGAAAATTTTCCTAAACAATGTGCCTTTGTCAAGTGCCTTTGTCTCTAATTTGGAAATACCCGGGAAATGTTCTACCCTTGTAATTGTAGAAAGTTTTAGCTGCATAAGATGGTAAAAGTTCTCCCCTTTATATACTCTTCAACTATGCAAGAAGATAAGTAACTATATGGAGCTCAAAATTTTAAAACCAGCAATATAAACCTCAATATGGTCCAAAACTGAGACTAAAATTTTATTACTTTTATTAAATACACCATTTCTCAGGTCAGATTTTTACTTTGATTGGTATGCGAGGCATACATTGAGTGGCCTTGAACAGCCAAAGCTTGAGAACCAATTGCCTCCCGATGCATAAATAGCCAAACCCAAGTCTGAAGTACACAAATCCAAACATCTGGGTACCACATATTGCTGAAATAAGAAAAGATAGTGATTTTTTTCCCCTTGTTTTTTTTGTTGAGTGGAAGCAAAGTAATAGTTGAGGGATTATAAACCGGACAATTATTCAGATAGAGCACATAATATACCACATTTTTCTAGAGAGCAAGAGAGGAAGGATAGTGATTTTTATTTTCTTTCTCTTTTGGTGAGCAAGCATGGTAATAGTTGCAGGATGATAACCTGGACAATTATTCAGACACAACACACAATACATCCACCTCCTATCCATTTAAAGATTCCCCTTAAAGCATGGATGGTCTACCTCATATTAGGACAAGGTCCTATCAAGAAGGAACTGAACAAGCAATCTTGCATAGCCCCAACTAAGCCATTCCAGTGACAAACAATGACCCAAAAAGCTGGCCGAGTGTGGCAACAGCACAATGAACTCAAACAATCTAGGACCTGACTGATACAAAACAAGTTAAATATGTACCAAAATCTCAACAGACCTCTCCATCCATTATATCACTTTCTCTTGCCTGAGCTTAAGAGATTTTTATTAGATTAAGCAGAGAAACCTTCAAAGAAGTGAAAATTCCCATCAAGACCTACATTTTAGAAATACTTAAAAATACCTAATAGTCAAAACAAATAACAAATAGACCTTAAATAAAGGATTAATTCCATACCCAAAGGAAGACTGCAACTCTCACTAACATGTAAAACCATCCATGGTTATCCCATTCTGCAGACTATGTAGAATCGGCTGGGTTAACATCAACCTTTTGCTCCTCCCTTGAAGTAGAGGATGTAGCCAATGAACCCTAGACAAGGACGAGAGAGAGAGAGAGAGAGAGAGAGAGAGAGAGAGAGCAAATTAGTGTAGGATGAAAATTGAATCAAATTTTGGGAGTGAGCAAGCAATCATAAAGCAATTATCATGAGATTCTAATCTTACCTTCAATTTGGATGTGGAATATCCAGCTAATGAAGAAGGCCATAGAATGAAGAATAAATCAAGTGATGCACTAAAAAAACCTGTGTATTGAAACCAATACCTAAAAATTCAAGAAGCACCCAATACGAAAGGGGAAAAAAAATGGTGAAACTTAGTAACCGTATGTGTGTGTATATAAAACTGAATTATCCTTCTAAAATTAATTACCTCAAGAAAGTGAACCAGGTGCAGAAAATTAGCTTCCATCAAAACTGATGATTTCAAACAATTTATTAGGTTATAGGTGAATTTGATTGACTATCATAAGAGAAGTGATTATTGTTCAATGGATGGGAAATTAAATTACTCATTACTATCATAGACAGGGAAACCAATGGGGCAAGTATTGTATAAACTCACCACACCTATATGCTATTATGATCAGATTTTACGATCAAAACAAGGGAGAAGAGCAATAACAACAGAGCATAATACACTAAGTCACATAATAGGGAAAAATGCCCTGACACCCAATGAACTTTGAGGTAGTTGCATTTATACCCCCTGAACTTATATTTTAGCCAATTTGGTACATAAAATTTTGTACTGCAGCAAATATACCCCCTTAATTTTATTTCACCAATTTAGTCCAGAAACTTTGATAATGTCACTGTAAGACCCCTTCAATTTTTTTCCCCCCCAATTTAACCTCTTTTTGTACTAAACCAATATGGGGGAAAAATTAAAATGAACATAAAAGTTTAGGGGGTTTATTGGTACATTTTCAAAGTTCATGTACTGAATTGGCTAAAGTAAAAGTTTAGGGGGTCTATTTGTTATAGTACTAAAGTTTATGTACTAAATTGACTAAAATAAAAGTTCATGGGGGTGTAAGTGCAACTACCCCAAAGTTCAAGGGGGGTGTGGGCATTTTACCACATAATGATAATACACTAAGTCATGTTTAGAGGATAAAGTGGATAAAAATCACAAATTGTTTGACAGTCGGTTATGGAAAGCCCATAAATTTGATTTGGGATAGCTAAAATGCTACAAACACATATGCATAGTTAACACTCCCAAGAAAACAGAAAACTGATTATAGATATTCCAATCAATAGTCTGACCCAATAAAACCATAACATTGCGCATTGGCAAATTCTAAGCATGTTCTGCACTACCTAGTTTACACACGCAGTATGCATTGCCCATCACATGACTCCATAATTACTTGGATTTTTTACATGCCAAAAAAATTCATTTAAAATTGCCAAGCTAACATTTATATAGTACACCAAATATCATAGTCCTTTTATCATAATCATTATCAAGCTCAGCATAATCAATGTACATCTCATTTACATTCACCCACATTGTATAATTTCTCTAAATATATATAGAGAACCATGAAATTCGTCCCAAACTAAAACCTCTATTTATGATATGGTAATCCATACATTTATAAAGATCCAACTCCATTACCCATCTTATTTTTTGCATTCATTTCCCATTCCTTTCTTAAAATTTATCACAAAAACAAAAGTGGGTCATTCACAAAACCAAGCCAAGAAACTCATACACATGAAAAAAAAAAAACCTGTACATCTCACATATACTAATTATATAGTGGGGTTCATACATACCTAGCCTTTGAAAAGATTCAGCAAAGAGAAACCAAGAGTGGAGAGGGGCGCAACCATCATCACACAAATTATTAAACCAGAATCATAATAGAATTCATTTGGCATTCCAACCCAAACTCAAGACAATCAACTTGCATGAGCAGGAAAAAAAAATTGATTATCCATGAGATAGAACTGATACTTGAGATTGATTTGGAAGATAATTGATACTTGAGTTATTAGGGCCTCTATTGGGCTTCAAAGAAACTGATAGAGAACATGTAGGGGAGAGAGAGAAAAAAAGAAATTAGCCTTGATTTTCCGCATAAACATTCACTTCTGCCTATGATTTTCCACATAAAGTCTGAGTGAATCAGGGAAGTCATGTCAAAGTATGGTGATATAGGAGTAGATTTGTTCGTTCACCACATTTATTTCTGCTCTCCCCCTCCCTCCCTCACTCTTCCTTATACCTTTCTTTGTTTCTTTCCCTCACTGATACTCTCTCTCTCTGGCCAAGACCAGCATGTCATTTAGCCTCTCAAGATGCATTTTATTACACCACAAAGAAAGAGGCCAAGACTCTCCTTTTTTATATATTGTAAGAACCCTTTTTTATATACTGTAAGAAGATAGCTTCACTAATCCCACATGGTTGCCCAAACTTACACCAAACAGTCAGCCCCTCAAATTGTATGAGAGCTTCCATGAATGATGGTCCAGAATATTCAGTCAAATGTTTTGGCACATATGAAAGAACTAAATGCGCTAAACGGGTTCGATCTACTAATGAATCATGCACTATTATTTTTACGCATATTGGCACAAACCATCAGAGAAAATAGAAACATATAAGAACACGATGACTAACAAATACATACAAGACAAGAAGATGATAGCTTTACATTCCCATCCCTGCCAGCAGCACGCACACTAGTAAGTTCTTCAATCCTAACTGAATAATCTGTGCACAATAGCAAACATTGCAAATTAAGTCACTAGTCTTTAACATAATGGATAATGCGAAAGGTAAAGATCCGTATCCCATGAATATTCACCAACAATCATGCCATGAAATGTCTGTACACCAAAGAAGAATCAATCGCCTTTGCTTCATACAAGAGAACAGGAATTGAAGTAAGACACCTTACATATTAAAGCAGCTGTTGATTTCCATCCTCCTTAATTTGTATAACCTCATTTACTAAAATGACATGCCAAATAACATCCATATCATCCTTTTGGAGGATGCCAGGAGGGGTCAAGAGGACCAATTACCCTGGTCATCCATTTTGAGCGAACTAGTGCAGAACAAGCAGTCAGTCAATAATGCTGCCCTTACCTCTTCTCATTGCTATCTCATCATAAGCAGGATTTGTGGGACAAAAGAAGAATTCCACTTGCATCTGGACTAAGAAAGTATGGAAACACCGGCAAAACTAACAGCATTGCAGCAGAGACATGATCAAGACCACCCCACATATAGCAAATAAAAAGTGCAATGTTACTGTCAATCAAGGCATATATTGCAATGTTATGGAAAACTTTAAATAAATTTAGGACTCAATTTAGTTACATAGTTTTATTATATCTATGATCTCACCCTCCACCTTGTTCTTACAAAGGCAGCACCATTTGAGCTACAGTCATTGGCAGAATGTGCATGATTTTATTCAGGGGAATTTACTGTAGTTACAGATTTTCATTGCTTATAATAAAATATAAAAGCAGGAGACCAACACCAGTCACATTTAGGTAACAACTAATGGAAGTTAGGAAGCACAGGGACATACAGAAATACAGAAAAATTAACAACCCCCATCCCAGGGTTCATAAAGAGAGTTCCACAAGCTTCTAAACTCATCAGTGCATGAGCTGTGATTGTACCATGAGCCCATTTGTACCTGTTCAACATACAACATAAAATACAATTGGGGTTCATGACTGAAAAATGGATACAGCTAAGCAAAATCAGCTTCAAGATCTACTTCGATTAGCAAAGCATCTCATGAATGTCATTGGTAAATATCTCCAAAGCCTAAAGTCACCAAAACCATTGCCAATAAAATCAACCTACTCTTTTGGGGCTTGAATCAGAAAAATTAACTGAGGCTGTTCAAACCGGCACAGGTCAACTAAGCAGTATTTCCATTATCCCAGCAATTGTGGCTATGGATTTTTAGATTATGGGGAGCACTTTGGGGTCTATAGTTGGTGAATTATAGCATTTATCTACTCTTTTCTTTTTCTTTTTTTTCTTTTTTTTTTTAATATTTTTAATAAAGTGAAAGCTAATATCCATAGTATATAAATACTTGTAAATAAATAAATAAATAAATATATAGATAGATAGATAGATAATTGACGAACAAGAAAATAACAATGTATAAGTCATGACCAAGTGAAGAACATTTGAGATGTTATCTAGCATTGCTGCAATCACGGGAGAGAAAGAGACCCTTTGCACAAAACAGTTTCTACTTTAAAGAAGAAACAGTCCATGAAAAAACTGAAGATCTCATTTCTCACAAAGCAGATATGTAGGAAAGCAATACCTGCTAATGCAAGAAAAATGCTTAAGAAAGTAGCTAGCACAACTCATACCAGTATATCATTCTCAACTAGTGTCCATAGAAGCATCAGTGGGACCTGGCACAAGTACACAACAGTGTACTATCTAAACCACAATTTTCTTTTTCTTTTTTTGGCTAAGTAAAGGTTTTGAGGAGATTCAACTCTCAGACATGTCCCATTGCTGGGGTTGATGTGTCAGTTGGGTAAAAGACCATTGACACTATCTAAAACACAATCTTGCAGACACTAATATCTAAAGCAATGAAAAGAAAATCTGTAAAACAGAAAACATTAATAATTGCTGTATGACCTAATGATATCATTAAAAACAATGGATCTTGATATGATATTAGTTAAAAAGTTTGGTATGTCTGCTACTGTGGTAGTTCTTCAATTTTGGATGCTAAACATTTATACTTAACACAAAATGTATGTTTAAGAGCCTAATGACCGTCTTCATTTGTTGACATTAGGACATTCTATTGATGAACCTATGTACTTGTTTATCTTAATGACAATTTTTTTTTTATAAGTAATAAAATTTATTCAAAATGAAATCAAGAAGTACACAGGAAGTATACTATCTGAAGGTAAGAGATTCATATGCCATGTAGGATATCCTACAACCAAATTTGAGAAAATAAATTCCACTTTCTCCTGTGGTAGATAATATAAAAGGCATATTCACCAATATAATGTCCACCTCTCTATATGGGGCAAGAGGAGCAACAGCAATAACCCACACAACTTTTCCTAAATATATAGGCCTGTCAAGCTTATCTGCATCCAGTTTGGTAGTATTTACACCTATTGAACCCAAAAACAACAATTTTGACACAACAAATATAAATCAATGAGCCCCATAAATCACAATATTAGTTTGCTCTGAGCCATTACCCAGATAGAGAGGGAAAAAAAAAAAACCAGCAGCAACAACAACAAACCAAAAGAAGAGAACAAAGCCAGTCCACGAACCTGAAAGAATATATCTGAGGTGGTTGGAGCATGTACACATGAATCGTAAATAATGAACTGATTAAGTATCAAGTTCAATCCAAAGAAAAATAAGAGAAAAGGCTTAATCAGGAATAGATCATCAAAAGATGCACAGTGCTTTAAAATCTGAAAACAAACACCAAATATTTGGAAGCATTATGATGTAGAACAGCATAGGAAAATAAAGACAAAAGAAGATTAAAAGGATAAACAGGACAACCCCTAGGCTTCACCACCTAGAATCTGCCTGCAAGCCCTAGGCATCACCACCAAACAAAGAGAAAATCATCGAATTATTCTAATTCAAATTGTACTGCCTTTCACAATTACAAGAGCACTACTTTAATATGGTTTAGGGATTACACCAATATGGGGAAGTACTTAATTAAATCCCTTAAAACCCTCAACATTAAAAAAACCAAAAATTCAAATTCAAAAACAAAATTCATTTCGCATTCAAAAATAATTTGATTTTGGTGCTCCCTGCATCACATGAAACTCTAATTACATTGCAAGGTACCAATAAGATGCTGATGCATATTTTTGGCTAATGTCTGCTAGCTGGCTAGTGAAGCACTTTGGAGGAAAAACAAATAACAGGCATCCCATCCTTAACCCCTTTGCCTTATGATTTGCTGGTTTCTTCCCTACAAGCTCTGGTTTGTAAAAATTTTAGAATTCTAGACCAGGTTGGCATCCAAAAACTTGAATCAAGACAAACTCTTTACTTTGTTCTGGTTTGGGAGATGCGGGTAAAGATGACGAGAAACTATTGGCTTAAGTAGAATCACAATTTAGGGTCTGACAATAAAGAGTTATAATGACTGTCAGCTGCCCAAAACCTATCCTTTAAGCTGCGCAATAAATAAAAAAAGCACCTTATTAAAATAAGCAAAGTAAATGATAATAAGTAACCATACAATGGAGCAGCAGGAAAGTGATATGGCATTGAGATGAATGATAATAAATGCCAGTCATACCTAATCTACAAACTGAGGCAAAGAAACATAGAGAAACAGGGAATTAAAATATAGAGAAAAATAGTGGTTCAGTAATAAACAAAATCTAGGGATTTAATCATCAAATCAGTACACTAAAACATTCTTGTGAGGAAATAAAAAGGATATTATCATCAGAGCCACTAAGTAAGAACTAAGAAACATATGCTAAAAAAATTAAGAGGCAGGCTGTGCAAGTCTATCTCAGGATTAATACACTTATTTTACCACCAAAACAAGAAGAGAAGCTTGCACGACTACAAGCTGACTTATAACTAGTGTTTGCTATTCTCAGCTGCACTCTCTTCCTTCCCAAGTGCAACCACTAATTTTTTCAGGATGGCTTCAGTTGGCTGGTGTGAATTCTCTACAGCCTTGGATATTGCCTGCCATTTCTCACCATGCTTAGGTTCTGCAGCAATGCATCTCTTTAACACATCTTTCTGGCTCTCTTCACTCCCATGCTGAAGTTCGAATTTATAATATAATGCCCAGAAATCTCCAATATACGGGGCAAGTGTGACTGCCCTGTTAAGCCAAGTTCGAGCTTTATCTACCTTCCTATCATGCCAGAATAACTTAGCCACAGCAGCAATCACATGGGGATCATGATCACATTTCTTGAGAGCATCCATACTCTTGGATTTTCGTTGCGGACGGGGGACCATCTCAATTGATGCTGCCCATAATATACCACTGTTGGGACACTCCTGCAATGCCTTTGCCATCAAAATATCAGATTCCTTCTTATTACCATGCCTCATTTCAGCTCGGACAGCAGCAAGCCAGAGCTCAGGGTTCTGAGGATTTTTCTTCCTTGACATGGTGAGGACAGCTCGAGCTTTACTCAATCCATTCATCTTCTCTTCCAGATTAGCAAGCGAAAGCCAAAGGTGTATACAATGAGGGCAACGCTTCAAACCCAACTCGTAAGTTTCCTTGGCTTTCTCCAAGTGACCAAGCCTTTCCTCTAGCTGTCCAAGCATCAACCACAGTTTAAAGAATGCAGGGAAGAGTTTCAAACCTTCATCCAACAACATCCTCTCCTCATCGGTATTACCCAATTCTCTCTCAACAATAGCAGATTTCATCCATACTCTTTCGGTGCCACCCCTCTCTCTAGCCTTAGCAAGAAGCATTCTTGCTCTCTCGGGCTCATGATTCTCGAATTCAAGCTTAAATGCTGCGAGCCAAATCTCCTCAGAGTTAGGAATGGCAGCATAAGCTTCTTGAAGGATTGCTCGTGCAGCAGGCACATCCCCTGCAAGCCACTTCTCTTTAGCACCCATGAGCCACAAAACCTCAGCTTGTGGCCTGTAAGTAACTGCCTTACGAAGCAAAGCATCAAGAGATTCCCTAGTCCCATGACTCTTCTCCAGCTGTGCTGCCTTAAGCCATATGCTCTTCTTTGTCAAGAACACACTCAATGCATGAGCATAAATAGCTCTGGCCGTCTCAATTGAACCCCTCTTCTTACACTCCTCTGCATCTGCCACCCATGTCCTCTTCCTATCCTCTTCCTCCACACCAATCCCAATTGTATTCTTAACAATGGCTTGACAAGTCACCACAGAACCTGCCCGTTCTGCGGCTTCTGCCTCTCTCATCCATGCCTCCCTATCAATTGCCAAACCCTCTCTCTGCAAGGCCCTTATACCCCTCTCAATAATCTTCACCACCATTCCTGTATTCCCATTTGCTTCTTCCAACTTTGCAGCAGTTATCCAAATAGCCGGTTCCTTTGGCAGCCTCTCCCTCGCCCTATTCAACACTTTCTTTGCATGATCATATGTCTCTAGTCTTGCCAATGCCAACCACAATTCAACGTGCAACGGACAACACTCCACAGCCCTGTGCAGTAACAGTCTAGCATCCTCCTCATTGGCCAACTCTACAACTGCCTTCCAAAGCCGAACCGAATCTGGAATATGCTCTAACCCTTTCCTTAACACTCTGCTCTTGTTCATCTCATCATGCTCCAATTTCGCTGCCTGTAACCACAGCTTAACTGAATTCGGTATGGATTTCACACCTTTTGCAATAACTGCCTTGGCCTCATCCGGGCTTGCTAATCTACAAGCCTCCAACCACACATCCTCGCTCTTTGGACATTCTTCACAACCCTTTTGAATCAATTGTCTAGCTGCCTGAATCTTTCCAGCCACCTCTTCCAGCCTTGCCGCAGCAATCCAACCTGGTGGATGCTTTGGATTCGTTTGAGTCACACTCTTCAACAACAGTCTCGCCTTCTTAATATCAGAAATCTCCGCATCACTCGTGATCTTCATACTCTTCAAATCAGTAAGATAACCTTTTGGATCAACCACAGTTTGTCCCGAAACCGAATCCGATAACCTATCCAACTTCAATGACAACACAGTACCTCTTCCTTCACCCACAGCAGTCAAATCCGTGACCGGAGTTTGCGCCCACGGTGTCTCAGTACCACCAACAGCTCTACTCTTCGGGTCCAATGCCGTAACGTGCTCTTGCTCTTGCCTAGCTTTTTCCAATAGCGTATCCGGCACAGGCACGAAGCTCTCAAACCGCTTTTTCTTGTTTCGAAGCGAATAGTCTCCAATTTCGGGAATGCTATCCCACTCCTGAGTCGACAAAGTATACAATTTCCTCTTCAAATCGGCAAATTGCTCTGTAATTTTCGGATTCGACGCACGGTACTTCTCGATTTCCTGCTTCAACCTAGCTTCTCTCCTATCCTTCCGCCGCGAATCCATTCGCCTATCAATCGCTTCCCAAACAGCATCAGCCTCCTTATCATCTTCATCATACTCACCATTAGCAAACAGACCAACATCATTTCCTTCAAACTCGTCAAACTTCTGGTTCTCATCATATCCTTTCTCATCCGCCTCGTCGCCATCTTCATCTTCATCGGGCTTTCCGCGGCCCCGGCCCGCCCCAGAGGGCCCGCCGATGGTAGTGGCGGTGCGGTCAGGGAGGTCAGGGGCAGCACGGGCCGGACCGATATCGGAACGGGTAGTAAATCCGGTGGCACCACGGCCGAGACCGGCGACGTAGTTGGGCGGCGGCTTGGAGTTGAGGAAGTCGAGTTTGGGCTTCGACGGAGGAGGGATTGGAGTTGGAGTTAGGGCTGGGGTTGGGGTTTGGGCCTGGGACCCACCGAGGAGAGGGAGGTGGAGAGAGAGAGTGGAGTAAGGGGTGACGCGGAGGCGGGAGAGGAGGACGGCGTCGTTTTGAGATGGGAGAGGGTGGGATTGCGAGAGGTAGAGCCGGTGGAGGTGGTGGATTGGGATGTGAGTGTGGTGGTGGAGAGAGAGTTTGAGGGAGTGGAGAGTGGTGGTGTTTGGGTCTAGGGTTAGGGATAGGGTTTTGTGGTTTGGGATTGTGATGAACACCATGGTTGACTGGTTGTGGTGTGATTGTTTGAATTTTGAGATTTGGGAGAGCAGAGATGGATCGAGAGAACAGTTAAGCGACAATGAATTGAATTGAAAGAGTGTGGGGGGTGTTGTTTTGTTTGTGTTCGTATGGGACTTGGATTCGGGGAAAGGGAAGGAAAAGAGAGAGTAACCGACTATGGTTAACGGAGAAAGGACTGTATAATACGACATTCACCCACATCAGTATATATAGTTGGTGAGACTGCCCAATAAAAATAAGACACGTTTACAAATGCTCTCTAGCTCTCTCAGTTTTGATAAATGTCAATTCAGAACCTTTATTGTAACTTAAGATGTGTGCTGCCTGTTAAGGGGTGGTGTATAGTACCCGTTAATAAGATAAAATTTAAAATAAATTATTCATATTTTTTTGGGATAAGAAAAAAATTAAATATATATTAAATGTGTGTCAGTTTAAATGGAGAATTGGAGAAACTAAAGTACATGTCTAACATAAATCACAATTGAAAAGTAAAATTTTACCAATTTTCAATGCAAATGGGATTTGTGGTAGATCATAAATGAACCACAGTTGGTTCATTAACAGGTGCTGGCTGGCACTTATTAACAAAGTCCATTTAAGATTATTACATTTTCTAATCACAAAAAAAAAACCTAAAGGTGTGATAATTATTATGCGTGGTGAAATAATTTTTCATCAAACTCCTAGATTTTTTTTTTTTTTTTTTTTTTTGTGATTAGAAAATGGAGTAATCTCAAATTATAACAAATGCTATAAATTAACCATTACCCAAAAAATAGAAAAGTGTGTGCTTAAAGGCTAGTTTAGTATTAACCTTAAGGGGAAGGAAAAAAAAGATCTACCGAATAAATCTTATAAATAGTGCATATATTGAAGATGCATAATGAAATTGTAACAATAAAACTACTTACAAATACATGTAATAACCTTTACAAAAGCTATTATGAAGAAATTGATGGAACAATGAAGAAAAGTGAAATATTTACATTAGGTAAAATTGTAACATAACTCACTACATCTGAAACATGGAATATGTGAACTTATTAATATTATGCCGACTAAGGTGGAGAAGTTGGTGGAGAAATGTTATTTGTTTCACATTCTAATTGCTTTCCAACAGCATTTACCATGAACCTATGATACAAAATGTGTTAGTTTGTGTTATTAATAGAGACTTTAAAACGTACACAATAATGATAAGTACAATAAACATCAAACATAAACTTGTGAAATGAAATATTTTGAACTAACCTTGTGATGATATTGCATAGCTCCATGTATGCGAAATGGTTTACTTAGCTTGGGGCTTGAAGAACTATCATTTAATTACCAAAATTTTTTAAAAAAATTACCAAAATTTAAAAAAAAAAAAATATATATATATATATATATATAAACTACGTAATTAAGTTTTTTTTTTTTTTTTAAGTAGATGTGGTAATGATTTGTACCTACTTTATTATTGCATGTCCTTGACTCTCATTTTTTGTTTATCTTTACTGTTTTGAATGTTGAAAATTGCATTGTCCTTGGTTTTTTTTCTTCGTTTCTTTTTTCTTTTTTTCTCATGGATGTTGGAAACCACATTATCCTTGATTTTCATTCTCCGTTTGTCTTTGTTGGCATGAGTGCTTGAGATCACATCATCCATCATTTTTCCTCTGTCTTTATTCTTATGGACGTTGGAAACCTCATTGCTCTTGACATTGATTTGTTGTTTGTCTTTGTTCTTGGAACTTCAAAATTAAGAAAAAAAAAATTGTTTGTATATTAAGATTATCAATTAGTTATTTTCCTATTTTAAAAAATAGCGTAACACGCCTTTCCAATTCTTGTGACTCTAAAA
Source organism: Quercus gilva (assembly GCA_023621385.1). Lineage (NCBI taxonomy): Eukaryota > Viridiplantae > Streptophyta > Magnoliopsida > Fagales > Fagaceae > Quercus > Quercus gilva. The sequence continues at coordinate 41,547,793 of CM042480.1, forward strand.
CTCGTTTCACTTCTTTCCAAAGCTCTACATTGACATACAACTAACATGCCAAAACTATAGATTTTCTCCACAAAAAAAAAAAGAAAAAAAGATTCCAAGCAATGAAGAATGTTTAAAGATACAAAACTATAATCTCACTACTAACTTCTTGCATAGCCCTATGCTCTACTGGCATGTTGCGTGCCAAGTTACGGATATGTGTAAGCTGACGACTTCATCCAGCCTCATGATTAGGTGGTATTAGTGATGGGTTTGTTGATATTGAATTATAATGCACAACATCTTCTTCATTTAAATTTGTTGGGCTTCCCACTAAAATGTGATCACCACCCAAAGTTTGTTGTCTTTGTCTTGAGTAATTGGCACGACGTCTTGCCAATCAAATATTTATGCTTTCATTGTCTTCTTGTTGGCTCCTCAGGCAACCGTAATATCTCCATCGTTCTTGAAGACGTTCTATGTCATTGATATTCACCATCGCTGTATTTTGCGAACTCATTTCTACATAAAATTAAATTAAATTTATAGTAGTCGTTGCACATACATACACAATAAGCAATAAATCTTTCATTGTCATAGATAGCGTGTATTAAAATCTTAAAAAAATTGAACTAATTTTGAACAAATTAATCACATGAAAGAATTGTAATAAAATGTGCAATTGTAATAATTTTTAGTAAAATAGGAGAAATAAGTTACACTTCTTAAAATTATTAAATTATTATTTTAGGTAGAAGTTTTGAGAATATATTTAAATTTAGGTTATGAATTGTTAGATCAATGTGACCAAAATATAATTTAGAAAATGTTTATTTTATTTCCCAAACTCATTTCTAGTTAATATTAGATTAAATTTGCTGTACTCATTTGACACGCTTTAAAACAAAATCATGCCCTTTTGTAAGGCCATGTTCAAATTCTAGTTAGCCAGTGAATTTGCTTTTCTACTAGAGCTAATACTAACATTTAGCTAATTACTACTGTCGACGTCGGGCCGCAAATGGCTGGAAAACAGTCGGGCCTTCGTTCGACCATTCGTCGTGTCGACACTCCCGCGCGCGCGGGGCTCGTTAAAGGCCCCTCTCGATAATTGTGTGGTTTGCGCAGTGCTTCGGGTGCTCTCTCTCTCTTGGTGGAGGAAGGTATTTGTCTACCTTTGAAGGTACAGCAGGAATCTTGACCAAATTTTAAGGGAATTACCAAAGGTAAGTGAAGTTGCCACAAATCATTGGGTTTTTCTAAGGTGTGATTGGTCACCTATTTCTAGTTGATTTTGTTACAGACCTAGGCTAAGAAAAATGTCTTTTTTCCTAATCTAATATGGATGGTAAAAAATATTGATGCTTGAGTCTAGAAGTTTGGTTATGTGTGGGGAAGGTGTTAGGTACCCCACAACGTTTGTCCAAGGACAGTTATTTGTTTTGATAAAACCTTAATTTTCGGAGATTGGCAGTAAAAAACATGATTTTGGCATTGACTTTCGGGGCTTTGCATGCATTAGGGGCTTTGAGGTTTGGCTTTTGAATGGGTGTGATCTCAATCTATGCTTTCCTAAGGCATTTGAACAAAGTACTAGATTTCCACGGTGAAAATCCGGCGACATGTCACCTTACTTTTGCGACGGAAATTAGGCATTGCTTTGCCTTAAGTGACATGGACTGTGACAATCACACTGGAAGGGGCGAGCAGGTATATATATACATACATCATGCACAATGCAAGCACATAGAGCAGGAAAGTAAATGCCTACATCACTAGAGCATGGCCTAAAATATAGGTGCAGGAAAGTAAACAAGGGTCGTCATACTCTAAAGATGACGACGAATGGTACATGGCATGATAAGCAAGCAAGCAAGAATGCAAACAAAAGGTTCTGTCCACGGGGGACAAATGTAGGTTTGGGTCGGATGTCTATAACTTCATTGTGTTAAAATATGGACAACACACTAGCAAGCAAGACTCATGCATGGACATGTAAGCAAGCGTGTAAAGATGCATAGAAAGACAATGGGTGGCACAAACAAGCATGGTAAGCATAACATCACACAGAGCGGAAAGGGAAATGGTATGTACAGAGCAACCGACATCACAGAGATGCGTCCTAAGCAATTACATCCAAACAAGGCCTCATGGGCGTTAGATGTAACCAAACAAGATCAAACCCATAGAGGGCGCCAAGCATGGCAAAACCTAGAAGTAGAGAGGCTATCATATAACATAAAGCATAGAAGCAAGCAAGTACAGACATGCAAATAGGGGTGATCCAAACCCTTTTATGTGGACCTTGGTGTATGGATGATGACAAAGACTGTAGGGTCTAGAACAGGTCCGAACCGATAGGCCAAAATGCAAGAAAATGTGATAAAAGGAACAAAATGGCTACAATAGCACATGACATGACAAACAAGGTCAAGGCCCAAGCACATGAACATGGCATAGAGCATTTAAGCACAAAGATATAACATAGGAGATGGCACAAGGCATGTAGCAAGGAAGATCCAAACACCAAAGCACACAGAGGCGTAGATCTAAACATATAAGCATGTAGATGTACATCTAAGCATGTGGATATGGTCATAAAGACATGGAAGAACACAAATCCGAGAATGGATATAGACATAGAAGCATAGGACATGCATGCAAACATGTTGATCAAAGCAAGGCATAACCATAGATATGATATCATGCATGTGGGCATGTAGACCCAAACATCAACACATAAGAAAGAAGGATCTAAACATGGCATAAAGCATAAAGCATAAAACATGAAGAAATGGCAACTAGCACATGAACAATCATGGAAGCATATGGAAAAAAATAAAAAACATGCTAGAAGCAAAATAAAGCAAAGAGCATGCTAAATAAAGTAATAAATCATGTTATTAAGACAAGAGAAAGCAAGATAAAAGCTAGATTAAGCTTTAAAGAAAAAAGGGTATGGATAGTAGCTAAAAAGCTACATCCATACCCCTTAAACCTCAAATCCAAGGTATGGAACCAAGGAGAGGAATATGGAGGTTTGAACACTACCTTGTATTTTTGGTGAAGAGAAGAATCAAGAGGTTTTAATGTGTTTTTTGTGTTTGGAAGAGAGAAGAAAAGCTCAGAATTTGTCCAGGCAAAAAGTAGGCAGCCAGGAAGTCTCTTCTTTTGGTCTGGAGGTGTTTGGGGCCTTTTATAGCCTCGGCACGCTTTACGAGGTGGCGCACCTTGTAGGGCCGCCACCTGTGAAGCTCCTCAAATGGGGTTGATCTTGACACCCCTGGAAAGATCTTGACTTCCAATTTCTAAAAAGGTATGGAACTCAAAAATCCAATGGTCGGATAAAAAGTTATGGCTTTAGGGAGTTAGCGGTGCATCGATTGGTGCGTTAACCAATTTTCGTGATATCTCGACCGTTTTAACTCCGATTTCGACCCATGAGTAGTCGTTGGAATGAGAATTTGATAATCTTCGTAATGGCATTGGGTTCAACCTATTTTGACGGCTGGATTAAAATTAGGGTTTTTGGGGCCTACCAAGAGTCAACTCCATGTTAAACTTGCCAAAAATCTCCAAGTAACTCGGGTTTGATGTAAAACTATGAAAAGTGATATTTTGAGGGGATTTTGACCTTGTTTGACTTTCAGCCAACCCAAGGTTGACTAGGGGTATTTTGGTCATTTTGGTTTAAAAAGGCACTTTGAGTGCTTCGGTGTTCGAATGGGTTGTGCCACGTCATTCTAGATGTTCTCGCGGCTCCATGGAGAGAAAATAATATTTTTGAATTTTTCATGGTCTAGCATGCAAATTGAGAGCGAACAAAATATGGTATCAACAACTACACATCCATAACAAAAGTAAAAAGAGCTTATATTTAAAATTTAGCAACAAACATTTTTTTTTTCTTTTACAGTAAAAGACTCAAATTTTTTTTTTTTTTGTTAAGGAAAGTCTCTGTCCATCTGCATTTTGTTTTTTTTCTTTTTAGTGGCGTTGTTGTTGTTCTTTTATTTATGACAGTTTTCAAGTTGTATTTAATCCTAAAATTTAGTCATGCACTACACATCCATAACAAAAGGTTAAAAAAAGCTTATATTTAGAATTTAGCACCTACCATTTTTTTTTATAGTAAAAGACTTAAATTTTTGTTGTTTTAGTTTTTTTTTTTTTTTTTTTGGGTTAAGGAAAGGCTCTAGATGTGCATCCATGTTTTTTTCTTTTTAGTGGTGTTGTTGTTGTTCTTTTATTTATGACAGTTATCAAGTCGTACATTTTATCCAAAAAAAACTACCCCTATTGTGAAAAAAAAAAACATAAAACTATCCCACGTTCTGTCCAAAAAAAACCTACCCAGCGCCACCCTTTTTTTTTTTTTTTTTTTCAAATTCAAAGTTTGAAAACAATACAAATTTGCGGATAACTACACGTTTAAAAGTTTATCAAAAAAGAAAAACTACAGGTTTAAAAACTTCAAATTAAACTTTTTTTTTTTAAATCTCCCGTTCTATCCAAAAAACACTACTTGGCCACCATTTTTTTTTTTCAAATTTTAAGTTTAAAAATAGTACACATTTGTGAATAACTACAAATCTTGGATAAAACTACCTGTCTCCCACGTTTGCTTAATGTATGATTTATACATGTGGGTTGCAATAACACTCTCCACGTTAAAAAACTTCCCATCTAATCCTAAAATGTTGTGTTTTAATCCTAAAATTTAGCCATGTACTACACATCCATAACAAAAAGTTAAAATAGCTTATATTTAAAATTTAGCAACTACCGTTTTTTTTCTTTTACAGTAAAATGATCAATTTTAATCCTAAAATGTACTGTTTTAATCCTAAAAGTTAGCCACTTACTACACATCCATAATAAAAGTTAAAAAGAGTTTAACTTTCAAATATATTTCTTTTACCATAAAAGGATCAATTTTAATCCTAAAATGTAGTGTTTTGCTCCTAATAGTTAGCCACTTACTACACATTCATAACAAAAGTTAAAAAGATTTTAAATTTCAAATATATCAACTACTCTTAAAACTGAGAAAAAGTATGTAACATTTTTTTATGAAGTAGTAAATTAATAATTAAAAAAAAAAAAGTAAATTGAATTTCAGATGGAATTATATAATTTATGTTACAAAAGAAATTTTTTTACAACAATTTCTTAGATAACATCCACTTCATGTGAGGTTTGAATCATACAATAATTCTCGTAAAGTCTCTCACCCGAACTTATCTAATATTCCATTCCAATGCCTCTTTAATGCAATCCAATTAATTTGTGCATACGTCAACCTAAAAGAGATAAAAGAGTTGGGGTTAAATATAAGATTATTGATACATTTTGAATGAGAAGTTATTTTTTGTTTTGGATATTGGGAAACAAAGTAGCGTGTAATACCCTCTAAAAAAAGTAGCATAAATTACATTTAAAAAAAAAAAAAAACCCAGAAAGAGAGTTTGTGTTTGTTTTAAATTGCGTAACCATTAACATGATACATCAAATATATAATAATACCATCTTAAAAAAAGTAGCATAAATTACATTAAAAAAAAAAAAAAAAAAGTAGCGTAAATTACCACTTCAAGCAGCTAGCAATTCCCTTAAAACCCATCACCAAATTGACCAATCATGCTCACATCTTCTATGGCCTGCAGTGCCTCCATAAATTCCTTGAACCCAAACCTCACAATTGTACCCAAATTGTTCACCATATCTATAACCCAAAAACTAGAAAAAGTGTTAGCAATCTAAAATCACATTAAATATTAAGTTCTTGGACCAAAACAGAGAAACATAATATACAAGTACTGGCTTTGGTCATGCCAACAGCACTTATCAATGATAGAGAGTCTTGTTGACTTTGTCGGGGACGATCCTAATTAGGAGCTCTGGTTGAGGATCTAGTTTACTCTTGTTTGTGAGGCTCACAAATCAAATCTTATCCAATGGCTACACATATAAATGCAAAACCAATCAGTATTAATTCTCATCCAAGTAGCTTAATTCCCTTAAAAAAATACCATAAATTCCAAAAAAAAAACCCAAAAAGGAGTTTGTGTTTAATTCTAGGCCAAAACAGAAAGAAAAAGCCCTTACTAATATCCTTTTTCAAGCAGCCAGTTCAAGCACAAAACCTTCTATTTGAAATCTCAAAGTCAACCACGATAATAAACCATCGTTAAACACCCTTGCAAAAAATAGAAATTGAAGAGTTGTTGGAGACTTTAATAGTAAATGTCTTCAATCTGAAGAAGAATGAGAGATAGAAAGTGCGATCGAAACTGACAAAGTATACGTGAGTTTGTAGGTCTTAAAGTGTAGGAGTTTTAATTTACATATTTATCTCCGTTAGTTGAAAACTTGTAAATGGATTTGATGAGTGTATTTTAGGCATTAAAATTGAGGAATCTAAACAAAGAAATCCCCTTAAATAGTAGTAATAGTAATGTGTGTGTGTGTATATATATATATATATATATGATCGAGGACTTTGATTTAACCTTTGACTTTTTTTTAGAACTCTCACATTTTTACACATCAGCATTACTTAAATAAAAAAACATAAATTCTGATTTTATTTTCCACGGCAACATTATTTTATTCTTAAAAAATAAATAAATTTATTTCTTTCAAGTTTCGGAATTTGTACTTGAACTCTTATGCTGCCACTCCTCTCTTCTCTGTGGTTATCTATTCTGGGACTCCTCTTTGGTTCTCCCTCTTTCGCTCTATCTCTACCCTTAAAATGCAGACAATTTCTTTAACTTTAACAACAGCCACCAGCAACCAACACCCCTCAATTTGTCACCTCCTTTGACAGAATCCATGAGTACCCAAAAACCAAACAACCATTGTTGAGTAAATCTCCTACCAAAAAAACCCAAAATCCCTCTTTTTGTGTTTGTATTTGAAATTTAAAAATAACAGAGTCTAATGGGAACTGTGTTCGTATAACTGGAGTCTACTGATACTTTTGACAGCTGAGTAAATATTTTGTGATTTATAGATCACATGTAGTATTATTTTATTATTTGAAAATATATTTTATTTTTATATTTAATTTCGGCAATCGTGCTACCTATCTATACAATTTGTTAACGAAGCTGTGGTCTACCCCCTTTTTTTTTTTTGGGTAGGAGTGGTCTACACTCTACAACAGTGCAACTCCACTTAATGTTTTACTGTTTTATATTATTCTTGGTTTTGATAACAATGTATTGTTATTTGAATTTTTTTTTATTATCATACTTATATGTTTGTTTATGTTATATTATATTTAATAATGGGCAATATGTGTAATTATTATAATGAAGCATTGAGATAACTACAAATTCACTTTAAGGTGTGTTTGTTTGGAGGTGAAATAAGGTGGATGAAAAATTTTAGAGAGAAAATGGGAGAAAAATTTTTTGGAGTGTATTTGGTTGGGTGGGAAGGAAGGAAAATAAATGACGGAGTCCAAGTTTTTGGAGCCCACCAAAAAGTTTTCTCGCCAAATTGGAGAGAAAATTGAAGGCGAAAATACACTTTTGTTTTCTACATTTTGGGCTAATTCTTGTTTTGGTCTCTAAATTGATTTTGCTCCTAAGTTAGTCCCTAAAATCAAAAAATCGATTTTAATGGAATGCACTGTTGGCATGTTATATGCTGATGTGGCTAATTAGTGGGTTGACGTTGTCATTAAAATAATATTTTAAAATGCTACATCAGCATATAAATTAATTAAAAATAAAAATGAAAAAATTTTAATTTCTCGATTTTAATTTAAACTGGAAAAATTAAAAAACAAAAGGAAAAACAAAATTTTTTTTTCAGTTTTAAATTTTTTTATCACAATCCTCTACACCAAGCCCCAATCCTAACCCCACAAACCCAAGTTACCCAACCCAACATCACAGCATCAATTTAATCCCTCTCTCTGCCCATTGTTCTCTCACTCTCTATCTCTCTAATTTTTTTTTTATCACAATCCTCTACACCAAGCCCCAAACCCAAACACCCATGGCCAAAGACACCAAGCTTTAAACCCAAAAACCCATGGCCAAAGACCCTAAGAACCCATGGCCAAAGACCCCAAGCTTTGCCTCTCACGATCACGAGCTAAGGAGGTGGATTTCTTCAATTGATGAGGACGATGAGGATGGGGCCAAACACTCTCTCTTCAATTGATGAGGACGACAATGACGAGGAGGTAGTCATTTGTCGGGACGACATCATTTGACGGAGTGGCTAAGGAGGCAGAAACGATGGGTTTGACGGCGTCATTGGATTTGAGAAGGTAGAAACGATGCTGTTGGATCTACTCCAAACCCAGAAACTCAGATCTGCTCCAAACCCAAAAACAATAGAATTTGCTGAGAAGATAAAGTGTGGGAAGCAAACCTTAGAAATTTCTTCACAAAGCTAAGATTTTTTAGAGAGGGAGAGATATCTCAGTTGGATTTGGGTTGGTTTTGGGCATGAAATTGAAGGAGATGTGTTTTTTTTTTCTTTGTGTTTGTTGATACTTGTTGCTATGTTTGGTTGCTAAGAGATGGGTTTGTTTGGTTGGGATTGACTTGCTCTTAATCGATGGTGGTGGTGGGTTTGATTGTGAGAACGTGAAGTTTGCTTGGTTGCTTTTGTTCTAGGTTTGCTCTTGTTCTGGGTTTGTTTGGTTGGGTTCGACTTGCTCTTAATCAATGGTGGTGGTGGGTTTGATTGTGAGAACGTGAAATTTGATTTTCGGCTTGCTCTTGTTCTAGGATTTGGGAAGAATATGAAGAACAAGTTCTTATGTTCTTACGAAAAAATAATGAAAGTAAAAAAAAGTAATAATAATGTTAATAAAATTAGATTTAAGGTTTGTTTTTTAATTTAGTTTAAATACTCTAAGTTGCCTTTTTTTATTAATTTAAATGCTGACGTGGCATTTAAAAAATGTTAAATATAATTTTTATTTTATTTTATTAGCCACATCAACATATAATATGCGAACAATACACTCCGTTTGTCATATATGCATTTTCTATTACTGGATTGATAGTAGGGACCAAAATAGAATCAATTTTCTGATTTTAGACTAATTTAGGAGCAAAATCAATTTAGGGACCAAAACAAGAATTGACCCAAAAAATAGGGACTAAAAGGGTATTTTTGGCCAAAACTAAAAGGGGAAAATGAGGCTATTAATTTAATGGACAAAAATACCCATGTACACTTGCACATGACAATTCATCCTCTTTTTTTTTTTTTTTTTTTGGTGCTGTCATGGGGACGTTGCCTCCCCTTTTTTTTTCCCTTTCCTGGGCGGGATGTTGCCTTCTTCTTCTTCTTTTTCTTCTTCCTCTTTTTTTATTTATTTATTATTTTTATTATTTAAATTTTATTTCCCAGGTGTTGCCTTCTTCTTCTTCTTCTTCTTTTTTTAATTTTTTTCTTTTTTGTTGTTTAACTAGACGTGATTTTTTTTTTGAGACATGATTTTTATTTTTTAATAAATTGGGTGGTTTTTTTTTTGGTTGTTTGTCACTTATTTATTTTAATTGGCCATCATTTTTTAACAAGGGTTTATGAGTAAATTTATACAAACTCACTTTTTTCATCCCTCCACTTTTCCACTCCCAACCAAACAAAAAGAAGAGAAATTAAAATTTTTTCTATTCTCCCACTTTTCCATCCTTTCACCACTTTTTATCTTCTAATTTTTCCACCTCTTCGACCAAACTTACCTTAATTGTTTGGCTTTATTTATAAATAGAATAGTTATAGTTACATAATGTGTGTACGGTTATGTGTGTAATAATAATTTTCCTTATAAATAATTTTAGTATTATTAAATATTGTATGATAAAATTCTGCTCAATTACAATTAATTTATGAAATAAAGCTTCTTTCTTTTTTTTTTTTAACTTAAGATTTTTATTGTATTTAACTTGGTTCACCTAAAAACAATTTATGACTTCGCCACTGACCAAAGAGTGGTAGATTTGTGGTTGAGTTAACAGTGAGGTGGAGTGGAAGGTAGTTGGAGGGTTAAGGGTTTGAGAATGTTAGGAGTGAGTGATCCTGTTTGAATTTGTGAGAGGAGAGTGGGGTGAAAATTGTGAAATGTAGTATGTTATTGAATATGTGCTGTATTATTGTGGTAGACCCACCAAGCAACTTAAACTAGGTGTCATACCTGCGCTTAAGACATGCCTGACATTTGTATACTTTCGTTTCATCAATAAAATTATAAAATACTGGGTTAGTATTTTTCTTCAACTCTCATGTCTTTAGTTGTTAGTGAATTAGCCTAACCTTATGCATTTTATGTTGCACAACCATACTCATATTTTTTGTTGCATAATCTCTATTTCATAAGACGTGACATGCAAATACCAACCTGAGTTTTGGTGGAAATGTCTTCTTGGCATCCGCATCTCTAATATTTGCCAATGGTTCAGCTTCAACCCACTTGGTGAAGTAATCCGTGCCGACCAACAGATATCTTTTATTCCCTGCTACTTTAAGGAAAGGTCCTACAATATTCAATCCCCATTGAGCAAAAGGCCAAGGGCTAGACAGTGGATTAAGAACTCCTCTGGGTTGATTCTGTATATTCAGCCACCAATAGCCTTGTGTGAGGGTCCTATGAGACAAAGATCGGCCCCTCGTGTGACTTCCACAAATCCTTTCATTTAATTATTCCAGGAGCAGCTCAACTGCTTCGAGGTGTATGCATAGCAGATATGGGTCAGAAAAGGATCTCTTATACAACTTTTGGTCCTCGGACAGCCAAAACGGAGGAGCTTTTCTCCGTACCTTGTCGACCTCGGACTTACTCTCAGGCAAGATATCTTTCTTAAGGAATAGCATAATAGAGTCCATCTAGCTAGGCCCCACCCTTATTTGATGAACATGAACCACATTCCTTTCCACCTCAGTAGGTTTACACAAGTCCTCCACGGGGATCACTTGAGGTAAACTTTGTACTGAGGAGATTGCCAACGTGCAAGAGAGTTTGCATGTGTATTTCTACTTCTAGGGATTTGTGACAAATGAAAAAACTCAAATCCAAACTGTAAATGTCTAATTTGATTCAAATATTCCTGCATTTTGAGATCTCTGACTTCCAATTCTCCTTAAACTTGGCCCACAACCAGCCTTGAATCAGAGAATATTTCTACTGCTTTTTCACCCATTTTCTGAACCATGGTCATTCCTGCCAGTAGAGCTTCATACTCAGCTTCATTATTTGTGGCTGAGAAACCCAATCTCAAGGATTTCTCAATTGTAATCATCTCCGGAGATATCAGAACTAACCCTACTCCAAATCCTCTGTGGTTCGATGCTCCATCAACGTAGACCTTCTAGGACAAAGGTTCTTGTAAGGAGATTGCACCAACCAATTTTTCATCCATGTTCTGCTCCTTTACTTTCTCTTCTAATGGGGTTTCAGCAAACTCAGCCATCAGATCGGTGAGGACCTGACCTTTGACAGAGGTGCGAGACATGTACTTGATATCAAAAGCCCATATGATCGTACTCCATTTTGCAATACTCCTTGTGTAGTCAGCACTCCAAAGTAGAGATCTGAGCAGGAGCTGGGTTAAGACAACAATTGTGTGTGATTGGAAATAGTAGGGGAGCTTACTTGTAGCATGCACTACTACCAGAATGGCCTTCTCTAGTGGTAAGTAACGGACCTCGGCCTCATGTAGTGACTTGCTCACATAATAAATTGGTCTCTATACACCACTATCAACCCGTATTAGCACTAAGCTCACCACATGTGAGGCCACTATAATGTAGGCAAACAAGACCTTGTCCACCTCAGGCTTGGACATAATGGGTGACCGAGAAAGATACTTCTTCAACTGTTGGAAAGCCAGTATACACTGCTTGGTCCATTCAAACCCCTTCCACTTATTTAACAACTGAAAGAAGGGCCTACACCTATCTGTTGACCAAGAGATGAACTGGTTTAGAGCGGCGGTCATTTTTGTTAGCTTCTGGATCTCTTTGGGATTCTGAGGTAGTTGTAAATTGTTAATTTCCTTAATTTGGTCAGGATTGACTTCAATTCCTCGATGTGTAACCATGTACCCCAGGAATTTCCCTAATCCGACACCAAAAGAACATTTAGAAGTATTAAGTCGCAGTTTGTGTCTCCTCAAGATCTCAAAAATATTCTCGAGGTCATTAACCTGCTCGGATTCTGCCTTAATTTTTACCACCATATCATCTATGTAAATCTCGATGTTTTTTCTTAATTGTGGCTCAAACATCTTGGTCATCATCTTCTGGTAGGTAACCCCTACATTCTTCAAACCAAAGGGCATTACTTTGTAATGGTAATTCCTAATAGGAGTGACAAAAACTGTCATCTCTTGATCATCCAAGGCTAAAGGTATCTGATGGTACCCTTGAAAGGCATCCAAAAAGCTTATCCGAGGATGGCCCACAGTTGCGTCCACTAGCTGATCAATCCGAGGCACGGGAAAGGGATCCTTTAGGCAGGTTTTGTTCAAATTTGTGACATTTACACATACACGCCACTTCCCACTCTTCTTCTTTACCACCACTGTATTAGCCAGCCATTCAAGGTAGAACACCTCTTTAATAGCCCTAGCCTGCTTAAGCTTCATCGCCTCTTCTTTGACAGCGTTAGAATGATCCTTAGATGAGCGCCGAGGTGGTTGTTTCCTAGGAGTGATAGATGGATTAACGTTTGAATGATGGCAAATGAAGCTTGGATCCACCCCCGGAGCTTCTTAGGCATTCCAAGCGAACACATCAACGTTCCTCTTGAGAAACCCTACCAATTCTTCCTTCTCGTGAGGCGGTAGCTGAGCTCCAACCTAAAAAAACTTCTCTGAGTCATCACCTACTGCAAACTTCTCTAAATCCTCATATTTCGCCTCCTCGACTGGCACATCTACAGGTAACACCAAAGACTTTGACTGCTATAAGCCCCCCTTAGCAAAGGTCGAGGACTCAGGTGTAGGCTGATGCATAATTGCAGCCACGAGGCACTGCCTAGCCATGGACTGACTTCCTACTAGTTCCTCAACCTAGTCCCCCAATGGATACTTTACTTTCAAATATAGAGTCGAAGAAATGGCATCTAAGGCATGAAGCCAGGGTCTTGCCACAATCGCTGTGTAGGGAGAGTATGCATCTACCACAATGAAGTCCACTTCAATCACCTCTGAACTTGCCTGCACGGTCCACCTAATCTGTCCCTTCGGGATGACAACCTTTCCATTGAAACTCACCAAAGGTGAATCATAAGCTGTTAGGTCTTTGGGCATTAGAGTCAATTATCTGTACAAGTCAGGGTACATAATTTTTGCACCACTTTCCTGGTCTACCATCACTCTCTTCACATTATACCCTCATATTCTAAGGGTGACCATTAGAGTATCATTGTGTGGCTGGATGGTTCCCATCTTGTCCTCGTCTGAAAAACTCAGCGTCGGTTGGATCTCCACTCTAGCCCTCTTCGGCTGAGAATCAGAGTCTTCGGCTGTTAGCCAGCTACAGTCATTACCCTGGAAGGATGAGAACTAGTTCTCCCAGGTGCAATAAAGATGACATTGATTGTGCCTATCGGGGGCTTTGAAGAAGCATTCCCTTGAGTTCCTGACTTTGATTGGTCTCTTTGCTTGTTGGGACGATACAAAAACTGCTGTAACATTCTCTCTCTGACCAGTTGATCTAAATGATTCCATAGAGTTCTGCAGTCCTCAGTGGTATGCCCCCGCTCTTGGTGGTATTGGCAATGAAGGCTCTTATTACGCCTCAAGGGGTCTCCACTCATCTTATTCAGCCACTTGAAGTATGGCTCGTTCTTGATCTTCTCCAAAACCTAATACATTGGTTCTCGGAACACAGTGTTCACCACTTGAGGAGCTATAGGCCTAGATTGCCTGGCAAAATCCCTCTGGGGTCTGTTATTATTATAGTGGTCCAACCTGAAATCTCTCATCTCCTAAAGGATAACCTTACCCTTTCCCTTGCCTTGCTGTTAGTCCTCTTCAACCCTCTTATACTTATCAATCCGATCCATGAGCTGGCATACACTGGTAATGGGTTTCCCAGTTAAAGACTTCCTCAAGCCATGCTCGGTAGGTAGGCCGACCTTGAAAGTCCTAATGGCTACGTCGTCAAAGTCGCCATCTATTTCATTGAATATCTCCCAGTATCTATCCGAGTGCGTTTTCAGGGTTTCCCTTTCTCTCATGGATAGGGACAACAAGGAATCTAAGGGCCGAGAAACCCTGCTGCACGTGATAAAGCGAGATCCAAATGCCTGAGTGAGTTCCTTAAAGGAATCAATGGAACCTGCACCCAGACCATCGAACCACGTCATTGCCACAGGCCCCAAGCTGGATGGGAATACTTTGCACATCAAGGCTTCGTTCTTGGAGTGCACAGCCATTCTTTGATTGAAATGGCTAACATGCTCCACAGGGTTTGTTCGACCATTGTACATAGTGAATGTGGGCTGAGTGAACCACCAAGGAAGTCTTCCTCCCTCAATCTTGCGCATGAAAGATGATTTGGAAATTTGGTTGAGTGCTCTACTCATAGCATCATTTCCCAGGCCCCTCGAAGATGAATTTTTGTTTTTGTGCTCATGATGGTAGTCTTCATCATACAAGAAAGAGTCAATTGGAGGAGTCCTTAATCTACGCCTATAGCTACTATTCTTTTCATTGCTGGAAGAGAAGTCAGAATTGGAAGGAGCTCGCTTTCGCCGTTTGTAGCGTAAGCTTCTCTTCAAGCGATCAATCTCTAGTTGCATGGCCTTGGTATTTTTCTCATGAGAGAGGTGGCTACCACCTCGAGAATAACTCCTGCTAGTATGGGCAGTATGCACACTCCCTTCCTAGTCTCTTCTTTGTTTAAGATCACAGAAGTGATCTTGTTGCTGAGACCCAGTAGATTCTGCTTGGTTTGGACCTGAACCTACCATTGTTAAAGGTTAGACTCAATATAACACCAGTAATTCCCATAGACAGCGTCAATTGTAAGGACCGGATTTGAGTCCCTAGCCCAAATGTGGATGGACCCAGGCCCAAAAAACCTAAAACACTGAATTTGTAAAGAGTAAGTTGGAAAAACTGGGCCTTAATAAATTAAACAATCACTAAAGTGAGTTCAAATCACAAGAGAATGAAAATAGACGAGTTTATGCTAAAGAAAATCGTCCTCGGTATAGTCCGAGGAGATTAGTTCTTATATATTTCTTTTAGGTTTGATTACAAAGTCAGTTCTTGATGCTACAATATTTTTCTCTTAGTTTCTCGATCCCCTTCTCTCATTGCCTCATTCTTCTTTTATACTATCTTTCCCCTTTCATCTCTACCTTCCACGTGCAGGCCAGATGGTTGGTGTTGATACTTGTCCCATCAGCACCTTGTTGAAGTCTTTGGGGGTAGTTGTAAGGCTGAAAAACACTGTTTAGAGATCACTTCCTCATTAATGTGGCCAGAGAGTTAGCTACAGATCATTCAATGCGGTGGTAGCAGCTTTCTCTTAGATATTTCTGAGCTTCCATCCCTCCTGTACGTTCATAATTCACGTCCCTGTCAGTGAAATTTCCTGGAAGGTCACTTTGAACAATAGGATATACATTTGATCTGTGCTTCGTTCATCCGAGGAGATACTACTCCTCGAACCACCTCCCCCAACCTTTCCATTCACAACATGCTCATGGGACTTTAAGCTTAACACCCTCACTACTATTTATTCGTCCTCGGCCAAGGCCTAATATATAATTTTGGGCCCTTATCCCTACAAGATATATTGGGCACTTATCCCTACAAGATATATGTGTTATAGTCTAATTCCCATTTTTATTCTCCTTTTCCTCATTTCGTTCAAGTGTCATTCAACTTTTATGCAAGCACTATTAGAAAGTCGTCATAGATAGGACAATATATTTATTTGTCAAAAGAGGATCAAGGATTCATAAATTTGCTCTGTGAGTCTAGAATGGAGGTTCTTTTATGGTTGCAAGGTGAAACTTTTTTATTCCTAGGACTGCAAATTTCATTGCTTTCACTGCCTTTTGTAATAGTTTACAACAAACACTTGGATACACAATCATTTCAAGCTATACAAAGTAGACTTCATTAAGATAATGCAAGATATCCATTTTGCTATTATGCGTAAGCTTGAATGTAGAAGGATTTAAAAACTTGGATGTCTTAGTTGGAAACAACACTTAGACATACTAATTAAACTATAAGACTTTTGGCAGGGTAAAGTATTTTTAAAAACTATGATTATGATCTATAGAACTTACATATTAAATCATTCAAATTCAATGTTCAAGTACTCAAATATTAGGGAATTTATCTTACAACTTCTATCAATCTAAGGGAAGATGTAAAAGAAAAAAAAAATGTGAAGTTGTTGAGCATTTTTCCACATTAAATTATAATATATATATATATATATATTTGTAATTTGGTTAGAACTCATTATTTTATTAAAATATTATATATATATATATATATACACATATATACATATATATATATAATACTTTCTCATGCATCGCACGGATTAGCGACTAGTTAATTACAATTTAAAAACTAGCCTTTTGTACTTGTTACAACACTTTTCTACTTTTTTTTAATAAATTATCAATATTTTTCATTTATTCCAATTCCCAACTAAGGGATGATGCATTTTTCAGTTACCAAAAAACTTAGAATTGCAATAAGATTTATGTGCGCAAATTTGATGAGCTCATCGTAATTTTATATTTTTTAATAATTGAAAACACATCAACATTTAATTGGGATAAATGAAAAGTATTGATAATTTATTTAGATTTTAAAATTTTAGAAAAGTATAAATAGACTAGTATTCCATGACTATCATTCATTTTTGTAATTCTTCTATCGTGATTGTGAATTATTTAATTTTTTTTAAAATGTAATATCATTAGAAAAATAAGTAAAAACATTTCCAAAATTAAATACTTTTTGAACTAATACTTTGTTTAATAACATAAATGTACTACAATGTACATATTACCATACTAGCAACGCTTAAACCATTAAAAAGCTCTGAAAATATTTACATGAAGCGATAGAAAAAAGTAATAGCAAATCGCGTAACTACTTGTACTAAAAACATGTAAGTGTAATTCATCCTAAACAAGTAAACAATAAAATATGTTCACATGGGGAGGAGCATGTTTACTAGTTATATTATCAACAATCGCCTGAATCTCAAGCATAATCATATATTAACTCACTACATTATATACAGTATAAAAATTCATGTGCATATTTATTATATTATATTATATAATATATATATATATATAATTTGGCTAGAGTCCCAAAAAAATATATGTTTTGGAGTAGGTGTGCTTTTTAGGAAAAAATTGGCCTTTGCCCTTTTTAAAAAAACAATCAAGCATTTTGTCATTTTTCCTAAACTAATTAGGGAAATACCCCTCTTCTAAAACTCGATTTATAATAAATCGAGTTAGGCCCTATAGCGGCATTTTTAAGGAGCCTATAGTGACGCTTTCAGGACCTATAGTAACGTTTTGTAACTCGACCTATATGAAATCGAGTTATAGGTAAAAAAAATAAAAAAAAATTGCCTATAACTCCATTTCATGGAGGTCGAGTTACAAAACGCTACTATAGGTCCTAAAAACGTCACTATAAGTCCTTAAAAACGCAGCTATAGGGCTGCAGATTTTTTTTTTTTTTTTAATAATTCGATTTATCATAAATTGAGTTTCAAAAGAAAGACATTTCCCTAATTAGTTTGAGAAAGAGGGCAAAATGCTAGATTGTTTTTTTAAAAAGGACAAAAGGCGATTTTGTCCATGCTTTTTAAAATACTGGTCACCCGTTTTTTTTTTTTTTTTTTTTTGTCAGTTCATTTGTAGTAAACACGGTTGGCTATTTTGAAAAACTCCAAATACTCCAACTATTAGCTAACTAAATTTAAAATTTTAAAAATGTTCCATCATATAAATAAATTAAAAAAAAAACTGTGTAAAAGGTTTTTTTTTTTTTTTTTTTTAGGAAATTGATTCCTAACTTATCTATACTTTTTTTGCCGATAAAAGTTTTTTTGGAATAATCATTTAAACAGTTACAAAATGAACAAAAAAGTCAACAGCCTTTAATATATTTGTTTTTTTAAATGGTATTTTTTAAATAGTGGTATATAAAAGAGTGTTTCAAGTTTGAACACTTAAGTAAGATAAAGACAAAAACAAAGACATACATATGCCTAAAGAGAGTTATGAAAAATCTTTTCAAAATTATAATTTTGTGTAAAATAAAGACATACATACAAATATGTGAGCAGGAAAAAAAAAAGAGTATTAAGAAAATATTTCCGCTTATGCCTTAAACCGAAAGAGAGGGAGGGGGAGAGAAAATATTTATTTATGTGATAGTCCCTAAATTTAAGAGATGTGGATGAGAAATTATAGTAACAATTGTATAGTATGAGTTTTTTTTTTTCCTCTCTCTCTCTCAAATTCAAAGAAAAAAAAAGAGAGAAGAGATTTGAAAAAAAACAAAAACAAAAACAAATAAACAGAAAAGTCTTGATAAAGAAAAAAAAAATGAAAGGTGGGATGGCATTTTGAATGAATGAAAGAATATAGGGCAGCTAGAGCAATTAAAATCTCTGAATACATTTGAAGCTAAAGTTTAAAAACCAATGGGAGAATGGTCCCATTTTGTAGGCCATGTTTTATGTTCAAGTTAGAGATATATTTTTACCAAGTTGTCCTTAAGTTTTGTCTCCATTTAAATTGTATGGTGCAATGGGTTTTTTCAACAATTGAAATGAGGATTTGAGCCCCTTAAATAGGTATATAAATAAAAATAGAGAAAGAAGAATTAGGAAGGAGGAAAAAAATGCTATCAAAATTGTTCCGTTTTGATCAGAATGGGCAAAAAATCTCGTACTGGTAAGTAAACCAGGAATGGTAATCCCTATTATTCCACCTACGATAAAAATTTGGCCCATTTCGAGCATTCTAGTCAATTTTGGTCAGTACTAACCAAAATTAAAGATTCAGCAATAATGCAAAATTGAAAAAGAAAAAATGAATAACAAGATGAAACAAAGGAGATGAACAAAGGGAGATAAGATCAAAGAAAGGAAAAAGATGAGAATAAGAGTTTTTTGGAAGATTAAAAAAAAAAAACCTGAAGAACAAGATAAAGCAAAACTGTAGAGGTGGTGAAGTAAAGAAAAAAAGAAAAAAGAAAAAGAAGAACAGAGAGGAGAGTAGAGACATGGATATTTGAGAAAGAAAGAACAATAAATGGTTTTGTAAGGATGAGATGACAAAAAAGAGTGAGTAGTTGGGAAATGTAAAAAGTGAGTTAAAAGGTAGATGAGATTTAGTTGTAGTGAAGAACGAGTGAAGACTTAAAACATATGAAAAAGAAGAAGAGGGGTAGATTTAAATCATGAAAAGAGATCTAAATTCTAATTATGAAAAAAAAAAAAAAGTTAAAAAGAACTTAAATTTAGGATTTGCCAATTTTGCAACTAACTTAGGTTTGGGAAAACCAATTTTGTAATATCTCTAACATTATTCTACAAATTTTGGGTTTTTTTTTTTAATAATATAAAATGGGGTTTTTGAAGGTAAAATATTATAAAAATTGGGGGCTTAGGCCTAGGCCTTAAGCCACCCCTGAATATGTATGAGCTTGGTTTATTTAATAGTCTAGCCTAAAAGCCCGTTTGTTTAGGCGTTTACATTGCATAGAACGGTAGTTTCGCGAATCACGATTCTAGGATTGCGTTTGGCTAGGCGATATTTGCGGGATTGCATTTTCAATTTCGCAGATTTTCGCAATTCTGAAAATGAAATTTTCTATTGCTTTTTCAACATCACGCAGTTTGGACGATTGGGTTGCCGATAATTGGTTCGGTTGAAATCCCAAATTAGCCTCAACTTCAGGAAATTATTTACTAAAATCCCAGTCTATCCCTTCTCCACATATATATATATATATATATATCTCGTCAGTCTTGGTTCTCTCCTCATTAATTTCACGATATTCACTTCTTTCTTCTCTATTATTGCTCAGTTGCTTTCTTCGATTATCATCTTTGTTCTGCATCACGATTTCGAGGTAAACATTCTCCATTACCCATCTCTGAAATAATTATTGATTTGGGCTTTTGCATGTTAGTTTAGATGACTGAATAAACTCAAAATATTAGAACTTACATGACTAAGGGATTTGTTGTTGTTGTTGCTGTTTCTTTACTGGTTGTGAAGTTTTTAAAACAATTTCAGACAGATGAGGTTGATCAAAACCATTTGGATTGGATGAGATTAGTTTTTTCTTGTTGAATAGTATTTGGGTTTGAAGAATATTTCAGGTTGTTGTTGTTGCTGCTATTTCTTTACTGGTTGTGAAGTTTTAAAAAAAAAAAAATTCAGATAGATGGGGTTGATGGAAAATTTCAAGTTGTTGTTCTAATGTGCTTTTGCAGTTTAAGAGTGCTTTGCAGTGCTTTTACTTTTGCAGTTAAGAGTGTTTTTGCAGTTAAGAGTGTATTACTCAAAACATTTGAAGATGCTTGATGTTGTTTGTTTTTCTATTATAATGTTGTTCTGAAGTGCTGTCTATTATAATATGTCCTTTTTGCATGTGTGTTTTTTTTTTTTTAAAAAAATTTTAATTTTTTATTATCATCAATTAAATTTATGATTCATTAAAAAAATTTAGGCATTTGTTTCATCCAATTTGTTCTTGCTGCCTTTTAAATTGAACCTACACTAAGTTGAACTTATTTTATTGCTAGTTTTGCCGTTTACTAATTTTGAACTAAAATGTATTGCTAGTTTATTACGTGTGAAATTGTTTTACCTATAACAGAGTATTGTTTGTAAGAGCATTGGAATTTTTACATATTTGGTTGAACATTGTTATTAATAAACCTATATTTTGTTTAGAAGGTTAAGAACAAGGAGACTTCAAATCCCAACACCAAACAATCCCAAAATAGCTCAAATGTTAGAGTTCAATGGCCATCACGAGTAACGACTATCTTTTGTGAAGCTTGTGTGGATGAGGCATTTAAGTGTAATCGACCTAATACCCACATTGGTAAAAAGGGTTGGACAAATATCATAGCAACTTTTGAAAAGAAAACTGGAAAGGAATATTCTAGGGTGAAGTATAAGCATAAATGGGATAGTTTGAAGAAAGATTAGGTACTTCGAAATAAGTTGAAGGGAAGTGAAACTGGATTGGGATGGGATGCAGCCAAAGGAATAATAGCTGCAACTGATGAGTGGTGGGAAAGGAAACTAATGGTATGTTTTGCATAACCCATTGTACATATTTTGTATTAGTAGATAAACCAGGCTATTTGAGTTATTAATGAAAAATATTCAAAATTGTAGGAGGTTCCTGAAGCTGCAAAATTTCAAAAGAAAGGTTTGGAGAATGTTGACTTATTAGACATTATGTTTAAGGACATTGCGACCACAGGAGATTTAGCATAGGCCCCCACTTCAGGTGTGTTACCTGATGATCTTGAGACACCTAAGGAAGGGTTAGGTGATAAATCTACTGACTTATCTTCTCCAAATGATGATGATGACGTTCATGAAGATGAGACTCCTAACCTCACACAACCACCTAACCCAACACAAAACAAAGGAAAGAAGCGAGTTTTACCATCATCCACACAGAGCAAAGGGAAGAAAGGAGGTATGGGATTACAATTGACACAACAGCTTAGTCGTATTTGTGATGTTATGGAGTTAAGGAACTCAGCTTTTCCAGTGGAGCCAAGTAGTACTATTCGTAATGTCATGGAACGCGTGTACACCTTAGATGGCATTGAGAAGGGTTCTAAACTCTACCTCATGGCAGCACGTATTTTTCAGAAATTGGAGAAGAGAGAGATGTTTGTCGTGATAGAAGAACCATATTTACAACTTCAATTTCTGCAAGAAGAGGCAAGATTGTTAGGAGGGCACTACTTTGGCACTTAGGGTGTTTTATGTTTTATCCTCTGAATAATGTTTTATGGAAGAGAGAGATGTTTTTCATGGTTTGTTGTTTTATCCTTTGAATAATGTGGTTGTTAGGGTGTTTTAACTTGTTGGGTTGTTAGGGTGTTTGAATTACAAAGATAGAGTATTACATGGAGGATAATTTTTTATATGGTGCTTTTGTAATGAATCTTATGGAAGTTTCTGAATTTGATTAGAGGTCCTCAGTTTATCTAATATGTTTGGTTGTTTAATGCATGCATATATATATATATATATATAGTTTACCACTTACTAAGAGTAAATATATAGAAGACTGTGAGGATCAAGCCATAATACAGTCACTGTTCTAAGCATCAGTTATGATCTTGGGGAGATTAACTGGTTTTCAATTCCCAATTTCATCTGTTGTCTGTTTAGAATTAATTAGATAATGAAGGGATTGAACTTGAGTTATTGCTAGTTTTCAAGGAACTTAAGCTCTATATTTTAAATACATATGATTTGATCAAGACATAGGTTGTTAGCTGATGCTATTAAAGGGGAGTTGGTTACTCATATACTTTTTCACTTTTTGGCAGCTTAGAATTGTGGTCTATTGTGGCTTTGGTGTTTGCTCTCATTGGTTTAAATGCAGACTAAAAAGATCTATAAATAATAATATTGGTTGTTGGAAAGGGTCAGGGGGAAGGTTAGGGTGTTGTAGCATGGAGGACAGTCCCTTTGTCTAATACATAATCATTAGTAAGTTACACACAACTATACTCTCCATCCTATTTTTATAAAAGCAGGAGCTGCCATTTAGGCTAGAGCTCATGACCCTCTTTGTCTAATTTATGATATCTCTAAATTGTTGGACATGGTTGCTATAGTTGGTTAGTAGCTCACATATAGAACTCATGTAGTTGGGCAGTTCCCTTCCCTTTGTTTCCCCTCTTGGCAAAATATGTACTTGCTAAGAAAAAAATTGAATGAAAATACTTTTAATTTGTGAGAAAAGTACATTACTATATATAATCTTCTTAAAATTCATATCTTAGAGATAATTGGCTTCTAGTTGCCATTTGGCTGTCTTCTGACACAAGTTGATCTTAATTTCCATGTTATTTATGGAAGATTATGAGGTAAACTTTTCCAAAATATAGGATTTTTGCATTGATTAAGTTTTAAAATTTACAAATAAATTTGGGTGAAGACTTGTAAATTGGCCATTGTAGTATCTACATTCCTGTAGTTGATTTCATATTGTAGATGTATACATTTTGTTTTTTGTGGAAATGATTTCCAGATTGACAAAGGTTTAAAGGCAAATACATTGATAGTCATTCAAGATGTATTTGTAGTATTATTTTGTCAAACTCAGAAGTAGAATATATCACATTTTCTCTGACTCGTGCTTCCAAGAAAAATGTTACTAGAATTCATTTTTCTTACTATTATATAAGGTAGGTTTGTTACTAAAATTTCTCTTTTGGTACCAAAATTGAAGGTGTTGGATCTCTATGTTTGGTTGAGCTCTATTTCATTGAACATATCTTTCCTTGGTGGCGAAACTCACTTTAGACACATGAACCTGATTCTTTGGTCTAACATGAGAGGTACTGACATGATTGTTATTGCTATAATGTACTCCTGATGATTTTGCTCTATAAGGAGGAACTGAGTTATTTTAGACAGATTTCTTTGATGCTTTGGCTCAACTTTAGAGGTTTTGACAATACCATTATTGCCAATATGTAGTCCTAAGGAATTTGGCCTATAAGAAATTGAGCTTATAGTACTTTTGTATAAGGTAGTATTATCGGGAGGCTCTGACAGTAGTATTATTGCCATTTTGTATAAGGTGCTCCTAAAATACTTTTTACTTAAGAACACATCCACTGTAAGGTGCTCTTAAGATAAGTTGTCTTTGAGTCTACCTAGGGGGTTTTTGTCACAGACTAACTATGGGCAGTCATGACAATTAGGTAGATACTTTTGTGGGCTTTTGTTGTATGATAGATACTTATTTTGATTTATCCAGTTACATAATTTTAAATGTTTACTCATTTTCTTTATTGTGATTTATCTAATTTATTGCTATACTATATTAGGTGATATTCCTATGGATTACAATGATCATATTGATAATAGTGATGAAGATCATTCTTATGATGTGGAAAACAATGAATATGATGATGAGGAATTAAATGATCTTGATGTTGCTGGATGTCATGTTGCAGTGACATATTATATGAAATATATTGATAAACAACCTTGTAGAGATTCTAAACAAATTGGCTATATGTGGTTGATGGATTGTTTGACGGCTAATGAAACAAAATGTTACAAAATGTTTAGAATGAAGCCTTATGTTTTCCTTCAATTGTGTAATGTTTTACAACATACATATGGACTTCAGCACACAAGGCATATTAGGCTTGAAGAGTCAGTAGGTATATGTTTAATGATACTTGGACAAGGAGCTTGTTATAGGATGGTTCAAGAAATATTCCAACATTCTAGTGAGACTATACACAAACATTTTCATAGAAATCTGAAACGCCTTAACATAATATCAATGGATATCTTCAAGCCTTCTAACCCTACATTTAGTGTAGTTCCAAGACATATACAGAAGAATCCATTGTACATGCCGCACTTTCAGGTATTCATTTCATACATTATAATTTGTTTCTAATATTAGTTAGGATTATTTCCTAAGTAACTAAAATTTATATTCTATTTTAGGACTGCATTGGTGCCATTGATGGTACACACATACAAGTTGTTGGAGACGACAAGAAAGCTCCATATTATAATAGAAAGGGTGTGACATCTTTTAATGTGATGGCAACATGCGATTTTGATTTACTTTTCACATTTGTTATGGTTGGATGGGAGGGGGTAGCATATGATACACGTATTTTCTTGACGACAAGAAAGCTCCATATTATAATAGAAAGGGCGTGACATCTTTTAATGTGATGGCAGCATGCGATTTTGATTTACTTTTCACATTTGTTATGGCTGGATGGGTGGGGGTAGCATATGATACACGTATTTTCTTATGAAGGATATTATTTATGTACATCTTACATTTTTTTTTCTTTTACTAGGAAAATATTATTTAGTTGATGCTGGATACCCCTTAAGGAAATGATATTTGCCACCTTATAAGGGACAAAGGTATCATCTTTTAGATTTTTGATGAGCTGGTCGAGGGAATCACATAGAAGAGAGGTTTAATTATGTTCACTCATCACTTAGAAGTGCAATTAAGCGAACTCCTGGAGTGTGGAAGAATAAATGGAAAATTTTGAAGCAAATGCCACCTTATGACCTTAAGCACCAAAGAAACATTATAGTTGCTACTTGTATTTTGTATAATTTTATTAGAAAACATGATAGGGAAGATGAGGGATTCAATTGGGATGAACATGACTTGGATAGACCAAGAAGCAATAGTAGCGGAGAAGGTAGTAGTAGATAGGCAAACGTTGAAAATATACAAGATGAGGAGATGAAATTTGTTTGTGACAAAATAGCTCGATCCATTTGTGGGTTGTAAATAATATTTTTATTATTTCTATTTTGCTGTTTTGGTTTTTAATTTTTCAGATAAGAACTTTTTTATTATTATAATGGATTGTCTAGTATTGATATTGTTGGCAATTAACATTTTAATATAATTATTTTCCTAATCATTTTAATATCTTTTTCTTGATGAGTTATTTTTAATATTTTAAATTTGATAAACTTCTCTTCATGAATTTCAACAACAAAAACATCATTATTGTTGTTATTATTAATGTAATTGTTAAGCTTAATTACATATTTTCAATAATAAAAAAACACTGATCACAGGAAAAATGACAATATAACCTTCAAAAAATAGTTAATTCCTTTTTTGGAATTTACACTCAAAATAGCTATTTTTAAAACAGCTATTTTTAAAACAGCTTATCCAAACGCTTAACATGGCTTTAAAAATAGAAAACGCATATTTTCACATTTTTACCAAACACTTATCTGTGGTTTTTAAAATGGAGTTTTCAAAACACACTTTTTTAAAACACTAGTTTTTAAAACGCACATTTTGAAACAGCATATCCAAACAGGCCCATAGCCAAGTCTTGTCAATGCCTAAGTTGAAGTTGCTTTTGCTATGCCAAAGCTCTTTAACTAGTTCCTTTTCTTCTCAAAATTTTTTTTTTTGGGTCATGTATCACAAAATAATAATAATAGTAATAATAATAATAATAATAATAATTAAACATTCATTATTAGGTGGTTGAAACTCACCAATCACATACATTGTCATATCAAATTACATTCATTGTCACATCAATTTGTGTATTTTATGTAGTAAAGGTTTTTTTAGAAGAATTTTTATGTAGTAAGTGTAGGGGCAGAAAGCCTAAGAATACACGTCCACGTATGTGTTGGGCTTAAGGCCCAGGCCGAGGATAAGGAATCATCCGAGGATGGGAAAGTATTGTCAAAAGGGTCCATAGTAATAGGTGAAAGAGAACACTGTTGGTCGGAGTAGTCTAGGAAGCTGTATTGGGGATAAGTTCCTGCTTGGCTACCCAAAGCCTAGGTCCGAGGAGGTGATTTACCGACAAGGGCAACCTTCTAAGCCATTCCAGGGAGGAAGATAAGTACTAAAGATAAATAGAGCAGAGTATGGCCAAGAAATATCTCCATGAAAAGCTGTTACCTCCACATTAAATGCCCTGCAACTAACACTTTAGCCGCATTAATGAGGAAGTGATGCCTGAACAGTGGTTTTCAGCCTTACAGCTACTACCTAAGAACTTTGGGAAGGGATTGATGGGACAAAGATCAACATCGGCAAATCTGACTTGCACGTGGATGGTAAACATGAAAGGGAAACATAGTATATAAGGTAGGGGAGACTCTAGAAGGAGGGATCAAAATTTTAGAAGAGAGAACACTATAACAATCTGAACTACTTCTGTAACCATTATCATCCAATATATACAAGGATAGAGCACCTCGAATTGGGCCGAGGATTAATTTCCTTATTCAAACATACTCTTATTTTGTTTAATAGTATTATAAACCAAGTCTAGCTGTTGTTTTATTCATTAGAGCCCATTTCTTCGACCCACTCTTTACATATTTATTGTTTTGGACTTATTGGGCTTGAATCCAATTACCTTTTGGGCCGGGGATTCAAATCTTGTCCTCACAGTAAGGTTTGTAGTAATTTTAGCATTTTTCAAGATTATATGATAATAAATGGTTTAAAAAAGGGTTGTGTACAATTTTTCTTAACTCCAAAAATGTCTCCAAAATATTATAAGAACAAAAACTCAACCTAATTGAAAGCCATAAACTTTTTGGGAAAATACAATTATTTTGATGCTGTAATATTTATTAGCCAATATTCTACATGATAAATTGTCAACATTATTTACCTAATCTTTTGCATGGCTACACACCAAAAAATATCTATATCTTTCTTAACACCAAAATAAAAATTTATTACAATGCATTGCCTTATCTAAGGATACCTTCGTTCTAATAGAATAATATTTTTTTAGCTAAAATTTATTCTTGAAACATGATATTTGATTCTCTATATGAAATTAACTTTAGTTTGGTTAGTATAGATTCATAAAGTTATTTTTTGATCCATTAAATTAACCTTGGTTTCATTAGCATTAAATAATTTATTTAATTGATAATTAATTACAAAGGCTCCACATAAAATTATCGTCTTAAGCCCCAATTATATTGACCGGGGCTTGTATAAAAAATATACTTTTTTAAGAGAGTTTCAACCTATAACGTCCACTCCTAATGATAGCTCTTTATCATCAGACCAAGAAACTAATCAGTTTTTGGTGTAAGCAAGGATTGAACCTTAGATTTCTTATACAACCATCAAAGACTTTATTAGTTGAGCTAACTAGAACCCAACAAAAAAAAAAATACTTATATAGACTTGAGATTACATTGAATAAGTTTGTAATAAGTTTATAAGATATCAAATTATTATTTTTATTTATTTTAATTTTTAGGTGAATTATTTTTATTTTATTGATGACAAAATAGTGGAGCTTGTGGTAAAAGTTATATGTAATTTTTAATAATACAATGTTGGTGATCTCTTTTTTATAAGTTCATAATGAAAATCATTATATTTAATTAACTCAATTAATATGATTTCAACTATAATTTAATTGAAATCATATTCATTAAAAATATATAATTTAATTATTAGTTTAGATTTGTTAAGGGGTAAAAATAATTTGTTGTAGTATTTGCATGAGTTATGCCCCTTTTATTTAATGATCTTTTACTTGTAAAAAAAAAGTATTTACTATATATGGGACAAAAATAAGTTAATTAAGTAGGTTATGAATATTTTTTATCTTATTTGACAAGAAAATGCATCATGCTAATCTAATTTAGAGATTAGCTTAAGCTCAGTTCACATTTGAAATAAAATAAAATGAACAATCCTAAACTTTTAATATTCAGCTTGGCTTGACTTGTTTATAGGCCTAGATCTCACCGGCATAGGTTGTGTACACATTCTACATTCTTATGTTGCTTATGTATGTGTGGCTATTGAACAATGAATATTGAACCCAAATATGCATTATGGTTTCTCTCTAAAAAAAATTGTGGTATGGTTTCTATTTTATTTTTCTAGTTATATAGTATCTTACTATGTTATAGTCTCATCTTGTTGCTTGCCTGTGTTTTCTTTTAATGTTGTCAAATATGGATATTGACCCTTTTTTTGTAAGTCCAAAATTAGAGAATCATTCCTTCTCTGCCTACCATTTTTATGATTGTGAGTTCTGAGAGCATTAAGTTGCTCCTTCAATGAATCCAGCATGCACAGGGTAGCTCAATTGGTTGTTGGCCTCATGAAAACCTCCCATGAGGTCTCCATTTTGAGTCTTGGGAGTTGGGATTACTCAATACACAGTTCTTGCAATGGGGTTGTGTAGATAAGATTTACTTGATAGAGGTAGGTAAACACAGTAGCCCTACCTTGAAGAGGTTTCTTATCATCAGAAAAACCCAGAAAACAAAAAGAGAGATGAGAATTCATGTAAAATGAACTTATGGTTTGTTTGGATCCCTTGGATTTGGATTTGAGGGGACCCAATCCCAAATCCTTTGTTTGGGTAAGTTAAAAGAAATAGGTTTGTATTTGGTCCCAAATCCAACCAGGATTTGATAGGCCCAAATCCATGGATTGCAAATACCATCATATGCAGTGGGATTTGAAAATCTCTTAGGTTGTGTTTGGATGGCAACATTTGGATTTGGATTTGGATTTGAATTTGAAATCCATTGATTTAAAATGCTTTGATTTGAAATCCCTTGATTTTAAAATTCTTTGTTTGGGTCTTTTTTAAACAATGAAGGATTTGAAATTCCATTGTTTGGATACCTAAATTTGGATTTGGAAATGGATTTAAGATCAATAAAATAATTTTTTTAATTATTATTTTTCTTAATCCTTCTACATTTTAATTTTAAATACATTAGGTAATATTAATAATCCAATTGACAAGATGATGACTAAATATTTTTAGTCGCAGCTGACTAAAGATATTTTACCCAAATGCATGGGTTTTTTGTCACAACATTAAAAATATCAAACTAAAAAAATATTTTCAAGTTATTAACAACTAAAAAGTTATATATCATTCTATCGTTTATCTAAAAAAAAATTATATATCAAGAGAGATAGATTAAATACTCAAAATATGTGTTTTTTTACACAACTTCCAAAAGAACAAATTAATGGAGACTAAGTAGAAGTCGTATCCAATCCTTTTTATCATCATCATTTGAAGACTTTTCAAAAACCTAAAGTCCTTTGCACATCCATGCATTAACTTCTCAACTATTTTGAATATTTCAAGCTGCGTGAGCCAAGGCACTTTTGAAACCACTACATGTATCTCTTCACCAGAAGGTTGTGGTTGCTCTCGATTTTTTTAATAACAAGACGACATGAAACAAATATTATGAAGAGCACAAAACTATACAAGAAGGTTTAACAGTCTATCCACCAATTACATTTCCTAGAAGTGCAACAATAAAATATAGCCACATACCCTGTACAAAATAGTGTTTAAAAATCTAATATCTATGTGTTAGGTTTTTAGACACCTTAAAACAACAAAAGGATTAACCTAGAGAATTAGCCAAGTAATTAACTTAGTCAATTTATGCAATTTTAGGTTAACACAATCATATAATCATATCAAGCATATAAAGCAGCGGAAATATAAAGAACACAAGATATGATGACCCAGGAAACCACACGGTAAAAACCTGGGGAGGATTTGAGCTAGCTATCCTCAAGGTAAACTTGAATCCACTATATGAAAGAATCGAAGTTCATACAATAAGACTTATAAGCCCCCACGCTTGACTTCCTATTGCTACCCACTAGTAAAACTTACTGACACGACTACGTGCAAGCTCTGAATCCACGGACTCCTTCTTTCTTGGATTCTCCACAAGATACAAGCACCCCCGCTTGTTTTTCTTTAAGCTCCAATGGCAGCAACTGAGTTGATCATCAAGGTGTAGATAACATCTTGACTTCCTATTGCTACCCACTAGTAGAACTTACTGACACGACCACGTGCAAGCTCCGAATCCACGGACTCCTTCTTTCTTGGATTCTCCACAAGATACAAGCACCCCCGCTTGTTTTTCTTTAAGCTCCAATGGCAGCAACTGAGTTGATCATTAAGGTGTAGATAACATCTTGACTTCCTATTGCTATCCACCAGTAGAACTTACTGACACGACCATGTGCAAGCTTCGAATCCACGGACTCCTTCTTTCTTGGATTCTCCACAAGATACAAGCACTCCCGCTTGTTTTTCTTTAAGCTCCAATGACAGCAACTGAGTTGATCATCAAGGTGTAGATAACATCTTCTCCTTGAAAACCCTAAGATTTGTGTAAAGGAAAACTCCTCAAGGATCTCATAAGAGATTTACACAAAACTGCAAATATGAGCAACAAGAACTGCAAGAGCAACTACTAAAACATGACTAGGGTTTGCCTTATATACCTAGGGCAAAAACATAAAATCCTAAAAACGTTTTAATGAGATAGGACTTAGTTGGAAATCTGCAAAAAAACGCAATCTAGTTGACTTTTGATCGATCGAGTCTAAGTTTCAATCGATCGAGCCAGGCCGAAATGCACAATAGCTTCTGCATTCGCTTGATTCCAACTTTACATGAATTACACAACTTTGAGCAAGCCTAAACAAGACTAAACAACCTGTTTTGATCATGGTTTGCCAACATTACACATTAGAGTTCTAAATACATAAAATCCTAAGTCTTTAGAACCTAACACTATGTAATCCTGTGTATCTATTAATGATGCGTGGACCTAATATATGCAGAAAGAACTAGTGCAAATAGTTGAAAGTTGAAACTAGCTATTCCTTAGCCAAAGTGAACCATTTGTAACAAAAAGGAGGCTTAATCAATGCCAATAGGTGTCTTCTAAGCACTACAACTCCTTTAGAAAATCAAAGAATTCCCAAATACCATTGCTGTACCAAACTAAGAAGATTCAAAACATGACTAAAAGCAAACTAGTTTTAGAAATGTTGGTGGAATTGTTAGTGTTAGGTTCTAAAAGTTTAGAACAATTGGCAAATTGTGAACACAAACTTGTCTAGACTATGCTCAAGGTGATTCAAGTCAAGATTCAAGAATAAGCAAGCTGCAGAAAAGAGAATTCGAAATTTGCTTGGTTCGACCGATCGAGAGACAGGCTCGATCGATCAAGATTTGTATCTGCAGAATTTTAATTAAGGCCAAATAGCAGTTCAAGCCCATTAAGGATTCGGGTTTCAGATCTATTTCTCCTAGTATATAAAGAAAACCCTAAGCACATTTTTAAAAGGCTCTTAAGAGAGATTAGAGTGCATCGTGTGCCTCTTTTGTAGATCTAGGGTTTTGTATCCAAAAGCTTTCTAAGATTGCTCTTTATGCTGTGTGTGTGAATCTTATGTGAGATTTAGAGGTGTTTGCCTTCACATACACTTAGGGTTATCAAGATCTAGAATGATGTCAAGAGCTTGGTGATCAATTCAATTGCAGATTCAAGAGTTTAAAGATATACAAGCGGGAGTGCTTGTGCTTGTTGGGAATCTAAGAAAGAAGTAGTCCATAGACTTGGAGCTGTCATGTGGTTGTGGTAGTAAGTTTTTTACTCGAGGTAGCAATAGAATGTTAGTGGTCTAAGTTCTATTATACATACTTCAATTCTTTCATAGTGGATTTGCTTTTTACCTTAAGGATAGCTAGGTTAAGTGCCTGTTTGTTTCAACTTTTTTAGCCCAAAAAGCACGTTTTGAAAAAGGCCAGCGCAAAAAGTCCGTTTGGTTAGTATAAAAGGCAACTTTTTGGAAAAAATTGCGTTTTATACTTGTGAAGAGAACGCCCAAGGAATGAAAGGAGCTCTTCAGGTCCATTTTGCCAAAAGTCTGTGTGGGTTTTGATATATCCGTTGGGGTGAGTTGGGCAATTACCAAATTACCCTTCAATAAAGGATCCTCATTCCTCTCATCTCTTCTCTCTGCTCTGTCCACACTATGCTGCTACAAACACAGCACCACCAAACTATCATCGGTCTACCACCACAATCAACAAAATCAACAAAACCCATTTCAACATTTGATAATCCAAACACAAAATCAACAAAACCAAACCAAAAATAACTCAAAATCAACACAAAACAACTTAAAATCAACTCAAAATTAAACTATCAATTGAAAACCAAAAAAGAAAAAAGAAAAAGAGAGAGCTCTGCGGCAACTGGAATTTTCTGGAGGAAGTGGTAGGGAAAAATGGGAAATAAGGGAAAAAAAAAGAAAAAAGAAAAAGAAAGGTGGGAACATTCTGGAGGTGGTAGGGAAAAAAGGGAAAGAAGGAAAAAAAAAGAAAAGAAAAGAAAGGGGAACGTTCTGGAGGAAGAAGTGGTAAGGGAAAAAGGAAAAGAAGGAAAAAAGAAAAAAGAAAAAAAAGTGGAATGTTTTGGACAAAAAGGGGAAAGAAAGGGGAAAAAAAAATTAGAAGGGTACGTGTGTGGAGGAGAAAAAAAAAAAGAAAAAAAAAGAAGGAAATATGGATGAAAAAAAAAAGTAAAGAAATAAGGGAAAAATAAAATAAAGAATGTGAAATTAAAATTGAGAAATGCAATTACAATATTTTCACAATAAATCTTAAGTGATAAGTTATTATTAGTTAATATTGGTGAGAAAAAAATAATTTTTTTAGAAACTTTGAAAGTTCTTTTTAAAAAAAAAAATTTAGAAAGTTTTATTAAAAAAAAAAATTAGAAAGTATTTTCACAATACTTTACATATACATTGTCCTTTTTGGTAATTTACCACTCAAACCTCCATTTTTATAAGTGCTAGCCAAACGCTCAGTTTTTTCAAAAAACATTTTTTAACAGCTTTTACTAAACACTTAGTTTTTGAAAAAACACTTTTTCATTATGCATTTTTTGAAAACTCCACTTTTATCAAAAAGCCTAACCAAACTCACTCTAAATCCTCCTCAGGTTTTTTACTGGTTTGGTTTTCCTGGGTCATCATATCTTTGTGTTCTTTATTTTCCACACTTTATATTGATGTGATATATTTGTATTAACCTAGATCTGTTTAATTTGACTAAGTAATCATTTGGCTAATTAACTAGGTTAATCTGGTTGTGTTTTAAGGGGTCTAAAAACGTACAGTTAGAAAAGACTAATACCAAATAAATAGGATGGATAACTACTGAAATATAAATATGAGGAAGATGTTTATTATAGTTGCATGAGCTTATATCAGCTTCTATTCCTAAGATAAACTATATTAACCTTGAATAGTTTCAAATCAAGCTCAAGAGAGTTTGAACATGATGCACAATCACATGGCACATACAATACATGTTTGACCACAACTTTACTGCATAATATAACTCAATCATGATTATATTGCTTCAATGGCTTACTCCTATATTCTACAAGCTCTAGTTTTGTGAGTTATGGTCTGTTTGGATCCCTTGGATTTGGATTTAGATTTGAATTTGAGAGGGCTCAAATGTTAGGACATATGTGATTCACTTGTTAGGAACATATGTCACTATTTTATGTAATTGGTTAATCCTTTGACAAAACGCACTTTACTTGTAATTGGATAGATCTATGATGTGTTTAATACTTCAAAAAACCTTGTTTCAAGCTTAAGTGTTAAAGGCATGCAAGTCTATCCAAGATTCAAGTCTAAAAAGTGCTTGTCATTAAAGCTCAACAACTAGCCATCTATCGAGCCTTGAAAAGCTGTTGAAGCTCGTGGCTCGACAGCAGCTTGACAGATAGGGCATCTGTCGAAGTTTATGAAATTTAGATTTTCTGTTCTGTTTTTCATTCAATCCGTGATTGTATGTTTGGGCTTTCTTTTCTCACAACCCTAGACATATAAAAGAATTATTTTAAGGGTCTTCAAAGGTGGAACAAGTTGCACAAGTGTTGAGCAAAGTTTGTTCAAGCAAATTGTGACCGAAGACAGAATTTGCCCTGGTTCATCTTTCTTGTGAAGAAGTTGATGTGTTTATATACCATAGGGTTTTGTGACCAAGCATCTTCTCGATTTTCATCGTATGATGAACTGAAGAACTTTGCAGCCAACAACCTTCTTTAGTTGGTGATTGAAGTCGGGTACTGGGATCCGCACAATTGGTTAGTCACCTATTAGGAGCCGTGCATTACAAGGAGAGATTGTCATTACAGACAAGTCCAATTGTGTATTAGGTAAGGGTTCAACTGTAAGTTAAGGTACCGGGATTCCTTTACTTGTAACCGCTTGTTGTGATAATAGTGGATTTTCGGGAGTCGTGACTTTAAAATCACCTGATGGGGTTTTTGCTGTGTAGGCTTTCCCCATTTGTAAACAAATCACCGTGTCAATTTATTTTCCGTTGCATACTTAATTTAATTGGTGATTTGTTTATGCTACCACGCGCTTTGCATGTTAATTTGATTAATTAATAAACTTGGCTAATTAATAAATTAATTTATCATAAGGGATCAATTCATTTTTGGCCTATCACCAAATCCAAATCCTTTGTTTGGGTAAGTTAAAAGAAATGGATTCGGATTTGGTCCCAAAATCCAACCAAAATTTGATAGCCCAAATCCAACAGTTTCAAATAGACTTTTACTCACTCTATTTCTCTTTGGACTCGCTTCTCTCTGTCTCTCTTCCTAGCCACAACTCACAAGCTCTTCTTCCCTCTCTCTCTCTCTCTCTCAAAGCAACTTTAGGTTTGTTTCTCTCAACTCCTATCTTCTTCTTTATCCTCTCTAATTCTCTCTTTCTACTAAATTTAAATCCACAAAGGCTGTGGGTTTTTCTAGTGGGTTTTATTTGATTTTTTGTGGGTTTTTTTTTGGTTTAATTTGATTGTTTGTGGGTTTTGTTTGATTTGTTTGTGCATCTTGTTTTATGGTATTTTCAATGATTTGTTTTGGGTTTGTCTTTATTTTCTATTTCTATTTTCATTTGTGGGATTGTAATGCAAATGATGTGTTTGATGAAATGCTTCAATGAACTGTTTGTGAGTTGTGAGGTAATAAGTGAGAGAATATTCATTTGAAACAATGATTTTGTGATGATGGAAAGTGAGGAAGATGGAATCTTGTATGTTGCACATGACACTAACTGTATTATTAGAGGGGAGTTGTTAATTTGATTCCTTTGAGTCATAGTGTGTTTTGTTTGCCCAATTGGATGTATTTGATTGAAATCATTTTGGCTTAAATGTCCAAAACATGATTTATTTGTAGATCACGTATTACCATGAATCATGGCCAACCCCTAATTTCCCAATTCCACTAAAAGCTCACTAAATCCAAAATTTAGCTCAATACAAAGCTAAGCCCCAAAAATCTAAACAACATAGAAAAGTAACCAGCATAATGAAGACCTAATCAAATGCAAAATTTTAAACTCAATAATAAAAGAGTTTGACTTCACAGTACATATATAACCTAATTTATTTAGCAAACTTATTGTCACAACGACAATACATTTTTTGTTTCGTTACTTTTTCTAGGTTCTCTTCGTTTTCTTCTATAGTTTATTGGTTTAAGCTTGAATGGAGATTCACATTAGTCTCATGTACAAACAATGAAGTGAGAGAGAGAGAGAGAGAGAGAGAGAGAGAGAGAGAGAGAGAGAGAGAGAGAGTTTGTAGTTTGTGTGTGTGTTTGTGAGCTGTGAAGTCAAATTGCATTCTTGCTTTCTTTTATTTAAAAAACTTATGATTTTTGGGTTTGAAATCGTAAGCAAATTTTGTTGATTTTGCATAAGTTTCTCTGTGAATGTGTTGTACATTGAGCTATTATAAACAACGCTAAAGACAAAATGTGATTCTTTCAGAGAGAGAGAGAGAGAGTTTGTAGTTTGTGCGTGTGTTTGTGAGCTGTGAAGTCAAATTGCATTCTCGCTTTCTTTTATTTAGCAAACTTACGATTTTTGGGTTTGAAATCGTAAGCAAATTTTGTTGATTGTGCATAAGTTTCTCTATGAATGTGTTGTACACTAAGCTATTATAAACAACGCTAAAGACAAAATGTGATTCTTTCTTGGGGAAATTGCAGATTATCCACTTGTGGTTTGGCCCGTTTTAACAGTGCCTACCTGTGGTTTGAAATTTGTCACTTAACCCACCTGAGGTGACCTCCGTTAGACCCCCGTTACCCACATCAGCCCTTTCCGTTTAAAAATCCCCTTTACAATATAAGCCAAAAATTAGAACCTAATTAGAACACCATTAGAACCCTAAGAACTGATCGCTCTCCCTCTTCCTACCTTCGAACCCTTAAAAATCCCATTAGCCTTAATTCTTTTCCCTCTGTACTCCGATTGCCAAAGTGAAATCCCTCCCCGAACACTTGCAAGCAAGGAGGAGTGCTGAAGTTTGAGTTTTCCTCTGTATCAGGTATGAAATTACTTTGTAGGGTTTGCCATTGTTGTGTTTATTCTTTTTCAATGTGTAACGATTGATGAAATTAGTGGTTTACCATTATTCTTTTCCAATGTTTATTCGGATTAAAGTTTTTTTGTCATAAAATTAGTGGTTTACCATTGTTAGGTTTACCATTGGTGTGTTTGTTCTTTTATAGTTGACATTGATGACTGTGGTCTCTAGGAATATTTTGGTTAGATGCATCTTTAGGTTGTTTGTGGTCCCATGGAGACAAATTGTTTAGTTGGTTGTGTTTCTTGTCTCCGACCCCACGTTACTTGGTGTTTGGTGTGCAACTGAAATTATTTTGCTTTTATGTGTTATCTCTGTGCATGTGTTGGTTATGTATTTAATTACTGTTGTTTGTGCATGTGTTATAAACCCTGCAGATGGCTGCTGAAATCCGTTTTGATTTTATCATTCACCATAGTGGGAATTTTGAGTGGAACCCTGGTTTAGAGTATGTAAGTGGTGAGGTATCTACAATGGCTAATGTTGATCCAGATCTACTAAGTCATTTTAAGATACAAGACATTTGTTCTGAGGCTGGGGGACCCATTAACAGTAGGATTTATTATTTAATACCTGGTGGTGACTTAAAGCAAGGGTTAAGGTTAATTACTTCAGATGAGGATGTGACATACATGTGTGAACTACATGCTGAATGGCCAACAAATGAAATCACACTTTATGTAGAACCTGAAATTGAACTAATTGCTATTGAAAAACCTATAGCTGAACCAGATCAACCAATTGTAGTAGAGCAGTCATGGGAAATGAATGATACTGATGATGATACTGATGATGATCCTGATTTTGAGGAGGTGACCAATACTGTTAGGGAGTCTGTGGTTGACCAAAATAATGTTAGTGAAAAACCTGTTGAGGGTTTAAGGGATGGCAGTGTTGGTGGAGCTGTGCATGTGGATGACCAAACAACCCATGGACAAACTGTTGGTAGTGAAGATGTTCATGTGGATGAACCTGATTGGCTAGAGGAAGGGTATGAAGGACCAGATTATCCTGATGACATATTTGGTACTGAGAACAGTGAGGTGCCTAATATGAGAGAGCATCAAAGAGATAGTGAAAATGTAAATGAGGGAGATGATGTGAGAGAGCAAGTTACAGATGATGGAAGGAGACCAGAAGCTGCTGCCGGTGATCAAGCTGGTGATAATAATGATTGGGTTGAAAAAGCCTTTGATAATTATGATGCTAGGAGCATAGATAGTTCAGAGGATGAGGATGAGAGGGTGACATATCCAGAGTTTAATGAGAACATTGGCATAAGTAACCCTCAGTTATGCAAGGGTATGAAATTCCCAAATGTTAAGGTGTTTAGGGCTGCCTTAAGGGAATATGCAGTGAGAAAGTCTGTGGACATTAAGTTCAAGCTTAATGAGAAGACCAAAGTTTTTGTCTACTGCAAGTATGATTGTGGTTGGAGGGTATATGCATCACAGATTGTAACGGAGTTAACCTTCCAGATGAAGACCATGGTTCCAACTTGTACATGTGGGATGACATTCAAGCATAGCCAGGTCACTTCTACATATGTGGCTAGGAAATACTTGGAGGATTTCAACAAAAACCCTGATTGGGCAGTTTCTGGTGTGAAGCATCGAGTCATGCAGGATGTAAATGTTGACTTTAGCATAAATTAGGTGTACAGAGCCAAGAGGAAAGTTAGAGAGTTCATATTAGGCGATGAGAGGTTGCAATATGGGATGCTTAGGGACTATGCAAAGATGATAAGAGTAACTGATGTGGGGAGTAAGGTGATCCTGCAAACTGAGATTACTGAGCCTAACACACAACCCAGGTTCAAGAGGATGTATGTGAGATACAATGCACAGAAAGTTGGATTCTTGGGGGGGTGCAGTCCACTTGTAGGATTAGATGGTTGCCACTTGAAGGGCAAGTTTGGTGGACATATATTATCAGCAACTGGAAGGGATGGGAATGACAATAATTTCCCTGTTGCATTAGCTGTAGTTGAGCAAGAAAACAAGGATGCTTGGGTGTGATTTTTACAAACATTTGCAGATGATATTGGGAGGCCAGATGAGCTGAATCTGGTGTTCATTTCAGATAGGCAGAAGGTAATACTTGTTTTGTTCATTTCTGCTTTATACTTGTTTGTTTTTATTCTTAGGCTGATGGTGTTCATTGTTGATTGTATTTATCATAACCAGGGATTGATACCTGCCATGGAGATGTTGTTCCCAATAGTGGAACATAGATATTGTGTGAAACATATTTACAACAACTTTAAGCTAACCTTCAAGGGTTTAGAGTTGAAGGCTGCATTATGGAGATGTGCTGCAGCAACAACAGTTAGGGAGTTTGAAAAGAGAATACAAAAGATGAAGGAATTGGACAGAGAAGCATGGGAGTATGTAGCAGATATCCAACCAACCCAATGGACCAAGTCACATTTCACTCAAAGGGCCATCTTTGATTGTTATGTGAACAATCTTAGTGAGTCATTTAATTCTATGATACTAGAAGCTAGGGATAAGCCTATCATTGCCATGCTAGAGTGGATTAGGGTTAGGTTGATGACTAGAATGTACAGTAAGAGGATTGAGATTGAAAAATTCACTAGTGACCTTTGTCCAAACGTAGTGCAGAAGCTTGAGTAGTTGAAAGTTGATTCTAAGCCATTTTCTGCTATTCCATCAGCTTGCTATATATATGAGGTTGATAATGAGTATGAGAGACATGTGGTTAACCATAGTAGAAAGTGTTGTACGTGTAGAGTTTGGGATTTGACAAGAATCCTATGTAAACATGGTGTTGCAGCAATCTATAAGAACCTGGACAGGCCTGAGGATTATGTGCATGCATGCTTTAGAAAGGATGCCTATGTGGCTGCATATAAGGAGATGATTACCCCACTGCCTGGCCACGATGAATGGGTTCAAACGAGCCAACCTGCCCCTATTGCTCCAATTTTGTACAAGCCTCCAGGCAGGCCACCAGTGAAAAGGAGGAGAGATGCAGATGAGCCAAACAACCCATATAAAGTCTCTAGGTCATATAGACCTATAATGCCATCGAGAGGGGCATAATTCAAGGAGGTGTAAGGCTAGAATAACTGGTGAGACACCATGGCAAAGGAGGCAGAGAATTGAGAGGTAAAAAAAATTTGTAAGTAAAGCAATAATGTGTTCACTATGACAATTATATTACAAGTCTATTTTTGATGCAAGACAATTCTTTTTGTAGGGACAAGAGGGACAAGGAACAAGCAGCCAACCAGCCAACCAGTCAGACAGCCAGCCAGCCAGCCAGCCAGCCAGTCAGACAGCCAGCCACCCAGCCACCCAGCCAGACACCTAGGCAACCACCAAGGAGGTTTTCAAGGTAGCCACCCTGGTTTGCCAACCAGGTAGCCAACCAGGCAGGTAGGCAGGCAGGCAGGCAGCCAACCAGCCAACCAGCCAGCCAGCCAACCAACCAACCAGCCAGCTAGACACCTAGGCAACTACCAAGGAGGTTTGCAAGGCAACCACCCTAGTTTGCCAACTAGGTAGCCAACCAGGCAGGCAAGCAGGCAGGCAGCCAACCAGGCAGCCAGCCAGCCACCTAGGTAACCACCAATGAGGTTTGCAAGGCAGCCAACCAACTAGGCAACCAATGAGTAAGCAAGGCAGTCAACAAGATTAGCAAACAAGAAGGCCAAGGCCAACCAGTCAACCAAAGCAGCAGAGAACCAGACAACCAGTCAACCAACAAGTGGGGTAGCTAGCCATTCAATAAGAAAGCCAAC
The DNA here is from genome assembly GCA_023621385.1 of Quercus gilva. Classification (NCBI taxonomy): domain Eukaryota; kingdom Viridiplantae; phylum Streptophyta; class Magnoliopsida; order Fagales; family Fagaceae; genus Quercus; species Quercus gilva. The sequence goes on from CM042480.1 coordinate 41,588,597, forward strand.
CACCCATCAAGTAAGTCAACCAGTCAACCAGCCACAAAAGCAACCACTGAGGTAGCCAATAGGCAAACCCGACACATAGCCAGCCCAAACATCTACTTTAGCTTCAAGCAGACCACCAAGCAAAGTACCCACTGCTCAATAGTTCTCAGCCAGCCAGCCCATCTCTCATACTCCTCAGGTATATACACAAACACAAACACAAGAATAAACACAAACACAAGCACAAGCACAAGCACAAACACAAACACTACCCTTTATACTTACATAATTAGATCTTGATATGGAGTTTCTATGTATTTTGCAGGCTCAAAGGGGGTTGGTACCACCAAAGGTCGTTGGGAGAGGAGGTGGATTAAGAGCTGAGACATCTGGTGCAATGTTCTCAACAAGCAGGGGCAAAGGCAATGACAAGGGCAAGGGCAAGGTTTTTGGGAAATGAAAATTGGAGACTGTGCAAGCAGGAACTTTACTTTTTTTTGTTATTGTGGCAAGGACAAGGGCAATTGTTTAGTCAATAGTGGCATGTCACCACTTTTTTGTTTTTTTGTTATTGTGCAAAACTTTATTTTGTTGTTGTCTTAGTGGGGACAGAACAACCTACTGTGTAGATGAAATTTGGCAGTGTTTAGCCATTGTTTAGTTTGGTGGAGTCCACTTGTTTTGAACAATGCTTATTAAATAGTATAGAATTGTACTCTTGCTTAGATGAAACTTGGCAGTGTTATATATGAAACTTGGTAGTGTTTAGCCATTAATATTTGGTAGTATTATATATGTATGGAATGGTCTTACTTTAAAATATATTTCTTTATGCTTTTTCAATTGATGTAAACAGAATCTTGTGGGGTGCATGTCCTTGACTACCCAATTGATGTACAACATACACAATCTTTATAAAGAATAACAGATTGCATACCTTATTCAAATTACAATATCACATTACATAAAAAAGGTAGCATTACATAAACAACAACAGATTACATAAAAAAGAACCCATCATATAAAGAACAACATTACATAGTGCCAAATAAACAATAACATTACTTAAAGAACACATTGCATACTATACCTAAAATACATGGAATGCACTTGTCAAAAGTGGTAGTACCCAAAATTATACCCAAAATTCTCATAAAAAAAAAAAAAAAAAATCATACAATAACTACAACAACTTGCCTTCAAGGCAGACACAATGGATTTGTTCCAAATTCTCCCATCCTACCAGAAAACACATAAAAAATAGCAAAAAACTCCCATGACACAAGAAGTGCAAATTTGTACTTCTGTAACTTCTCTTTAACTATCCTCTCTCTCAACCTAGCTTTTTCTTCCCTTCGCTTGGCTTTGTTTTCCCTCTCAATAGCTGTTGTTTCCCTATCACTAGCCTCCTTTTCCTTTTCCTCTGCAACTCTTGCTTGATTCTTGTACATACTAAATCTTGCAAGGACAATGGGTGCAACTTCAGATCCACGCTTACAGGTTTTGCCATCCAACCACCTAAAGTATTTACAAGTAGGTTCCTCATCCTACAAACAAAATCAGATTTGGGTTATTCATAAAGCCAACAAAACCAGAAAACCAACAAAACCAAAAAATAAATAAAAATAAAAACGGAACAAAATACGAAACCTAACTATTACTCACCACATCATAGTAGCTGCACCCATAAAACCTTCTCCCAAAATTGTTCAAGGTCAGAGCAGTACGTAGCCGACAATGGTTAGCAGAGCATGAATGGTGACTGAAACCAGAGTAATAGCTTGAAGAAGACATGTTCAGATTTCACTTTGGCAATCGGAGTACAGAGGGAAAGGGATTTTTGAGGGTTTGAAGGTAGGGAGAGGGAGAGAGCTCAGTCCTTAGGGTTCTAATGGTGTTCTAATTGGTTTCTAATTTTTGGCTTATATAGTAAAGAGGATTTTTAAAAGGAAAGGGCTGAGGTGGGTAACGGGGGTCTAACGGAGGTCACCTCAGGTGGGTTAAGTGACAAATTTCAAACCACGAGTAGGCACTGTTAAAACGGGCCAAACCACAGGTGGGTAATCTGCAATTTCCCCTTCTTTCTTCATAATTTGCCTTGGTTTTCCCGTCGACAATGATTTTTTTTTCTTAACATTACAACATGCAATCATTTTTAAGATTGAGATATTCCTTATGTTGAAAAATTCTAGAATGGTATATTGTAACAGTCTATGGGCCTTCTTATGTTTGGTTCAAGTTGTAACCAGAAGTTGTCATTAAAAAGATCCATAATAACATCAATTGGAAGTTGTTTTAATTGCTCTCTTTCAAATTTGATTTTCCTACATAGGCTTATGGTATCAGTCAACATTGATTATTTATTATTCACGCAAAATTGCTTGTATTCATTTTTTCAATTTACTGGGCTGCTTACCTTTAGTTGTGTTAATTATTGGCAATTACATTGATTTGTTTGGTGTGATTTCATGAATTTTCTTTGGTAACATTTTTATTAGTTATAGGTTCTTATTGTTTGTATTTTGAAAAATAAACAGAGACAAGAATGACCAATGATTGAAGAGATATATCCATTAAATGAAAACGTAAAAGAGAGGAGATGGAAGTATATGGGGAAGAGGCGATGAGATTTTTGCCTTTGCTAGTGGAGTTTTTTGTTATGCTTGTGGAATATTCTTGCATAGGAGGTACTTTGTGAGAGAATCATTAAGAAGTGAAATTGAAGAGGGGATTTATCAAAGGAGACTTTGGATGGGATCTTTAGCTCAAAAATCTAAATGCATATTAGAGTTATGTATAAATACACATGGGTTTAACAAGTTATGTAACATTTGTGTGTGATAAGGGTGGATTGGTTGTCACAAGAAATGTTACAATTAGGGAAGTTATAGCATTGTTTTTACATATTCTTGCTCACAACCTTAAGAATAGAACAATTAAAAATGTTTTTGCTTGTTTTGGGGAAACCATAAGTAGACAATTTCATTCTATGTTGAAAGCTATTCTTCAGATAGGCAAGAAGTATATCAAACAAGATCATGCAGTCCTTCACGAAGAAGAAGATAGATGGAAGTGGTTCAAGGGAGCACTTGGAGCCCTTGATGGTACAAATATCCCATTAGCTGTTCCCATAGAAGATCAAGGTAGATGTCGAAATAGGAGAGGTGGACTCAGTACAAATGTTATAGGAGCATGTGATGCTAATCTGAAGTTCATACATGTATTACCTGGTTGTAAGGGATCTGCATCAAATTATTGAGTGTTGCGTGATGCTTTGAGTTAGCACCATTGCCTAGAAATACCATCAAGTACATATTATCTTGTGGATTCTAGGCACACAAATTGTCTTGGATTTTTAGCTCCTTATAGAGGTATTCGATATCATCTACATTTGTGGAGAGGAAATACACCAACAAATTATAAGAAGCTATTTAATCTTTGACACTTATCTGCAAGAAATACAATTGAACGGGCTTTTGGGTTATTAAAGAAAAAGTGGGTAATATTATGTAGAGCTAGTTTTAAAGAAGTGAGGACTCAAATTAGGATTATTAATGTGTGTTGCATTCTTCATAACTTTATACAGGATGAAATGAATGAGGATAAGTTGTTGAGAGCTATGGATCTTAAATTAGAAGATGTTTCACTAAATGAAAATGAGATATCAGAAGAAAACATCACATTTGTTAGAATTACTAATGAGTGGACAACCTTTCAAGATGCTTTGGCAAAGGAAATGTTTGAGGAATATCAATCTTGACATTGTTGTGTTATTTGAGACTTTATATTTATATATTGTAATTTTATTATTTTGAATTTTGCATTATTTGAAAAAAATAATAGAAATTGGAAGAAAATACACATATTTTTGGTATTTAATTTGTCTCTCTTGATATATACTAACATTTTATTTGTTATGAACTTTAAAATAATTTTTTAGTTTGAGATTTTGAATGTTATAAAAAAATCAATGTATTTGGGTTTCCTCTCAAGTTGAAAAATTTGTAGTTGTTAATAGTTGGCAAGATATTTTTTTAGTTGTTTATGACTAAAGATATTTAGTTATTATCTTGTCAATTGAATTATTAATATTATCTCGTGTATTTATTAAAAACGTTGCTAAAATTAAAATGTAGAAGGATTAAGAAAAAATATAGTTAAAAAATATATTTTATTGGTCTTAAATATATTTTATCATCTAAAAATAACCTTTTATTAGATTTATTCATTACCTAAAATTTGTTTGTATTTTTTTAATCTCAGTTTCCATTTTTAATAGATTTATTCTATTTATTTGTATTCTAATTAATTATTAAATTAATTATAACATCAATATGGTTTTTGTGAACAATTCTGTTTTTGTAAACATTGCATGCGAGTATTAACTAATTGGTTTTAAACTATTAGCTTAACATGTTATTTTTCTTTAAAAAAAAAGGAAAAAAAAAGCATAACAAGTTATCTTATTATTTATTTTTGTTACAGCAGCAGTAGTTAAGTTTGTGGGAATGGGCTAGGCCATTTACTAGTGGGTTTAGTTGGCAATGGCTATTTTCAGCCCAAAATCGGAAAAATCAAGATTTGGGTAGACTTGGCCATGTATAAGTATAAAAATGTATAAGTTCTAATGTTGTAGGCCTCAAGTGCTTTTGTTGAGCCCAAAATTGAAAAATTAAGATTTGGGTAGGCTAGGCCATGTATAAGTATATAAACGAATAGATAAAGATTAGCTATAAAATTGGTTGTAGTCTAAGAATATAATTTTACTCAAAATTTTTTTATTGGAAGTGAATTTTGACAAATCTACTATTGGATTATATCTTCTTCTTATATCCTTCATGTTTGTAAAATTTATAGAAAATTAAAGATCAATAGTAATGTTATCAATAAATTGTTTAAATTGCAAATTTTTGTGATTTAAAATTATGCATAATATATAAACTTATAGATCATATAGTAAATAATATTTGATTGACATAAAATTTGACATATTTATTAAGAACGTAAAGATCATGCAATTCAACAGTTAGATTTTCAAATTATGTAATAATGTTTATTTTATTGAATAAGGTTGTAATCTTAAGTTATAATTAATTTTTTAGCTAAACTCTGTCCTAAATATATAAGTTCTTATGATGTAGGCTCAAGTGCTTTTGTTGAGCCCAAAATGGAAAAATTAAGATTTGGGTAGCCTAGCCTACTACCCACCAGACCGGTCAAGTGATTCTTGAGACTAGTAAAGAATTTGGGTAGGCTATGTTGAACTAAGGTTGGTCCTTTTGTTGTTATTGTCGATTTCTTTTTTTTTTTTTTTTTTTTTTCTTCATTAAAAAAGAAAAAAGAAAAAACCATTCATTTAAAATAAACTTATTTTATGCCTCTATGGTTCGGTTTAAATTTTACAAATAAAAATATACATGCTGTCATTAATCATTATATTTAAAATTATAAATGACACTTTAATTTATATATGGTAAGATTTAGAAAATCAAATTTTAACCATAAAATGAAGAGCACTTGAAAATGGAGAGGACGTTCAAACCTCTTTTTCCATTGTAGCTGTTGAATTATAAAATAACATAAAAAAAATAAAATAAGATGGAAGGGATGTTGTTATTGTTACCACCTACCATTCTTTCTTTTTGACTTCGTTACATTAATAAATCTCTAGAGGATTATAGTATATAAAATATGGACAAAACTTAGGTATAATATTTTTGGTGCTGTTTCTTAGGTTCTTTACTTAAAATTGAGCCATGTGGTTATTTAACAAAAAAAAAAAAAATACACTTTTATCTTATAAGAAAAAATTCACATGGTAAAATCTTAAGAAGGGAATCTAAAGAACAACACTTAAGTACTGTACATAAGTCTTACCCCTTAAAACACACACACACATATATATATATATATATATATATTCAAATCATGGATTAATTGGACATAATGTAAGGAGCATGACTAGCGGAGATTTCTGCAAAGAAAGAGACTAGCGGAGACTTTTCATGTACTCTTCTTCCCCGTGATGTATGGTATTATTTGGTTCATAATTTTTAATTAAAATTCATTTAGTTATTCTCTTTGTAATGATAATTACTAGAAAATTTGTAAATTTTGACGTCAACATAGTTGGGATGAATTTTCAAAGACTATATATGTTATGTATTAATATTTCTTTCAAGATACGGTAATCTTTTATTAATATAATTTCAAATTAATTAGGGCTTGTTTGGTAGAGGAATTTGAGTAATGTTGTTTGTATTTTTTTGAAATACATGTAAATAAAAAAGTGTATAAAAATATATATAATGTTATTTAAAAACTGAAAACATATTTTTAAAATGCTCTACCAACCGGGTTTTTAATATTTTGTCCAATATGCTAATCATTATAGATTCCATCGCCATAGTGCACATACATGGGACCTACTACTAGTACTAAATTTGAGCAATAATCGGGCAACAAGCCAACAACATAAAGGTACTGATGTAGGCCCATACAGCTAGAGGTATCCACACCTTGGAATGTCGGTGCATCATATATAATTTTACAACATTGAAGCTTTAAGAACAACTACTGTAAATTTAATGGATTGAGTATTAAGTTCAAGAATCTATTTATCTATTAAAAGAATGTGGTCTAACTAAAAGATTAACTTATCAAAAAAAAAAAAAAAAACTAAAAGATTAAAAAAAAAAAAAATGTGGTTTGAGTTATATCTGCCATAAATAATATAAATTCATTTTCTGTAACAAGTCATGCAACTGTGGCATGCATGAATGTTTGATCACTTGAAAATTCAATTATTTTATTTGAAAATTCAATAATTACTTGTCATTTGTTTTATTTGTGTTTGAATAAAAGAATGTAACCTCCTCTAAAGCTGTCCTCACTCAAAAGTCAAATCACGTTGCTGTAGAAAAATCAACACAAATTTTCAATATGGTTTTTATGGACAAAGTCATTGTTGATGTACATTCAATACGGTCGGCTCCAAGTCTAAATTCTACTCGTACGCAATGAGAATATTTCTCCAACACCACGGCACATTTCCTTAGACATGAATAATTCCCCTTAAAAATAATAATTGATGAATAGCACAGATTGAAGAAGGCATAGAAGAATATTCTTAGGACTGGGTTTGCTTGACTTTTAGTGTTGAAGAGAAGAGGATATTTTAGTTGAAAATGTATTTTATCGATTTTAATCATTAAAGTATACTCCTGGCCCTTAAAATTTAGTATTATTATTATTTTGGCATTTTATGTTTTAAAATTTTCATTTTTACTGTTCTTATTTGATTTCATTTTGATATTGACCTTATTGTCTATTTCCGTTAGTAATCTGGCAACACTTGATATGATCATATGAGTGACGAATCTTAATATGAATGACATTTATTTATCATTTAACAAATCATATTAGTAACATAAATGCATGGGAAGGGTCAATCTGAAAATGAAGTCAAATATAAAGGGTTAGTATAAAAATTTTGAAATCGAAAGAGCCAAAATAGAAAGAACTTTAAACTTTAACCACAAAAACTGTACTTCTGTCTATTTTATTCTTATGAAATTAAATACTCTGTTTTTTCTTAACTGACTAAAAATTTATCATTTTCACTGAGGATATTGGACCTTTTGATTTAAGAGGCTTTTCCTCCATGAAAATTCTAAGCCTTATTACCGTGGGCTTGGGATCTTAGAGGCGGTTCAAGATGTTGCTTTGCTCAAGCCATTTGGCTTCAACCTCCTTTTTGGAATTCATTCCTGTTTCCTTTGCATATTTAGTTTGTTGAAGTTATAGATGTTGCCATTAGGGGAATTTATAATCAGTTTGTTCAAGTTATTGGTAAATCTCTTGAACTTGGATAGGAGTTTCTCTTTGGAAGTGGCTTGGACTTAGGAGGATATCCTTTGTTACTGTTTCTTTAAAATGTAATCTTATGAGAGCTTTTGCTAGTGTTGCAAAAGAAAATGAGGAGGTTATTGTTTGGTTAAAAGAATGACCCTCTTTCTATACATAGAAGTATGAAAATCCACCATTTGATAGTAAAAATTAAATTTGGAGATCTCTAATCAAAATATTGTGTTTACGCAAAAACCATTTTCAAATCATACACCTGACATTTCCAGTGCACAAAGAGGTATACATAAGTACATATATAAGACTCAAGCCTAGTCAGTACAGTACCAACCAACTCCATGGTAAAATATTCTATCGGAATCATAATATAGAATCAGGATCAAATTCAATTTTAAAAATTGAGGGGGTGCTGTGCAATATAACATGCCTTGAACCCTTCTCAGATGATATATGTAGCAAAAGGCAAGCTTAGAACAAGATTATGCAAAGATGAAAGAAAAAAGAGTGTGCACTTGAGACACAATTGAGTCTGATAAGTGATATCATCAACATAACAAGGACATATATATTATATGATAAATGACACTCTAAAAAGTTAATGAAATAAATAAAAATTTTACCATCATCATCATCTAACTAAATATATCAATTTAAAGTGACTTTATAATATCTACAAATAAATAAATAAATAAAAATTTGATGACATTAAAAGGTTATGTTTCGATTATATAGTTGTATCTTGTATGTATCACATACTAATAACCATGCACCAGAAAACATCCCTATTGTTGGGTAGTCTACAGTGAAATTAATACTGTAACTTACTACTATTCAAGTCGAATATTATTTGCTTCTCAGAAGAAAAAAGTCGAGTATAATTTTTTTTTAAAATTATTATGATTAAACGGGAAAGATGATCTTAAATATTCACAAAAAAGAGTTTTTATTAACTGATATATGATGAAGTTACTCATACTATAACGAAGTGTTTTAAGTTTTTAACTCATCAAATTAACCAATACTCAAATTTTTTAAGTTTGGAATTATATATATTATTTTTGTATTTGTGTGTGCTAATAAGTATTACTATTTTCTATTAAAAAAAATATCCTAATTGTTTTTCATGGTCAGGTTTTGGGTTATAACCCATTCTTCTATGGGTCAAAAAAACCTCTTCTACCCATAATCACTTTTGAATTTTGACCTTCAAATTTGGACGAGTTGACGGTTCCACCATGCGTTCCCAAACCAATGTTTATTGCTCTCAATGGCAATTGAGTTTTTGTTGCAAATTTAGCAATTATTGTCTAGTTAATGTGTTCCCCTACTTCGTGGATGCTGAGCTTGAGATTTGATAACATTAAATTTAAAGTCACAAAAATTTTGCAATTGTTAAATTGGTAGGTTGTAATTGATATAATAAGAGTAATGTCAATTGTAGTCTCATTCAAAACCCATGTTGCACTAATTACAATTTGTTTCCTCAATAGTTGTAAACTTTATTGTGTTTATAAAATTGTTGATTCAATTATGCTTTTATATATATTCCTCAAGTAAAAAAGGTCAGGGGGACGATTAATCCGTGAAGGACATTAATCATTGCAACATCTACCTATTGAGGAACTAATGCTTAAATGACATAACATCTATACTACTATTTAAAGGGCTTTCCTGTTTGGACTATAACTTTTGGATGTTCAAAATATTCTCATTCTACTCACTAACAATTTTTCAACTAATAGAGATAAATATTTAAAAATAAAACCCCTAAACTTTAACCACCCACTAAACCACATTTGCTTAGGCAGTTACAAAAAAATAACACAAGTACAATTATCATTCTTTTCTCTTCTCTTTTTAATTGAAAAAACCAAATTCTCTCAGGTTTTTCTGCCCTTAAAAATTAGCCCATAAGATTTATAGCACCAAAATTTCTGGGAAACTACCCTAAATTTAAAGAGAAATGCTATGTCTACAACATTTCTACAATATTTTTACAACATTTCCTAAGTGGTAGGTTGTTATTGGTTGTTATTGTTGGGGCAAAAAAGTAATCTTAGTGTTAATTTCAAATTTGAACCAATAACAACTAACCACCTGTGATTTGTTGTAAAAATGTTATAAAATTGTTGTAGACGTAGCATCTCTCAAATTTAAAAATCTTTTAAGTTTGATCCTTCAAATTAAAAGATTCTGAAGCTTTTTGCAAGGCTGGACATGATATGCATTTTAGTCACAAAATGGGCAATGCATAATTTGATTATGTGTTATCTCTTCTCTATATATTAAGAAGACTCAAATGGTTAGTTATGTCTTTAGAAAATGTCAAAAATACCCCTAAGCTAATTAGATAATCCTTATTCTTAAAAAATAAAAAATAGGGTTAAAATTGTAATTCAATAAAATAAAGAAATAAAAACTAACTAAGAAACTTTTTTCCTAAAAATTAGCATACTCTCTATTTAAATATGAGAAATGATATGTCCATAATATTTTTATATCATTTTTACAACAAATTCTAAATGACAGGTTGTTATTGTTGGGTTAAAAAAGTAATCTCAGTGCTAAATTCAAATTTGAACCAATATATCTCATGTTTGATATATTTTTTTCCTAAAAACTAGCACATGCTAAATCCAACAATTTACTTTATTTCAAATCCTACATTTTAGTTTCTTAAAAATCCCTTTCTGTATAACCTCACTAACAATAGATAAATTTAAATTGAAAAATTATATTAAACTCAAAATAAAAAAAGCATCATCGCGCGTGCAGAGTGCGTGTGATGAGGCTAGTTATGGTTAACATTGTGGATTCTTTATACTTATTAATTTACATTGTATTTTTTCATTAAATTTGGTTGAATTTGTGGTTAGATTTCATGACGTTTCATTAAATTTGGTTGAATTTGTGGTTAGATTTCATGACGTTTGCCTATAGGAGTTTTCAAATGGAGTGGTTGGTTACTACTAATTTCTTTTAACAATTTCAAAGTTACAAAATATTACTTTGTAATATGATTTAATAAATTCATATTAGTTGTCAATGTCATTTGGTGTGGTGGCAGAGTCAGATAATTTTATCCTAATTCTAATTTTTTTTTATCCAGCACAAAGAAATGGGGAAAGAAAAGCCAAAATGAGGAGGAGGGAGAAAATAAAGTGTGTTTTATTAATTAACTTTCCAAACCTTTCATGCTAAAAAAAAAAAAAAAAAATTAGAAGTCATTAAAACTCAAATCATTCCTTAAGAAAAGGATAAGAATTTATTGGCCATAAGTTGTGATTTTTGACTTCTATTTTTAAAGACCAAGATGCAAGGTACCAACAAAATTAGACGCAATAGGTGTTTTTTTTTTTTTTTTTTTAATCAGACACAACAGGCCCTTTTTTTTTTTTTTTGAAAGAACCACTAAAGCTTATTAAAGTAGGACGTCAAGGTTTTTGCGATGCTTACCGTTTGCACATGGAAGTAATATTTCAAGTGGGTTTGCTTGCGTGACAGAAAGAAAGGTCCCACATTCTTTAGTCTTCTTCTAGTTCTTCTTCCCTCTGCTCTCTCTCAGATCTAAAACCCAATCTGGTTTAACCTTATATAGTTTTAGCAGTCAAAAACCTCCACCCAAAGCAGCTTCTGGGTCTGTCTTGTTTTTCTGTTTTCTGGTTGAAAAACAGGCAGAGAAACAAATAAAAGTGAGATGGGGTTGGCGGGCGTTCAAGAAAATGGGAATGGAGAAATGGGGTTGTCTGGTCTTCCATTGGGGAGTAAGAATAAGTATAGGAGGATGAACTCTGAGCTCACAGAGGATAACGATGATGCTTCACACCAACAACATCAAGAGGACAGGAATAATAGTACCAGGAAATATGTTTTGGCTTGTGCTGTCTTTGCTTCTCTCAACTCCGTTCTTCTTGGCTATGGTATATATGCTTTTATCTCTGACTCTGAGTAGCTTTTTTTTTTTTTTTTTTGATCTCAGTTCTTTATATAGTCAAGTTTTTATTTTTTTTATTAGAAATTCAGCACAACCATTTTTTTTGCTATGAAAATTTCGCATAACCTTGCAGCATCACTTTTGGTAAGGTTTTGTTTGACATTGTTTTTGTTGTTGTTTCTTTTATGAATTCTCTCTATGATCTGCTATTTTTGGTTGACCGTCTCTCTTATTTGGCCATAGACTCGTCTATAACACGTAAATTTAATTAGAATCAGTCATATGTACTTTGTTTGATTTTCTTTTTAATAGATTTCGTGAAAGATTGAATAATATTTGTGGTGGGAGATCTTATTGCCATTGATGTAGGGGATAATGGCAGTTATCCAGGAGAGATAATTTGAGGGAGTAAGAATGGGGGAAGGATGAGACATAATAGTTGAATTTGTTGCAGAAGTAGAAGACATATTTGACGTGAGTCTATGGCTCTGATACCATAAGAGAATAAATAAGATTTTGTTTTTTGGTTTTGCTTCCTATACAGACTTTGCGGATAAGATTTGTTTTACAGAAAAGAGATAACTATGCTAATGTATTTGAATTACATGACGAAATCCTAAATGCTGTCAAGCCCTTTTGGAGGGAGATTTGGATTCTGTTGTAGATTGTTGATAATGATAATCAGCTAGTGCCGTGGATGAGGTTGGCTCAACGTTTCGCTTTTGATTTTTGGATGATTAAAAGAGAAATTATGGATTAGCAGAGAACGTTGACCTTGGTATCCTACGATGATCAATCCAAAGATAACATCTTTATATGATTCCAATGTTTTTATATCATATCTTTTGCTCTTTTGCCAATCAATTTAAGGAACACAGAGAGGGCTCTTTATCACGTTTTGCTCTGTATCACGTTTTGTGTAAATTTGAAATTATTAAGGTTGTTGTTTTGATGGTTCATTGTTCTTAATTAAACATAACTACATGCATCAAAACGAAAAAAAAAAATGGTTAGCTTTTGGATTCATTTAGATTTCTCAATCAGGGCTAGTGGTGGAATGCGACTGACCACCAACCCTTGTTATTTTTTCATTTTAACTAGTGATAATCTGGAACATGTTATATAGGTGAGTAGTGAAAATTAATCTGGTATTTTGCATGAGCCATGCTTTCTATGGATTTCAGAAATTAATTGCACATATTTATAGACCTTGATGCCCATGGGAATAAGAACCTTTTGAAGTGATTAGATATAACAGGAGTGGAAAAAGATCAAGCCCAAAAATATATATATATATATATATATTATTTTATATAGGACAATACAATTAAATTACTTGCATATATTCTTTTTTGGTAAATAAATATAAGATTCAATCCAAGTTTTACTTTAAGTTATGTTATGCTTTTCATGATAATTACAATTTGTGGTAAAGCGCAAGAAGCAATTAGGGACTTTGCAGATAGTACTGCCCCATTCATACAATTGATTGCATGTATTTATGCATTGTTTTTGTCAATATGTAGATGTAGGGGTCATGAGTGGAGCAATTATATTTATTCAAGAAGATCTAAAGATAACTGAGGTGCAGGTGGAAGTACTTGTTGGAATTTTGAGCATTGTTTCACTTTTTGGAAGTTTAGCTGGTGGTAGAACATCAGATGCTATTGGTAGAAAATGGACAATGGCTTTAGCTGCTGTCATCTTTCAAATTGGAGCGTTCATAATGACTATTTCTCCTTCATTTGAAGTACTAATGATTGGAAGACTCCTAGCTGGGATTGGGATTGGCTTTGGAGTCATGATTGCCCCTGTCTATATTGCTGAGATATCGCCCACCAGTGCTAGAGGCTCGCTAACCTCATTCCCAGAGGTTTTTATAAACTTTGGAATTCTACTTGGTTATGTCTCGAACTATGCATTTTCTGGGCTTCCGGCACACATAAATTGGAGGATAATGCTTGCTGTGGGAATCCTGCCTTCAGTCTTCATTGGGTTTGCACTTTTCGTAATTCCTGAGTCACCAAGGTGGTTGGTGATTCAGAACCGAGTTGAAGAAGCAAGATCAGTGTTGCAAAAGACTAATGACAATGAGAAAGAGGTGGAGGAGAGGCTTGCAGAAATACAACTAGCTGCTGGAACTGCTGATGTAGAAAATCACGAAGAGAAAGCTGTATGGCGTGAACTGTTGAGCCCTTCTCCTTCAGTTTGCCGGATGCTGGTCACTGGTTTTGGGATCCAATGTTTCCAACAAATCACAGGAATTGAAGCCAGTGTGTATTACAGTCCTGAAATCTTCAAAGATGCTGGAGTTGAGGGGAACACAAATCTCCTTGCTGCTACTGTTGCTGTTGGTGTTACAAAAACTCTTTTTATATTGGTTGCTATTTTTCTTATTGACAAACTTGGTAGGAAGCCCCTGCTCTATGTGAGCACAATTGGAATGACTATTTGTTTGTTTAGTTTGGGACTCTCTCTCTCTTTACTGGGGCAAGGACAGGTTGGGATTGCCTTGTCAATTTTGTCTGTTTGTGGGAATGTAGCTTTCTTTTCAGTGGGAATGGGCCCTATTTGCTGGGTTTTGACAAGTGAAATCTTCCCTTTAAGACTACGTTCCCAAGCAGCTGCACTTGGGGCTGTGGGAAATAGGGTGTGCAGTGGCCTGGTTGCCATGTCTTTCCTCTCTGTTTCCCGTGCAATTTCTGTGGCTGGAGTCTTCTTCATCTTTTCTGCAATTTCTGCTCTTGCTGTTCTCTTTGTCTACACTTGTGTACCAGAAACTAAAGGAAAATCATTGGAGCAGATTGAGTTGCTATTTAAGGATAAACATGAATGGCAAGGAAGTGAAGTGGAGATGGGAGATGCTGAGAATCTTGTGCAGAAAGAATGACTGGTTGAGGAGGTTTGACGATGATCCAAAATCTTTGAGGTCTATTGACTAACTGGTTTGAATGAGGATGAGGAGCGATTTCCATGTGATCAGAATCTTCCAATAACTACTGGAATTGTTGCTGTGTTGATTTGTGCAGGATGTGTGTTTTCAAAGTGGAACCTTTTCTGACATGAATAAGCCTCTGCATCAAGAGAAATTTAGTATCTATCAGTTAGCAACCGGAGGGAGTACATACCACACTATACAAATTTATTCTTGTTCTACTGAAGAGTGTATTGAGAGCTTATGGACTGTACATCTATTCTTGTTTGATTAATTTACCTTAGAAACCACGAGATAATTGTATTCAGATTTGGGAGATTAAGCTGATCTGATTTTGCTGCCTTTATTACTAATACTAGAAATGTATACATAAATCTTAATAAAGTGTACCCTTCAAGGGATGAAAGCGAAGGAGCCTGGAGGGATCCTGCAGCAGAAGTAAATTACTACTACTATTGTTTATCTACCTGCAAGATCTCCAGTTTGCTATTTTTATGGGCCTGTTCTTACATTTTAATTTTTTGGTTTTTGCTCAATAAACATTTAAGAAAAAAAAATCATAATGTATCACAGGGATTATTTGGTTTCTGTATTTAGTGAGAACCTAGTTGGCTTCCTCAAGTTTAGGAACTTGCCACTTGGTTTTCTTTTCAGATTTTGGGGAATCAGACTATCAATCCTAGAGCATTCAACAAAACAAGTCTCAAAACAATATGGTATTTTAATAATGTACCGTTGATTCTCGGTATAGAAGCAGATTTATAGACAATTTCCGGAGCAGCCTAATTACCTAAAGCCATATATATTCTTTGCCAAGAAAATGATAGCAGTTGCAACTGAGTAAAGTTATATGTGTGGTTCTTTAGTTCCTAGTTTTTGAGTTTTTCCATTTTTTCAATAAATTAGATCTTTCATTCAAAACAAAGCACAAGAAACACATTTGTCAATAAAAGCTACTCGAGCTGCAAGACTACAAAGATCTCTGTTTTGAATGGAGTTCTAAACCTTCTAGCAGCAAGTCTACATTTGACATCCATTTTTAGGTGTTAACTACCTGACTTGAAGCAAGCCTTGTACTGTCCTGGCCTGCCTTACATTACATACCTATCTAACCACAGGTGGTAATTGGTGTTAATCCCCAAAAAAAAAAAAAAAAAAAAAATCACTTAATATGACTTATCTTAAGTTACAATTATAAACAACTCTTCAACTAAATAAAGCTTATTTTAGGGAATCATTTAGCATTTTGCCTTACTTAATTAAACCAATGCATTTTCCTCCATCTTAAGTCATATTGTTATATGATTGAGTATAATTATTATATAAGCTACATTTAAAATGTCTCATTTTAATTTGCAAGAATCTATTTTCGTTCTATGACTTGTCTTCTCCATAAAATCAAAATTTGGACAATAAATTCCACATAATACTCTGACCATATATGTTATAATTTCATAAATGAGTAGTAGGACAATTTGAACTGGATATAATCTAATAAAACATGTTTGTCATAGTTTTTAAAGCATACTATTATGACGATTAGATCATCCTTCCTCATATGTTCACATTTTGAACTCTTTTGAGTATACTTGAGTTTTGTGAACAATCAAACATTTAAATAAAATTTATAATGAAACTTTCTGACCTTAGCTAAAGGCCATTACTTAAACTTCAAGTATTAACTTAAATGTTCTTATACCTCAAAAATTGACAATTCTTAAACCGCACCTTTTGTGGGAAAAAAAAAAGTTTTTAAGAATAAATTAGTTTATATATTAAATTATATTTACTATAAAGGTGTCTAATTATTCAATTTTATATAAGGCACAAGGGTTTAAACGTCAATTTTTATTCTGAATTTAACTTAAATTTGAAAAACTTTCTAATGCGGAACAAAATTGATGTTTAGGAGATTTTTTGAGAAAATTTATGGTGATGATGATAAAGTTGGTTATCCTTATTCTTATTGCATTGCATGCTAATAATCTTGCAATTACCCATAGCCATCCCTCTAAACTCGATATTGTTCAAATAACATTTATAAATTGCCTTGTACTAAAATTTGAGTATTGTCATGAATTTTATAGCAAACACTTGTTTTCCCTTATTGATTGTGCTTATCGGAAACTTGAAGACTGCAAGTATGAGCACGAGTTGTCTTTTGACCACCCGCTGTTCAATGTCACAATAGGGTGCATAAAATCTTGCATCAATAAGAGTCGTTTTAAACCTTTTCGTTTGGAGGCTTGTTTCATTCATAATTTGTTATGAAGAACATATGAAACATCATGGAATGCAGGAAGAGCAAACCAAAAATCATGGAGAGTATGCCAAATAACATTGAGATTTCTATTATATGCAAAATCCAGAGCTAGCTCTGACTTTAGATTTGGTAAACTGATCATATACTCTCTCTCCCTGCAAGAATGTGCCAAAAAAAAAAAAAAAAAAAAAAAAAAAAAACTATTCTGAGCAACCAGGAGAAAATGGGCAAATGCCCCTTTAAAAAAAAAAAATTCAGCATTTTGCCCTCTTTCTCAAACTAATTAGGGAAATGCCCCTCTTTTGAAAATCGAGTTTCTCAAAATCGATTTAGGCCCTATAACAGCGTTTTTAAGGACCCTATAGTGATGTTTTAAGGACTTATAGTGACGTTTTGTAACTCGATTTCCATAAAGTCGAGTTACATGTAATTTTTTTTTCTTTTTTTTTTGCCTATAACTCGATTTTATGTATATTGTGTTACAAAACGCCACTATAGGTCCTTAAAACGTCACTATAGGGTCCTTAAAAATGCCGCTATCGAGACTAAATCGATTTTGAGAAACTCGATTTTCAAAAAAGGGGCATTTTCTTAATTAGTTTGAGAAAGAGGACAAAATGCTGGATTTTTTTTTTGAAGGGGCAAAAAGCAATTTTGTCCGAGCAACCACGACCTTTTCATAGGTCTAAATCTTTTTTCTAAATCACTCAATTTGGTACACAATAAAAACATATGAATTTTCTTATATATAGAAAAATGATACACTTAAATAATCACTAATTTTCATTCGCCATAGTTGAACATTGTTTCTTCTACAAGAATCTTAGTATTGCAATAACAATTTATATTTAAGTAGTCATTTCAAAATTAGAAAAAAAAAAAAAAAAGATGCTAAATACCACTTTTATAAAATACTGATTTCTCTTTTTTAAGTTAACTAAAAAAATTCTCTAAATATTTTTCCCATTTTTTGGCCAGTTCAGCTATGTAAGGATTTTTCTTATAGTCCGACCTATTACTAACAACCTTAGTTTTTTACTTTTTAGGGAAACTAAAATTTTAATTTTTAATTTTTTTAATCTCTACCCTAATTATAGTTGGATTAAATAACCTTTTAGCCTCTATATATTTTCTAGTGCCTAGTGGTTTCAATTTGACGCTTATATTACTATGCTCAATAAGCTTTCATATATTGTTGTAAACCATTACAACGTAAATCCAAGTAAGGTTCTTAAATTTTACAAGGTGTCATCTATATCTATATCTATATAAAACTAAAAATTGAAATGTAGCATTTAATGTTGCTACCCTTATGTTGAGCCACGTTAGCAGCCATGTCATTTCCATCATATTTTTTGTATTTGTCCAACAATTTAAAAATAATTTCTACCAATTTTAAAATACTAAAAAAATATAAAATAAATCCCACCCCTATCTCCACCATAAAACCCACTTCTTATCTATTCTCTCTCTCAACTCATCATCTTCCTCTTCTCAAAAAAAAAAAAAAAAAAAAATCATCTTCCCACCAAACAAATTGCTAATGTTTTTCCTATTAATGACTTCACCATTAAATATCAATTGCCTTAAATTCAACTATAAATCCTCTCTCTTTCTCTCTCTCTCTCTCTCTTTGACTTATCATCTCCTTATCAATTGCCTTAAATTCAACAATAAATCCTCTCTCTTTCTCTCTCTCTCTTTAACTTATCATCTCCTTATCTCCATCATAAAGCCTGCTTCTTATCTATATCTCTCTCTCAACTCACCATCTTCCTCTTCTCAAAAAAAAAAAAAAAAATCATCTTCCCACCAAATAAATTGCTAATGTTTCTTCTATTAATGACTTCACCATTAAATCTCAATTGCCTTAAATTCAACAATCAATCCTCTCTCTCTCTTTCTCTCTCTCTCTCTTTGACTTATCAACTCCTTATTTTATAGTTTGTGCTAGATTTTTTTTTACGATGTTGTAATACAGTTTTTTTTTTTTTTTTTTTTTTTTCACTTTTCAATTTTTAGTCTTTTTCACTTTTCAATTTTTAGTCTTTTTCTTTATATTCATGTTTACAATTTTTCTATACATAATCGCATTTTAACCATTAAAATTGTTTGTGTCTAAAAAATTGGAATGCATTTTATTGATTTAGTACATGTGAAACAATTAAGCTCTTTTTTTTTTTGGTTTGGTAATGTTTTGTTTTGTATTGTCTGTTACTATGTCTGGATTCCATAGATAGAAAATAAAGAGTATAGTTTTAATGGTTCCATTTTTTTTTTTAAAATCTATGGCAAACTAACCTTTCCCCTAGCCTCCTCCACAATAAAAATCATTTAGTGCATTGATGTTAATGTTATGGTATTTGTTCACCAATATTAGCTCAATTGAAGGAGATTTCTTAACGAACCAACCAATAAAGAGTTTTTTTTTTTTTAACTTTTTTTAATTTTTTAATTTTTTGAGAAGAGGCAAATAAAGAAGTTAATAATTGATTAAGGTAAGAGAGTCATTAATTAACACATGGTAGCCATTTTAAAACGGCTTCTCTCCCCCATCAAAACATTAATTTGCCTCCTTTTGTATTTAAAACCCACTTATTTATTATTATTATTTTTTATATATAAATTTTGAATTGCTCTCTTTCCACCCCATAAGTCACCAAATTACAAATAGAATTGGAAACTCCCTTTGAGTTCAATTTTTTCTCTTCTTCCCCCTCAACTTCTTTGCTTTTCAACTGCAAATTTTATGGTTTGTGCTATATATATATATACACATATTTTTTTTTATGATGTTGTAATACATTGTTTCTTCTTTCTTTTTTCCAATTGTGAATTGTTAGTCTATTTCTTTATATTCATGTTTAAAATTTTCCTATACATAATTGCATTTTAACCATTAAAATAGTCTAAAAAATTGGAATGCATTTTATTAATTTAGTACATGATCATTTCCCTCCCATTTATTTATTTTATTTTTTGAATGGCTTTGTTATTTGTTCTATTTATGTTTACTATATAAATTCTTGCTAATTTTCTTTAGTCTCATCTAAATCTATGCTAACTTCTAACTTCTTAGGGTACTTTGGAAGAAGAAACAAGATCTTCTACATATTATTATTGATAGGTATGGAGCATATGGTGTTCCTCTTTTTCTTTGTATTTGAGATTATGACTTAGCTTTATATGGTTTTCTCATTAATTTTACGATGTAAATAACTTTTCGGCAAGTCATACATACAAATGTATTTTTTTTTTTTTTTTAAAGATCTAATCTCTAATTCTTACCATTTATCATCTCAAAAAAACAAATTCTTACCAATTATAATTTTTAAGGAAACAACTCTAGGATGCTTACAATGTTTAACTATTGCTTTATATTTTCCATGATAATACTAATATCCATTACAATTACTTGAAGCATATACCTCGATGTGATCTCATTCTCACACAAATAATTTTGGGAAAAAAAATAGTGATTATGGAAAGTCTCTAATTTTCCATAAACCAATATGGTAGTCCAAAAGTACTCTATTCAGACTTGCTATTATGTTGCCACATTTAATTCGATGAGTATATATATATATATATATATAGACACACACACACACACACACACACACACATTGGGGTGTTCGCGGTGCGGTGCGGTGTGGTTTTGGACCATTTTTAGCACCGCACTTTGCGGTGCGGTTTATCTAAAATCATAACTGCACCGCATCTTATTTTTGCAGTCACATGTACAGTGCGGTGCGATGCGGTGTGGTGCGGTTTAGAGTTTAACCAAAATCATAACTGCACCGCACCTCAATTTTGCGGTCACATGTGCGGTGCTACATATAAGATGAGATTTGAAATTAGTATATTTTTCAAATTTTGGGCATTTCCTACTCATACCGAAACTAATTTTTTCCTTTTTTTTGGCCAAGTTTTAAATTATTTAGCTAGTTTTTCTTTATTTTTGGTTGACTTTTCTAGTCAATACTTGCTAGGGTTATCAAACTTTTTTTTTTTTTGAAAACTAGGGTTATTAAACTATTAATAATATATTTAATATTAAAAATAAATAAATATATTAATATATAGAAATGGTACTGTGCGGTGCGGTTTGTGTGGTTTTCTTATTATAAAATCGCAAATCGCACTGCACCATACGGTGCGGTGCGGTGCGGTTATGTTATTTTGCAAGCGATTTTGGTGCGGTTTGTACAGTTTATGTGGTTTGGTGAACACCCTTACACACACACACACACAAACACCCATATATGCAACTTAGCCATTACAAATACAATTTTTAATTACCAAAATATGCAAGGTCTCTTCCTCTTCTCTAACCTTTCCCCTCCCACGACGCTTACGTATCATTTATACCTCTTCCCCTTCCCCTACATATTATATATATATATATATAATCTCTTTTTATCTCTTTTAAAACCAATAAGCTTTTTATTTGTGATGGAAAAATTTCAATTATCAATACATGTTTGTTTTTTAAATCTACTACATATCAAAGGTACCTCTCTCTCTCTCTCTCTCTCTCTCACACACACACACACACACACACACATTTAGATTTCTCTATAATCTTGACATTCTATTTGTTTTAATGCTTTATGATAGGCATTTTACAAGTTCTAGAAGTTCTTGGATTAATTAGAATGGAGAAAGTTAATATGTGAAGATTGATAAGTATTGTCAAGATAATAACAATAGTTTTTTATGTCAGTAAAGCAATTTGAATAACCTAGCTTAAATGATAAATGGTTGTTAGGTTGTCTATATGCTAGTATTACTAATCAAATTCTCTTACATTATTTCACTTTTTGCATTACTAATTTTTTTTTTTTTTACTTTCACATAGGTCACACTTTTTAGCAAGTTTTCCTGACCATATATATATATATATATATAGTCATCTACTTGGATGATTTCCTTAGCAATTCTACAATCATCATTTCATTACTCTTGCAGTATAATTATAGATTATTGCATTGTTTGTTGACACATGATAATTTATAATTCAAGATCTTTTCCTACTATTTTCTTGGCTAATTTGTTAAAATTTAGAAATTGTGTTTGGTTTCATCTTGCTAGGTTCTTTTTTCAGGATCATTGGTTTATATGCTGTGAGTTGGGCTAAAGTTAAAGACCTGGGAGAGATCAAACAAGATACAGTTGTACAACTACTACATAAATCTTTTAGAGAACATGAGTATTAAATGTATAAATTTCTCAGTAGCTTAACATAATGAGGTGATTCCATGGTATAAAAAAACAAATATGAACATGTATAAACAATTATATCATGAATACGTTTGCTTTTATCTACCCATTTTATGTTTTTTATTGATTGAGAAAAATCAATTGCACATTTAGCTTCTTCTCAAAAGAAAAAAAAAAAAAAAATACTACACATTTATCTTCCTTAGTTTTTCAAAAATTTTAAATTGTGTGTAAAGAAAAAATATAAATCAAAATGAAATATAAATTGTTATTGAAATGAGTTTAGTGATTATCTTCCTTAGTTTCTCATATATGAGTTTAGTGATTATCGAAATATAAATTGTTATAACTTTGTTTAATAGTTCTTATGCAAAAAAATGAAAACAAATTATGGATAAATTGCTCATTAACATCTCCAAAAATGCAAAATAATGTTAGCTTTCATATGAAATCATCAAGATTCATTTTCATGTTCTAATAAAAATTATACATTCTCTCTTCTTTTTTTATTTTTTTAATTGTGTTGCATTTTGTGCATATCTCACTATATTATAACGTATTACAAAATATTTTGTCATATATAATAATTAAAAATAAAACGCAACATGTTTCCTTGGCAAAAAATATATATATATATATATATACACAAAAAATCAAGATACAGACTTCTTTAGTTACATAATATATATTATATATTATAATGTAATTGCATTATTGTGAGATGGATTTGAGACTATTATTTATAAGTCTTAACCACTATTTTGATTTTTTACTTAACATAAAAGAATATTATGTCAAAGGTTTTTGCATATCTCGCTGGTCTGCGACTAGTGTTTTTATAATGTAGCACACTCACTTCCTAATGTGGCATTAAAAGTAGGTTGATAGAGTACTTCGGTGGACCATGTGGCTATTGTCGTATATCTCAATGAGAATTAAGAACTGTAAAAAAATTAAAATAATAATAATAATAATTTGTTTGAATGGTGTTCGACAACTCTTTTTTTTTTTAGAAACAAACACACACAAGGGAAAGGGAAAAAATGTTCTAATATAAAGGTACATCACAATTCCACTCAAAAGTCATGGTAACTTTTAAGAGAGAGTAGGGCAAGTTATATGATGTTCAACAACCTAACCAACCGTCACTGCCAATGTCGCCCCTTTCAGCCTATCAACCACAATCAAACCCCGATCCCCATCTCTACAATCAAAAAACCCATTCTAACCAACAAATAAAGTAAACCTCTATCATTTTTTTTTCATGGACTAAAAAATAACACATAAAGCTAAGTATAAGTTATATAATACAATATGAAATTCTAAAATCAGAATGAGATTACCATCTCCAAATTATTATAAATTCTTCAATAAATTTAGAAGTAAAGCTATACAAATTTTAAAAATATATGGAAAATTTTTAAGACTCATGCTAAAGAATCTGACCAAAAACAAAAATCACCCACAAAATCGTAAATATTTTTTATTATAAAATATAGTAAAGAAAATTTATTAGAAAGAGAAAGAGAGAGAGAGAGAACAATAAGGCCTCTTTCGTTTGGAATGCTCTTGTCATGCCTAAAGACCCATTTGTTGTTCAAAAACAATGTTGTTTCATAGCCAAATCCTCATCAGCCACAACATGAAACCCTGGTCCCCTCACCTTTTGTCACAAAACATATTTTTTAAGGATATATTGCAGAAAATTAATCTATTTTTGTGATTATGCAAACAAATCTCACAAACAAGAATACATGTAGATTCAATAGGGTAGGGAAGACCATAAATAAGAAGAAATCTGTAACATAATTAAATAACCTACAGACTAGATGCATGAATAATGAATGATGCAAAATTGAATTTTAGGGCATTACTCCTAGTAGTATCCATGAAGTGACAGAGAAAGAATGCGAGAAAGGAGAGAAAGTAAAGGTAGAGATAAAAAATGAGGGAGAAAGAGAGTAAGTGTAATAGATTGTTAGGGGTGTCCAAGCCACACAGTACCCACCTGCCACACCTTATTGGACCCAAACCATCCACCACTCGAACTGACAACTTCGGCTGTTGGCGGTGGGTCCTTGCCCTTAAAAATTGACCCTAGTAAATAGGTTGGTGGGTTTCTTCATCCAAAACTTGAGCCACCCAACTTGACTGTGAAAACCACCAAATATGACGACATCCATGCGTTTTTCGGTGACAATTTAGTGGAGATCGACCAAATCCAACGAGATCTCCATCGGATCTAGGTAAATTTTTGTTGTTGCTAGTTTTGATCGAACCGATCACCACCCGACCCATAATACAACCTGTCCAAATTGAATTCCTCATCGGTCTGCAGTTCGGCTAAAACTTCTCAACTTTGATTTAGTTGAGTCGGTTGCGAGTTGGGTACAAACTCAATCCAAATTGACTCGTGAATACCGTAAGCTCATAGATTTATTTTGAGAATAACATTACATAGGAACCACTACTGCATGGCTCATAGATTTACTACAACTGAATGGCTCATAGGTTGTTAGATGCATGATTGTAAAATCCTAAACTAGAAGGGTCATGCTTTGAATACATAAGTATATATAGCCCAAAATTTTAAATTGCATTGTCTCCCCCACATCATAAAAACTCCAGTCTTCTGTCGTAACACACAGCAAATTTTGAAGCCATGAGTATCATCTAATCAACCATGTATTTCGCACAACATAAAAAGGGGATTATAATTAATTATTTATTTATAATTAAAAGGGAGGAGGCCTATTGTGCATTTATTTGAGAAAATTTTGGGTCCAAGAGTTTAGATGAAGTAATTAGTTTTTGGGCAAAATAACTCAAGAGATAATAAATAAATAAATCGGGCTTGATAGACTAAAAACACCCTAACCCATAATCTAATTAAAACAAAACGTTTAGGTGGCCCTCTACAATTTAGTTGTCACCCATAGCAGCCCCTTCCTTTTTCCCTTACTCATCTCACACGCTGCACAACCCTTCCCTCCTTAAATGACAACTTGTTGACAATTTTGAAG
Organism: Quercus gilva; assembly: GCA_023621385.1. Classification (NCBI taxonomy): domain Eukaryota; kingdom Viridiplantae; phylum Streptophyta; class Magnoliopsida; order Fagales; family Fagaceae; genus Quercus; species Quercus gilva. Next base: position 41,613,820 of record CM042480.1, read on the forward strand.
GTAAATTTAGACTCACTGGTAGCTCTAAATAGGGGACATTGCACCTTTGATAGCTCCAAAGTGGGGGGTTTACTAGTTGTAGTTCAAAAGAGGAAGTCTGGGCAACTTTAGGTTCCAAAGAGGGAACCGCCCTCAAAGAAGGGGTCCTAGTCTCAAATTAAGAGGGGACTGCACAACCTTGCCAAAGGGGCATCAATGTTGACCACAAGTACAAAGGCTTAGGCCTTAGGAAATTGTTTTATGTGATTTTATTCAATTTATTATGATGTAATTGCATTGTGGTGAACTGAAAGTCCGAAAGATCTCTTAAGTGAGGTGAGGTTAGGGAGAGTTATATCCTAACTAATGCTATTGTCCACAGAAAACGATATTTTCTTATACAATCTTTTCTTATCTATATTTGATGTTTTGAGATATCTACCTACACTGTTGTTCTAGAAATAATTCTTTTTGAAATCTTATATGTTTTTGCAAAGTAGTGAATTTATCAGAAATATAATATTGTACTAAAATGGCTAATTTCCTACTCATTAAGTTATCTCACCCCTATTTATATTCTCTATTCAGATTCTTGGAGCAGTCGTGAATTAGAGAGTTCTAGGGTAAAGGTGGTTGCAGTTCTGTTGAGATTAGAACCTATACCATTGAGCTCTGATTGTATGTTTGAGGAATTTTAATTTTGTGTGTTTGCGAAGGATCTTTTATTTTGGAGAATTATGGATGTATTAAAGTCTATGAGAAATTTAGACTCTATGGAAATTGATTGTTTTTGTTGGAACCTCCTTTGGGTCAGAAGAATTCATTATCTTTGTGGTTGGGAAGATTTTATTTTATATGTAGGTTAGAAAATTGGAGGATTCAAGCTCTCTAGGCGCTGATTGGGTTTGGGGCGTGACAATAGTAGTTTCCAAATCTTTTGCACTCCCTCCATAGCCAACTATTTTCAACCACCATCATTGTTTTCCCACATCCTCTAGTTACTATTGTCAGGCCACAGTAGCCAAAATATATCAAGAAAATTGATCCTAGGTTTGGCTTCCATCAAATCTTAAAGGTAAATTTGAAATTTTTTGCAATGTATTTTATTTAAGTATTGTGCTTGTGTGAATGATTGTGATATGTTGTCCATTGTGCTATGGCTTGCATGTAGCGGTTTTCGAAATAGTTGATGAAGAAATCGTTGTGTAGAATGTTTGTTTATGAATGTATTTGAAGGCTAGAAAGAAATGATATTGCAAGAGCAACCTAATATAACCTCTAAGCCCTTTCTCTCAGAATTTCTGTAGAACCTCACTACTCTCCATTTTCAATATCTATATGGTTGTACTTGTACCGTTGTAGAAGGTTTTTGAAATTGGAACTCCGGAATCCTTTAACTTGATGGTGGGTGTTAATTCCACCATTTCCCACTAGGAGTTTGGAACTTTTTTATTATTATTTTTTAATCCCAGACTCATTTGAATCTGGTTTCGGAGCTGATAAGGTATTCCAAAACTCGAATTTGGTGAGAATCAGGACATGAGTGCTGATCGAGATCCATGTTTCTGTGACAAGGTGTCAATCGGCACCAGTGTCCTAGGCATGTTTTGATTCCTACTTCGTCTTTTGGAAGGTTTTGCTCATTTACTGACTTGTTTGAGGATAGTTACAAATTTTAAAGCCACTAAATGATCAAAACATTATCTTAATGATCCTATCTCTTGACCTCTAACTTTCCCTGGAAAATAAAAAATAAAAATTGGGGCTTAAAAAATCATTTATGATTAATTTTAATTATATTCTTGTCATAAAAAATAAACCTGTGAGATTTTGACATGAAATTAATCCAATCAAGGACCAATCAAAATTAATCAACCATAGTCACAAATTTTGTGCCATGAAATGTTATAATGCATATTAACCACTAAATTTTTGATGTGGATTAATCTTTTGATTGGATGGTTTGATTGCTATTTTTTAATGTCGTTTTAATCAGGGTGAACATTTTCTTTTTTTAGAGTGATGTTCAACTTCATTAGATGGTTCAAACGACATTTTTACTCTTGAATTATTTGAAAATTATAATTTTACCCTTACTGGATTCCTCATTTGCAAAATGGGGAGTTTACATTAATCAAAGTACCCTAGCATGTTTCTAGGCCATCACAAAATCCTAAATATGTTACTACTTACTAAGGGAAAATTATTAGGTGCTTCCGGAATACCATAAATGCGTACTCCCTTTTCTCACATGAATGGTGAGTCCCACCATGAATTTAATTAGTGAAACCCACCATTTATGTGAGAGGAGAAAGTACGCATTTATGGTACTCTGGAAATACACAATAATTTTCCCTTACTAAGCATCAAACAAAACTGATTAAACAAACAAGAAACAAGAAAATAATCAAACATATATTTCTAGGTGATCCTACGTGTGCATCCCTAGAACCTACAATTATTCTACTTGTAAAGCATGTTCCTACTAAAAAAAAAAAAAAAAAAAACTAAAAACATACCTCACACAAAGTTGAACCTTGATTCTTTACTACTTATCTCACTCAATCTAAACAAAACCAACACAACCTAGAGGCTTATGAATTTTTAAACTAGAGGGAAATAAAACTTAAAGGAATAACAGAACTGTCTCTTGCATCACTTTTTGGTGGTGATTCTAGAGTGTTTTGATAATTGTGCCTGGGGCTTTTATAGTGCTCAAGATGTGGTGTATGGTTGTTCTTAGTCAATGTAAGATCAGTCTTGCTTCATTTTCAACAATAAAATTTTCATACAAAGCTCCATTAACTCCAACCTACGTATGCGAGCTCGATATTCTACAGTATAGACACAGCATTGAGGCTATGTACGCAACAATTGAAGCTTGTGTGTGTAAAGTTAGGGTTTTTAGTGGCTCTTTCATCCATTTTGAAAATCTCAATTTAAACCCTTCTTTCTTGGCCATGAAATCTTAAGAATTGGTCCTATAAGGTCTCGTCATTAGGAAATGAGGGTTTAGGTCATAAGGAATACAAAATGAGGCGTCCACAGATGACGTAGATGAAATTCGACTTTGCGTTTCCAAGATTGAGCATCAATTGACACTTCCTCCTAAAGCTACTATTTGATGATGATGATGATGACACCTTTGCCCTTCATGACAAAAAGGGAGAGTAAGTAGAGTAGGGAGAGAGATAGGAAGACTCAAGGGAAGAACAATTTATTTTGTTAATATTGGTTTCAAAGAGAAAACAATTTACTTTTATTTTGAAACTCTTTGATTATATTTTCTATTTGGTAGCTTTTAATTTTTGTTTGTACAATTGGGTTTTGTACTCGTTTGAGGTGCCTTTGAGTTTTCAAGATGATATGTTAACAATTGGTATCTAATTTTTTTTTAAGTAAACAATAATACTTATTAGAACACAAACGAAAATAGTAATATTAGTGTTTTAAACTGGATTTATAATACATTACATAACCAAATTACAACTACAAAAGGGCTTAACCCTTGTAGTTGTAGACTGGGGTTATAAACAGCGGACACTAGACACACAAAACCAATGTGGGATAAACATCCCTTTTTTTTTTAGTAAACAGTAATACTTATTGGAATACAAGAAAATTGTAATATTAGTGTTTTAAACTAGGTTTATAATACATTACATAACTAGAGCACAACTACAAAAGGGCCCAATTTGCTTGTGTTGAATTGCTTAATCTTTTGCATTATGAACCTTGTTCTTTGTATTTTTTGAGAGCTTTAATTTTTAATTATCCATCAATTTTTTTCCAAATGGTGTGCATAATATCTCTGTAACATGCTTTCAAGTATGATATGTATGAAAACAATCAAAGACAATTGGTCCTAGTTCAAACAGTAATTTTTGGGGACTAGTTGTCATTCGGTTAGTCTTGTCTCATTTAGTTATGTTATATCATTGTAATCTTGGGAATAAAATTGTAATGGGTTTAATTTTACAGATTGCCAAAGGGCGATATTTTAAGGTTGGAAAATTGTGAACAAAAGTGTGTGCGTTGTATGTGTTAAACAATGTGTTTTTAAGTATAAGACTTAGTCCCAGAATAACTCAAGAAGAAAGGAAGTAATTGGATTCTCAACAGTTTTGTTGATAGATTGTCAATCCATTGAGATTAATTGCTATAGCCTCTTGACAACTAGTCGATTGATCAAGAATCAAGATACATGATTTTTAATCAGTCCCATTAAGTAGACCCATGAGTTGGAATCTAAGCCCTACTTGTCAGAGATTAAGCGGGATCATTAGTGGTTGACTAAGCAACAAAAGTGAGAGCATTTCACATTTATTTAGGGTTTGTACCTTCTCTCTCAAGTTAACCTACATATTAAAGACACAAAAATATTTAAAAAGAACAATATATCTGCTACTTGGTGATTCAATTGAACTCACCATGACAAACATAATCAAATTGTTTGAAGATTATTATTATGATTTAGTTGAACCCTAGGGGTTTAAGAGTTTCACAATTAATGGTTTACACAAAACAATATCAAGTGTGGTTAATTGTTACAGTCAAAAGCTTAAGAGGGTTTGGTGTTTTATGAAAAAACCATAGGGGATAAAATGTTACACTTAAAACCTCAAGGGAACTCCGTATTTTCTATATGAAATAAATAATGAAACTTCTTTCAATAAAATCTAGAATTCTTAGTAGTCGGATTTTTATCTAAGTAGTTTTTAAACCATTTGAAGCTATGTTAATTATTTTCATGTATCTATAGCATATCACATTGCTTAAGGAAAATAATAATAATCAATGATTATTTTTCCAAGATTTATATAAGAATACTTATTATGAAATGGAGAAATATAATTGATTTAGAATATTACAGTCTTCCTCATGCAAGAATTGAATAAAAAAAAAAGGAAAAAAATCAAAAGGTAAAATCAAATTTAATAACTCATGCAATAAAAAAATATATTAATTTTATGCTTAAATTAGTTGAAATAATTAAATTTTTGTGAACTTACTAAAGCAATATATTCATATTTTTTATTATATTAATCTTACCATTTTTCATTTTCTAAATTCAACTAATCTATATATATATATATATATATTAATAGGTAATGTTCAAAGAAAGTTTAATTAGACTTTGAAATTAGAATCCAATTTTGCGTTATATATATATATATATAGGTAATGCTCAAAGAAAGTTTAATTAGACTTTGAAATTAGAATCCAATTTTGCGTTATATATCTAAATTTATGTAGAAACCAAACCATAATTATCCACCTAAGTTTTTTAATCTTTGTGCCAAGTGAGTTATTGAGTACAAAATATTAAGAATCTAATATTAATGAACCTAAAAAAAAAAAAAAAAAAAAAAAAAAAAAAAAAAAAAAAAACTAATCACTTATACTCAATACAAATCATCACATAACAAAGATCACCACACATTCTATCTTATTAAAAATTAGAAAAAAAAATGATCATAAGTAGTATTAAATTTGGGTAAGAATTTTAATATATGACTAATTACGTTTACTTTAAAAAAAATAATTTGACTAATTATTTATATTTTTATGATAGAAATTGTGTTTAATTTAAGTATATCTATACATATGCACATGTTACATGCTATTTTTTTTTTTAATAATTTGACTAATTATATATATATTTTTATAATAAAAATTGTGTTTAATTTTAAAGGTATCCATGCGTTTACATGGGTTACATGCTTTTTTTTAGAAGATACACAGGTTACATGCTAGTGATACTTAATGCTGAGCGGAATACTTATTATTAGATGGAAGAAGCAACACAAACATAATATATATATATATATATATTGTAGGGATAAGGGCCCAAAGTTGTATGTTGGGCCTTAAACCTTATCCGAGGACATTGGTATGTCTGAAGAGGGATAGTTGGTTGAGGAACACTAGTTTAAGAGTCTCATAAGTAAGGAAGAAACAGAGGCGGTCTGAGGAGGAAATTCATCCTCAGCTACGACAAGCATAACTCAGATATGAATTCTAATGGCGAGACTGAGCTCCATCAAATCCCCAGTGTTAGTAGCGTGTTTCTTGAACACACAAAAAGGAAGAGAACCCAAGAAATATCTAAGGAAAACCTGCTACCTCCGCATTAAATGCACCGCAGCTACTTTTCTGGCCGCATTTATGTGGAAAAGACTCCTGAACAGTGCTTACTTGGCTACCGCAACTCACAGAGAGCCAGAGGGCGTGTCTAATGGGACAGATACTCGAGTAGTAGCTTAGATGTTGATAGATGGAGGGCCGAGATCATCATAAAGGGGATATATAATGTGAGAAACCCCTGGAGGAAGGGGGATCGAAAAAAGAGAGAAAAAGATATTGTAGTAACCAGAGTTACACTTGTGATCGATTTCATCAACCTACCCAGAGATTTGTCTCCTTGGACAGTACATTCACCCCACCTTACGTGTTTCATCCTTGCATGAGTGCCTTACAAAACCATGCTAGCCGTTGTGATACTGAGTAGGGCCTAGTTCTCTAACCCACTCTCTACAAATTTATTGTATTGGGCTCATTAACCCACGATCTCACAATTATTGGGATTGGGCTGCAAACTGTGACCCTACAATTGGTGCCGTCTATGGGAAGAACTTGTGTGATAGTGAGTGCAATGGTTAACGATGGTAGGTTGAGGTCCACACCAGGCGGAATCCATGGCATCCCAGAGTGAGAACCTTTTTCCAAACTTGAGCGTAAAAGGGATCGAGAAGGCAGTGTGCACATTACGCATACAAGCAAAAGCCATGCTTGAGTCAGAAGCCACGTTTCTCAAGACTAGCCTAACAGAGCCATGCAGTTGGAAATTGACCAGTTGAAAACGAAGCTGCGCCATGCAGGATGAAGGCGAGCTCCCTCTAACTCTGATGTCTCCTCCGATGACGGAAAGGATGTCAGTTACAGGCGGAGATCTCAAACCCCGCCCAGCGAGTCTTTCTTTTATCAAGAAGAATGACACCGCGAATGGAGGGTCAAAAGCCCACCTCATAAAGGCGTGGGAAACGATGTTGTGAGCAGGGCCTTGGACCAAATCTCTAGATCACCTTTCACACGCAAGATCGAGGGGGGCTAGACTTCCTAGATGATTCACCTAACCTGCTTTCACTGTGTACAATGGTTAAACAGACCCCGTGGAGCACATGAACCATTTCAATCAAAGAATGGCTGTCCACTCTAGAGACGAAGCCTTGATGTGCAAGGTTTTTCCATCCAACCTGAGACCCGTTGCGATGAGATAGTTCGACAACCTGAAGGCAGATTCTATAAGCTCTTTCAAGGAACTCACCCAGGCATTTAGCTCCCGCTTCGTCACCTGCAACAAGGCTCCTCGACCCTTGGCTTCCCTACTGTCCCTAAGCATGCAAGAGGGAGAGACGTTGAAAGCGTACTCGGATAGATACTGGGAGATGTTCAACGAGATAGATGGTGACTTTGATGATGTGGCCATCAGTTCCTTCAAGCTCGGCCTCCCTACCAATCACAGTTTGAGGAAATCCCTAATTGGCAAACTAACCACCACTGTGCGCCAGCTCATGGACCGAATTGACAAGTATAAAATGGTTGAGGAAGACCAGCAATAGGGGAAAGGAAAGGAGAAGGTTATCCCTTAGGAGAGGAGGATTTCAAGTCGGATTAACACAATAACAACCAAGAAGAGATCTTGCTGGACGATCGGGGTCTGCCCATCCACAGGCGGTCAATGCTATGCTCTGAGAACTAGTGCATCAAGTTCTGGAGAAGATTAGGAACAAGCCGTTCTTCAAACAGCCAAATAAAAAGGCAGGAAAACCCGCAAGGCAAAACCCCAACCTCTATTGCCAATACCACCAAGACCACGGACACATCACAGAGGATTGTAGAAGTTTGTGGAACCACCTGGACCAGCTCGTCGGCGAAGGAAAGCTAAAGCAACTCTTGCACCACTCTAGAGGGTAGGGGGGCTAGACGAACTCGGAATCCCGGAGAGATAACCCCCCAAAACCCCCCTAGGAACAATAAATGTCATCTTTGCCGCTCCAGCGAGAACTGGATCCTGCCCTTTTCGAGTGATGTATGTGGCTCGGCTATCCACCGAGGACGGTAAGCACGAAGTAAAGAAGGCTAGATTGGAAGTCCAACCGTTTTTGGGCTTCTTGGACAAGGATAAAATCGGAACCATCCAACCCCACAACGATGCTTTGGTGGTTACCCTCAGGATTGGGGGATATGATGTGAAGAGGGTGATGGTGGATCAAGGCAGTGGTACCGAGATAATTTACCCCGACCTATACAAGGGGCTGAACCTGAAACCAAATGACTTAACACCCTAAAACTCGCCCTTAGTGAGCTTCGATGGGAAGGTCGTCATCCCAAAGGGTCAGATCAGGCTGCCCATATAGACTGGCTCAGAAGTAGTGGAAGTGGACTTCATTGTGGTGGATGCGTATTCCCCTTACATTGCCATTGTCAATAGGCCCTGGCTTCAAACTCTAGGGGTTGTCTCCTCTACCTTACACCAGAAAGTGAAATACCCGTCGCGGGGTAAGATTGAAGAAATTGTGGGGAGCTAATCTGCGGCTAGATAATGCCTGGTGGTTGCCATCCGGCATCGGCCCATACTGAAGAAGGCTTATACCAATTAACGGACTTGGCGTCATTCGTCGGTGAGTCAATCGAGGAGGCAAAGTGTGAAGATTTGGTTAAGGTTGTTATCGGTGACGATCTGGAGAAATTCTTTCAGATTGGGACCCAACTGCCTCCTCTGGAGAAGGAAAAACTGATAGAGTTTCTTAGATGAAACGTTGATGTCTTCGTATGGATTGCTTATGAAGCCCCAAGGGTGGATCCGAACTTCATCTGCCATCATCTAAATGTTAGTCTGTCAATTATCCCTAAGAAGCAACCTCATCGACGCTCTTCTAGGGAATATTCTGATGCTGTCAGAGAGGAGGTGAGAAACTAAAGTAGGTAGGGCTATCAAGAAAGTATTTTATCTTGAGTGGTTGGCCAACACTGTGGTGGTGAAGAAGAAGAATAGGCAATGGCGAGTTTACGTGGATTTTATAGATATGAATAGGGCTTGCCCGAAGGATCCTTTCCCCATGCCTAAAATAGACCAGCTGGTAGATGCAACTGTAGGCCATCCTCGGATGAGCTTCCTAGATGCCTATTAAGGATACCACCAAATACCACTAGCCTTGGATGACCATGAGAAGACAACTTTCGTTACTCCCACGAGAAACTACCATTACAAGGTGATGCTGTTCGGTTTAAATAATGTGTGATCCACCTATCAAAGGATGATGACCAAGATGTTTGAATCACAGTTAGGCAAAAGGGTCTATATAGACGATATGGTGGTAAAAAGCAAGGTGGTGTCCAAACACTTAAGAGACCTCGAAAACATATTTGACATTCTAAGAAAATACAAGTTGCGCCTTAACGCCTCCAAATGCTCCTTTGGTGTGGGATCGGAAATATTTCTAGGCTACATGATAACCTACAGGGGAATTGAAGTAAACCCCGACCAAATTAAGGCGATCCACAGCTTATAACCACCTCGGAACCCAAAAGAAGTCCAGAAGATGACAGGAATGATTGTTGCCCTAAACCGGTTTATCTCTCGATCAACGGATAGGTGCTTGCCTTTCTTCCTACTGATGAACAAATGGAAGCGGTTTGAGTGAACCGAGGAGTCTGCCTCGGCCTTCCAACAGCTTAAGGATTATCTCTGTCGGCCTTTTATTATGTCCAACCCTGAGGTCGACAAGGTCCTGTTTGCTTACATTGCTGTGGCCACCCATGCCGTAAGCTTGGTCCTGATACGAATTGATGACGGCACACAAAGGCCTATTTATTACATGAGCAGGTCACTACATGAGGTTGAGATTCGTTATCTGCCACTGGAGAAAGCCATTTTGGCAGTAGTGTACGCCACACATAAACTCCCCCACTACTTTCAAGCGCACATAGTCATTGTCCTAACTCAGCTTCCGCTTAGGGCCCTACTTCAAAGCGTTGATTATACGGGGAAGATCGCTAAATAGGCCACAATCCTGGGGGCTTTTGACATCAAATACATGCCCCGCACTTCTGTCAAGGGTCAAGTCTTAGCGGATTTGGTGGCTAAGTTCGCTGAATCCTCGTTAGAAAAAGAAACAGAAACGCAACACATGGATGGAAAATCAGTCGGCATGATTTCCTAGCAGGGCCCCCTAACTTAGAAAGTGCATGTTGACGATGCAGCAAATCAGAAGGGTTCCAGAATGGGGTTAGTACTAGTGTCCCCCGAAGGGATCACCATCGAGAAGTCACTTAGATTGGGGTTCTCGGCCACCAATAACGAAGCTGAATATGAGGCTCAATTGGTGGGATTGACTATGGTTTGGAGAATGGGCGGAAAGGTAGTGGAGATGTTCTTGAACTCAAGATTAGTCGTCGACCAAGTCAAAGGAGAGTTTAAAGCAAGGGACAAAAGAATGCAGGGGTACTTATGCCAGGTCAGGCACCTATAAGCAAAATTCGAATCTTTCAGCCTGTTGCACATCTCCAAGAGCGGAAACACACACGTCGATTCCCTAGCCACGCTTGCAACCTCCTTGGCACAGAGCTTACCACGGGTCATCCTCGTAGAGGACTTGTGTAAGCCCACAGAGACGAACAGAAAAGGGGCTTATATTGACCAAATTAGGGTTGGGCCTAGCTGGATGGACCCCATAATACTATTTCTCAAAGAGGACACCCTGCCGAAGAGAAATTAGAAGTAGACAAAGTGCGTAGAAAAGCACCTTGGTTTTGGTTGTCCAAGGACAAAAAGTTATACAAACGCTCTTTTTTCGAGCCATACCTGCTATGCATACACCCCGAGACAAACAGAACTAATCCTTAAGGAGTTACATGAAGGGATCTATGGAAACCATACTAGAGGTAGATTCTTAGCGCACAGGGCCATCACTCAGCGCTTTGGTGACCCAATATGCAAAGAGAGGCACAAGAATATGTAAAGAAATACGACCAATGAAAAAATTTGTACCAACCATACACCAACCAGGAGGAGCCCTTAATCCGGTATCCAGCCCTTGGCCATTCCCTCAATGGAGTTTAGACATTGTGGACCCCTTCCCTAAGGCAGCAGGAAACAAGAGATACCTACTGGTCGACACGGATTGATTCACTAAGTGGGTCGAAGCCAAGCCTCTAACGAACATCAAGGATATGGATGCCAAAAAATTTGTGTGGAAGAACATTGTCACATGCTTCGGAGTCCTTCGTACCCTTATCTTGGACAACGGCCTCCAGTTTGATAGCAAATCTTTCAAGTGATACTGCTCTGACTTGGGAATTACAAATAGGCATTCCACCCCAGCCTATCCCCAAGGAAATGGACAAGCCGAGGCTGCTAACAGAGTCCTTGTAAGCGGACTCAAGGAGAGGTGGGATAACGCAAAGGGAAAGTGGGTAGATGAATTGCCACATGTCTTGTAAATGTACTGAACCACACCTCGCAGGTCAACGGGGGAGACCCCTTTCTCAATGACATATGGGGCCAAAGCTATTATCCTTTTGGAGACTAGTTTTCCAACCTTAAGAACCAGCTCATTCAATTTAACCACTAACAACAAGCTGCTGGAAAAAAGCTTAGACCTAATTGAAGAGAGAAGGGAAAAGGCAATGGTTCAATTGGCGGAGGAGTGTGCCTCGGCCTTCGAACAGCTTAAGGATTATCTCTTTCGGCCTCTTATTATGTCCAACCCTGAGGTCGATGAGGTCCTGTTCACTTATATCGTTGTGGCCATCCATGCCGTAAGCTTAATCCTAATACAAATTGATGACGGCACACAAAGGCCTGTTTACTACATGAGCAAGTCACTACATGAGGTCGAGATTCGTTATCTGCCGCTGGAGAAAGTCATTTTGGCAGTAGTACACACCACACACAAACTCCCCCACTACTTTCAAGCGCACATAATCATTGTCCTAACTCAGCTTCAGCTTAGGGCCTTACTTCAAAGCGCTGATTATACGAGGAAGATCGCTAAATAGGCCACAATCCTGGGGGTTTTCGACATTAAATACATGCCTCGCACTTCTGTCAAGGGTCAAGTCCTAGCAGATTTGGTGGCCAAGTTCGCTGAATCCTCATTAGAAAAAGAAACGGAAACGAACACATGGATTGAAAATCAGTTGGCATGATTTCCCAGTAGGGCCCCCTAACTTAGAAAGTGCATGTTGACGATGTAGCAAATCAGAAGGGTTCCAGAATGGGGTTAGTGCTAGTGTCCCTCGAAGGGATCACCATTGAGAAGTCACTTAGATTGGGGTTCTCGGCCATCAACAACGAAGCTGAATATGAGGCTCTATTGGTGGGATTGACTATGGTTCAAAGAATGGGCAGAAAGGCGGTGGAGATGTTCTCAAACTCAAGATTAGCTGTTGGCCAAGTCAAAGGAGAGTTTAAAGCAAGGGACAAAAGAATGTAGGGGTACTTATGCCAAGTCAGGCACCTACAAGCAAAATTCGAATCTTTCAGCCTGTTGCACATTGCCAAGAGCGGAAACACACACGTCGATTCCCTAGCCACGCTTGCAACCTCCTCGGCACAGAGCTTACCATGGGTCATCCTCGTAGAGGACCTGTGTAAGCCCACAGAGATGAACAGAAAAAGGGTTTATATTGACCAAATTAGGGTGGGGCCTAGCTGGATGGACCCTATAATACTATTCCTCAAAGAGGACACCCTGCCGAAGAGAAATCAAAAGCAGACAAAGTGCGTAGAAAAGCACCTTGGCTTTGGTTGTCCGAGGACAAAAAGTTATACAAACACTCTTTTTTCGGGCCATACCTGCTATGCATACACCCCGAGACAACAGAACTACTCCTTGAGGAGTTACATGAGGGGATCTGCGAAAACCATATTCTTAGCGCACAGGGCCATCACTCAGGGCTATTGGTGGCCCAATATGCAAAGAGAGGCACAAGAATATGTAAAGAAATACGATCAATGAAAAAATTTGTACCAAACATACACCAACCAGGAGGATCCTTTAATCCGGTATCCAGCCCTTGGCCATTCCCTCAATGGGGCTTAGACATTTTGGACCCCTTCCCTAAGGTAGCAGGAAACAAGAGATACCTGCTGGTCGGCACGGACTACTTCATTAAGTGGGTAGAAGCCAAGCCTCTAACGAACATCAAGGATGTAGATGCCAAAAACTTTATGTGGAAGAACATTGTCACATGCTTCAGAGTCCTTCGTACCCTTATCTCGGACAACGGCCTTCAGTTTGATAGTAAATCTTTCAAGTGATTCTGCTCTGACTTGGGAATTACAAATAGGCATTCCACCCTAGCCTATCCCCAAGGAAATGGACAAGCTGAGGCTGTTAACAGAGTCCTTGTAAGCGGACTCAAGAAGAGGTTAGACGAGGCAAAGGGGAAGTGGGTAGATGACTTGCCACATGTCTTGTAAATGTACTGAACCACACCTCGCAGGTCAACGGGGGAGACCCCTTTCTCAATGACATATGGGGCCAAAGCTGTTATCCTTTTAAAGACTAGTTTTCCAACGTTAAGAACCAGCTCATTCAATTTAACCACTAACAACAAGCTGCTGGAAAAAAGCTTAGACCTAATCGAAGAAAGAAGGGAAAAGGCAATGGTTCAATTGGCGGAGGAGTGTGCCTCGGCCTTCGAACAGCTTAAGGATTATCTCTCTCGGCCTCTTATTATGTCCAACCCTGAGGTCGATGGGGTCCTGTTCACTTATATCGCTGTGGCCACCCATGCCGTAAGCTTAATCCTGATACAAATTGATGATGGCACATAAAGGCTTGTTTATTACATGAGCAGGTCACTACATGAGGTCGAGATTCGTTATCTGCCACTGGAGAAAGCCATTTTGGCAGTAGTACACGCCACACACAAACTCCCCCACTACTTTCAAGCGCACATAGTCATTGTCCTAACTCAGCTTTAGCTTAGGGCCTACTTCAAAGTGCTGATTATACGGGGAAGATCGCTAAATAGGCCACAATCCTGGGGGCTTTCGACATTAAATACATGCCTCGCACTTCTGTCAAGGGTTAAGTCCTAGCAGATTTGGTGACCAAGTTCGCTGAATCCCCGTTAGAAAAAGAAACAGAAACGAACACATGGATGGAAAATCAGTTGGCATGATTTCCCGGCAAGGCCCTCTAACTTAGAAAGTGCATGTTGGCGATGCAGCAAATCAGAAGGGTTCCGAAGTGGGGTTAGTGCTAGTGTCCCTCAAATGGATCACCATCGAGAAGTCACTTAGATTAGGGTTCTCGGCCACCAACAACGAAGCTGAAAATGAGGCTCTATTGGTGGGATTGACTATGGTTCGAAGAATGAGAGGAAAGGCAGTGGAGATGTTCTCGAACTTAAGATTAGTCGTCGGCCAAGTCAAAGGAGAGTTTAAAGCAAGGGACAAAAGAATGCAGGGGTACTTATGCCAGGTCAGGCACCTACAAGAAAAATTCGAATCTTTCAGCTTGTTGCACATCCCCAAGAGCGGAAACACACATGTCGATTCCCTAGCCACGCTTGCAACCTCCTCGGCACAGAGCTTACCACGGGTCATCCTCGTAGAGGACCTGTGTAAGCCCACAGAGACGAACAGAGAAGGGGTTTATATTCACCAAATTAGGGTGGGGCCTAGCTGGATGGACCCCATAATACTATTCCTCAAAGAGGACACCCTGCCAAAGAGAAATCAGAAGCAGACAAAGTGCGTAGAAAAGCACCTTAGTTTTGGTTGTCCGAGGACAAAAAGTTATACAAACACTCTTTTTTCGGGCCACACTTGCTATGCATACACCCCGAGACAACAGAACTACTCCTTGAGGAGTTACATGAGGGGATTTGCAGAAGCCATACTGGAGGTAGATTCTTAGCACACAGGGCCATCACTTAGGGCTATTAGTGGCCCAATATGCAAAGAGAGGCACAAGAATATGTAAAGAAATGTGATGAATGAAAAAATTTGCACCAAATATACACCAACCAGGAGGAGCCCTTAATCCAGTATCCAGCCCTTGGCCATTCCCTCAATGGGGCTTCGACATTGTGGACCCTTTCCCTAAGACAACAGGAAACAAGAGATACCTGCTGGTTGGCACAGACTACTTCACTAAGTGGGTCGAAGCCAAGCCTCTAACGAACATCAAGGATGTAGATGCCAAAAACTTTGTGTGGAAGAACATTGTCACATGCTTCGGAGTCCTTCGTACCTTTATCTCGGACAACGGCCTTCAGTTTGACAGCAAATATTTCAAGTGATACTGCTCTGACTTGGGAATTACAAATAGGCATTCGACCCTAGCCTATCCCCAAGGAAATGGACAAGCTGAGGCTGTTAACAGAGTCCTTGTAAGCGGACTCAAGAAGAGGTTGGACGACGCAAAGGGAAAGTGGGTAAATGAATTGCCACATGTCTTGCAGATGTACCGAACCACACCTCGCAGGTCAACGGGGGAGACTCCTTTCTCAATGACATATAGGGCCAAAGCTGTTATCCTTTTGGAGACTAGTTTTCCAACGTTAAGAACCAGCTCATTCAATCTGACCACTAACAACAAGCTATTGGAAAAAAGCTTAAACCTAATCGAAGAAAGAAAGGAAAAGGCAATGGTTCAATTGGTGGAGGAGTGTGCCTCGGCCTTCCAACAGCTTAAGGATTATCTCTCTCGGCCTCTTATTATGTCCAACCCTGAGGTCGATGAGGTCCTATTCACTTACATCGCTGTGGCCACCCACGTCATAAGCTTGATCCTGATACAAATTGATGACGGCACACAAAGGCCTGTTTATTACATGAGCAGGTCACTACATGAGGTAGAGATTCGTTATCTGCCACCGGAGAAAGCTATTTTAGCAGTAGTACACGCCACACACAAACTCCCCCACTACTTTCAAGCGCATATAGTCATTGTCCTAACTCAGCTTCCACTTAAGGCCCTACTTCAAAGCGCTGATTATACGGGGAAGATCGCAAAATAGGCCACAATCCTGGGGGCTTTCGACATTAAATACATACCTCGCACTTCTGTCAAGGGTCAAGTCCTAGCTGATTTGGTGGCCAAGTTCACTGAATCCCCGTTAGAAAAAGAAATGGAAACGAACACATGGATGGAAAATTAGTTGGCATGATTTCCCAGCTGGGCCCCCTAACTTGGAAAGTGCATGTTGAGGGTGCAGCAAATCAGAAGGGTTCCGAAGTGGGGTTAGTGCTAGTGTCCCCCGAAGGGATCACTATCGAGAAGTCATTTAGATTGGGGTTCTCGGCCACCAACAACGAAGCTAAATATGAGGCTCTACTGGTGGGATTGACTATGGTTCGGAGAATGAGCGGAAAGGCAGTGGAGATGTTCTCAAACTTAAGATTAGTCATCGGCCAAGTCAAAGGAGAGTTTAAAGTAAGGGACAAAAGAATGCAGGGGTATTTATGCCAAGTCAGGCACCTACAAGCAGAATTTGAATCTTTCAGCCTGTTGCACATCCCCAAGAGTGGAAACACAAACGTCGATTCCTTAGCCACGCTTGCAACCTCCTCGGCACAGAGCTTACCACGGGTCATCCTCGTAGAGGACCTGTGTAAGCCCACAGAGACGAACAGAGAGGGGGTTTATATTCACCAAATTAGGGTGGGGCCTAGCTGGATGGACCCCATAATACTATTCCTCAAAGAGGACACCCTGTCAAAGAGAAATCAGAAGCAGACAAAGTGCGTAGAAAAGCACCTTGGTTTTGGTTGTCTGAGGACAAAAAGTTATACAAACACTCTTTTTTCGGGCCATACCTGCTATGCACACACTCCGAGACAACAGAACTACTCCTTGAGGAGTTACATGAAGGGATCTGCATAAGCCATACTGGAGGTAGATTCTTAGCGCACAGAGCCATCACTCAGGGCTATTATGGCGCAATATGCATAGAAAGGCACAAGAATATATAAAGAAATGCGACCAATGAAAAATATTTGCACCAAACATACAGCAACCAGGAGGGGCCCTTAATCCGGTATCCAGCCCTTGGCCATTCGCTCAATGGGGCTTAGACATTGTAGGCCCTTTCCCTAAGGCAATAGGAAACAAGAGATACCTGCTGGTCGGCATGGATTACTTCACTAAGTGGGTCGAAGCCAAGCCTCTAGTGAACATCAAGGATGTAGATGCCAAAAACTTTGTGTGGAAGAACATTGTCACATGCTTCGGAGTCTTTCGTACCCTTATCTCAGACAATGGCCTCTAGTTTGATAGTAAATCTTTCAAGCGATACTGCTCTGAGTTGGGAATTACAAATAGGCATTCCACCCCAGCCTATCCCCAAGGAAATGGACAAGTCGAGGTTGTTAACAGAGTCCTTGTAAGCAGATTTAAGAAGAGGTTGGACGACGCAAAGGGAAAGTGGGTAGATGAACTGCCACATATCCTGTAGACGAACCGAACCACACCTTGCAGGTTAACGGGGGAGACCCCTTTCTCAATGACATATAAGGCCAAAGCTGTTATCCCTTTGAAGACTGGTTTCCCAACACTAAGAACCAACTCATTCAATCTGACCACTAACAACAAGCTGCTGGAAAAAAGTTTAGACCTAATCGAAGAAAGAAAGGAAAAGGCAATGGTTCAATTGGCATACTACCAACATAAGCTCAAGCAGGGTTATGATACCAATGTGAAGCTGAGACCATTGGCACCTGGTGATCTGGTGCTGAGAAAGGTCCTGGAAACTGCAAAGAACTCATCATGGGGAAAGTTAGGGCCCAATTGGGAAGGATCATATCGCATCATCTCGGTACCTGGTGTAGGAGCATATTTTTTGGAAGACTTAGACTAACATATAATATCATGCCCATGGAATGTAAAAAACCTGAAAATGTATTATTATTATTATTAATGAAAATTTCCTTTGTCAAAAATGTTCTTTTGTTGTGTAAAGGCATTGCACTTTCTGTTTTTATTTCCTTATAAGTGTTTAAACAGAACCATAGTCATGCCGGCCGTCCTCAGATTAGATGCTATGGAGAAATTAATACATTTGGGATCTTTTCTAAGTGTATAAACAGAACCATAGTCATGCCCGCAGTCCTCAGACAAGATACTCTGGGGAAATTAACATATTTGGCATCTTTTCTAAGTGTTTAAACAGAACCATAGTCTTGCCTGCAGTCCTTGAACCAGATGCTATGGGAAAATTAACACATTTGGCATCTTTTCTAAGTATTTAAACAGAACCATAGTCATGCATGCAGTCCTTAGACTAGATGTTATGGGGAAATTAACACAGTTGACATCTTTTCTTAGTGTTTAAACAGGTCCTAAGTTATGTCAGGTCTCTCGGACCATATACTTGGGTGAAATTAACACTCACTGGCATCTTTATAAGTGTCAAAACAAGTCCGAGACTATGACTAAATCCTTAAATTGACAGCTCAAGGTAAGTTAAAATCCTTGAGGTACTTAGCCAAGTGTAAGTTTGTCACTTGTTGCTGGATTCAGTCCTCATTACGAAAGACCCATTCAGAGTGCAGATATAGGGTAAATTATTCATTGTTGGTACTTAACCAAAGTACTTGATTTAACAGCATTACACTATTATTAAGGTGTTGTTAAAGGCCAGGTAGTTAGCAATGATAACATACTTCAAAACATACAAAGTAGACATGCAAGAGATAAAAGAAAAAAAAAATAAAAAACCTTTTCATTAAGTAGAAATGGGGATACAATATGATTGGTGGTAGACTGCCATTACAAAAAGGGGGGGGGGGGGGGAATTGCTACAAAACAACACTAAGAGCTAAGCCTTAGTCTGAGGAGTAAGAGGGACATTCTTCTGACTCGGTTGAGAAGCATGAGCGTCCTTGGCCTTCAGATTAGCCTTTCTAGTTTAGCCTCCGCCTCCTTTGCTTTAACTACAGCATCCTTAGCCTTGGCATCATCCTTAGCTTCCGAGGGCTTCTTCCCCTCTCCTTTGCTCTTGTCCTTGACCCCTTCGGCCCCCTGGCCTTGATCAGCAGCTTGGATGGTCAAGGGTTGCTCTAAGGTCTCTAAAGCAAGATCAACAGAAGAGGGGGAGGGCATCTAGGACTGCACGGATATCCGAATGGTAGTATATACTCCCAGGCTACCTCCACCCCAAATCTATTGGGATGCCTACAGCATCAAAAGCCTTACCCCATGATACACTGCAGTAATCCCTGCAGACCTCAGAAAGCTCCTCAGCGAGCCTAACTTGCGTTTCCTCCTCTCAGAGCAAGTAGGACGCTTTTTTCTTGACCTTCGCTGCCTCCTTCGCCAACTGGGTGTCCCTCCAGACCTTCTGGAGTTTAGCCCTAAGGTCCTTAACCAATTGCTTTTCGATGGCCAAGTTGATCTCAGTCAGGGATGGACGCAGGATTTTAAGTTAGGGGGAGGGGGGGCAGGAGATAAGCGAAAGAAAAAAATTTCAAATATGCATCTATATAGTATTAATAAACTATCAACCAAGACAAATACCCAAAAATCATTGTTTTTTAATGTAAGCTCGTCGAATTTCATCACGTTGATTAACATGATATTCCCATATTTGTTTGCGTGTTCTGGGATCATAATCCAAAGAATCAAGGTCA
This sequence comes from Quercus gilva, assembly GCA_023621385.1. Taxonomy (NCBI): domain Eukaryota; kingdom Viridiplantae; phylum Streptophyta; class Magnoliopsida; order Fagales; family Fagaceae; genus Quercus; species Quercus gilva. The sequence continues at coordinate 41,633,450 of CM042480.1, forward strand.
ATTCTTTGAAATTGTGTTTGAGAGATTGGAACATCGACATTTTCTAGAATTGGAACATCTACATTTTCCGAAATTGGAACATCCACATTTTCCGGAATTGGAATAACAACATTAGTTGTTGGCAATTCCACGTTGACTTCAGAAGAATTTGAAGTTGAACCTTTTCTTTTGAAAAATCAAGCATTGTAGTTGATTTTTTCATGCTTTACAAATAAAATAAGAATTCTATAAGAATCACCATTATTTTCTTAAATTTGTGTGACAATTTTCTATATTATATGATTTGTTTTTTTCTTTTTGTCTTTGGTCTGCTTTTATTTATGTCTTTGTGTTTGATCTGCCTTTATTTATGTCTTTGTGTTTGATCTACCTTTATTTATGTCTTTGTGTTGTCTCCCTCTTTCTAACACTGACCCACTAACCCAATGAATCCCACTGGCCACTACCGACACTAATTGATCTTACAAAAAAAAAAAAAGGGTAACGTTAAAGACTTTAACTTTACCTTTACCTTTTGTCTGCTGCCTAACTCCACTTGTCCCTATTATGCCCAACTACCAGTCAACAAAGAAAAAACTAATCTCTACAACTACAAACTCTACTCTCTCTCTCTCTCTCTCTCTCTCTCTCTCTTTCTCTCTTTTATCTATATAGAGAGTCACAAACACAGAGTCACAGAGTCACAAAGCCAAAAAGCCAAAAAAAAAAAAAAAAAATACCACAGGCAGCACAGATTCAATTCACAATCAATCAATCACCAACATTAGTTTAGTTCATCAGTAAAAACACAAACATGCAACACCACTAATCCACAAGGCACAAGCACAGTTTTTGTGAATCTCAGATTCTCAGATCAGATCACAAACATTTTATATTTATTAAGTTTTGAAGGAAAAGATAAGAGTAAATACTTGTGAGCGGCGGCGGCAAGTAGGTCTCGCTGGCGTGGGTCTCTGGTCGTAAGATCAATTGATCAAGATGGGTCTCACTCTCGTAAGCGTCACAGTGACACGGCGTGGGCGTCGGCGGCAACGGCGGCGTCACGGGGTGGATCTCTTTGTCTCGCCTCTCTATCTCTGATCTCTCTGTCTCGCCTTTCAGCTCTCAAGTCTCACTTTCCTTTCTTTTCTTTTCTTTTTTTTCCTTCGTTTTTTTGCTTTTTCCATTTGGTTTGGTTTTGGACTGCTGAGAGCTGAGTTTTTTTTTTTTTTTTTTTTTTTTTTTTTTTTTTTTTTTAAGATTTACATGGGTCATGGGTTGGTCGGATGATGGGCAGGGTTCATATTTTTAGGAGTGGGGCTCGAGCTAAAACTAAGGGGGGGCCCAAGCTCTTTTTTCTTTTTTTTTTGAAAAATTTTAGCTGCTAAATTTTTTTTTTTTGGGCCCAGGGGTGGCCCCAGCCCCCTTTGCCCCTGTCTTGGGTCCGTCCCTGATCTCAGTCACGTGAAGCTTTTGGTGCTGATCCTCGGCCTGCTTCTCCGCGGACTTCAGACCCGCCTCGGCACTCTTGTGGGCCTTGATTGCTTCTTTGAGCTTTTCACTCAACCCCTCATATTCTTGTTTGAGAGCCCCCAATGCCTTCTCAGTCTCGGAGTGAGAATGGGCCTCTGCCTTAACTTCATTACGGGCTTCCTTGACCCATTCTTCAGTCACAAAAACTTGCTGGGTAATCTGTATAACAGAAATAAAAGAGTTTCGTATAAGAAAAAGAGAAAGGATGAATAAAAGCAACTGAGTATTTGATTAGAGAAATGTGTCGAACCACCTACCATGGCAAGATCCCTCTTAAGGGACAAGAAGAGGTCAGGTTGTTTAAAACACCTGTAAACATCCATATATTTTGGAAAAAGAAGCGGCTGCTCCAGGGCTTTAGCAACGTGACCTGTGTGCCCCCTTTGAAAATTTCAGACTGAAGAGTCCCAAGGGATGGAGGCACCATCAACCTCCAACCTGGGGGACCAAATGCGTGGTGGTCGGCATACGTCAGCCCCTAGAGAGTCCTCCCGGCTGTCAACGGAGGTGAATCTCTGGTCTCGACAGTTTTTCGCCACTTTATGTTGTTTAATCCCCTTTTGGAGGCCCACCTCGCCTTCCTCAAGCACTTCATTTGGCCTTTTCTTCTTCAATTTTAGATTGATCTTCAAACCGAGGTCGGCAGGGGGTGGAGGAGGAAGGGGGAGAGTGGGCTGAGTTTGAGGCTTGGTGGTTTCTTTTGAAGTTGGCGCTTTGTTCCTTGCAGCCATAAGGTCCCTAAGGCTTCTACTTCTCTTGTTCAAAGCCATCTCGTCCTCTTCTTCCTCAGAGATAACTTCTGGATGGGAGGTCATAAGGATCAGGATGCGGGCATTAGAATGCCTATCTAGCTCGTCCTCGGCATCCGAGTCAAAAATCACCTGCACTCCTTGAGTCTCTCCCTCCTCAAAACGAAACTTGTTGATTTCTTCTTCAAGAAAGGAGTTTGAAGAGGCTACTACTTCAGGCAAGACCTATTGGACTGGCTATACCAGCAAATGAGGGTTCCATCGAGGTGGTAATGTAACTAGTGGAAGGTCGTGTCGGGCTAGGAAATCCGATTTTGACATGTCAATCCGAGCCAACCGTTGATCACCCGCTCTGATGGCGTTGCCTACTTCTTGGAATATTTTCGAGATAGGCTGGAAGTCCAAAATCAAATGGACTGCCTTCAATTGCCTGTCTTCACTCATGAAGATCTCGAGACCTTAGCAAATAACTGAGAGCCTCAACGTTGGTCAAGCTGACCCAGGGCGCCACGTAATCCTTATCTGCAAAAATAGCCGAGGAATAAGACATAATCAGAAAACTAAAACTCATCATCAAAAGGAAGCAAAGTGAAAAAGCAGTAATGGCATAGTTTGGGTTAAAGAATCTAAATTTCTTGCTAAGGAAACTAATTCTAAGGCATCCTACCTTGCTCCCCCTCTCAGACTAGACAATGGAGCCCATCATGCGACTCCCCCGAAGTAATTAGGTAGTCATCTTTCATCCCCTTGTTAGATTTGGGGAGACACGAGATAAGCCTCACGACGTCGGATCGGGATTTGAGGTAAAATCCCGCCCCCTTTAGGTTATGGCACTTGTACATATGGACCACGTCATGCCAGGTGAGCTCCAAGCCCAGATACTCATTGAGGGCATCAACACAACCTAGAACCCTAAAAAGGTTATGTGCGCACTAGTGTGGGCAAATCCTATGGTCTAGGAGGTAATCTCGTGTTATTCTACCCATAGGAAGAGTCATCCCCCCTTCCATGAAGGCTATCATGAAGATGATGACTTCCCCCTCCTCCCTGTGTGTCACTATTTGCTCTGTGGAACATTATCGCAGGGCTACCCCTTGCGGTATGTGGTATTTACTCTTAAAAGCCTTTATTTTGGCAAGGGTATCTACTAGGTGCTTAAATCTACCCATTTTTGACAACCTAAGGAAAAACGACTGGAAATTACAAGTGAAGAAATAAAAACAGAAAAGGCCGAGGAGACTGGCCGAGCAAGGAAAGAAAATTTAAAAGAGATGGAAACTTACAAAAGTAAGTGGGCTAATCCTAATCCTTTGGAAAAAGTCTTTGGAAAATTTCCTAAGAAAAGATGTACGGGGACTTAGGAATCCGGAGTGTTTTGTAAGATTGGAGCGCTGAAATTCTCTAGGGCACTTAAAAATCTGCGAAGTAAAGAAGGAAACTAGTTCCCTCAAGGCTTTTTATAGAGGACGAAATTGAAAGGAGTTACCCCGCTCAAAACCCAAGGAAAAATATCAGTCATTGGATGAACGCCTCACCATCAGATGCGAGGGACAAAGCGCCGCCTGGAGTAATTAATGACGCATTGCGAGCTCCAAAGCGTTAATAACAATCATGGAACGCGCAAAACGATAATTCCACACATGTGAATCAAGGAAGTAAATGGCTTTGTCTCTTAAAAATCAAAACCCCCCTTTTCTCCTTAGATTAGGGGGGAAAAGCCGGAGTTTTGAGGGGCTATGGTAGGGATAAGGGCCCAAAGTTGTGTGTTGGGCCTTGGGTCTTATCTGAGGATATTGGTGTGTTCGAGAAGGGATAGTTGGTTGAGGAACACTAGTTTAAGAGTCTTATAAGTAAGGAAGAAGCAGAAGGCGGTCCAAGGAGGAAATTCATCCTCGGCTACGACAAGCATAATTTAAATATGAATTCTAATGGCGAGACTGACCTCCATCAAAGCCCTAGTGTTAGTAGCGTGCCTCTTGAACACACGAAAAGGAGGCAAACCCAAGAAATATCTAAGGAAAACCTACTACCTCCGCATTAAATGCACCGCAGCTACTTTTCTGGCCGCATTTATGTGGAAAATACCCCTAAACAGTGCTTCCTTGGCTACCGCAACTCACAGAGAGCCAGAGGGAGTGTCTAATGGAACAGATACTGAGTAGTAGCTTAGATAGTTGACAGATGGAGGGCTGAGATCATCAAAAAGGGGATATATAATGTGAGAAACCCCTGGAGGAAGGGGGATCAAAAAAAGAGAGAAAAAAAGATACTGTAGTAACCAGAGTTGCACTTGTGACCGGTTTCATCAACCTACCCAGAGATTTGTCTCCTCGGACAGGACATTCACCCCACCTTACGTGCTTTATCCTTGCATGAGTGCCTCACAAAATCATGCTAGGCGTTGTGACACTGATTAGGGCCTAGTTCTCCAACCCACTCTTTACAAATTTATTGTATTGGGCTCATTAACCCACGATCTCACACTTGTTGGGATTGGGCTGCAAACCGTGACCCTACATATATATATATATATATAGGCAAAATTTAGAGAAAATCCAAAGCGATTTTAATTACAGTCTCAATTTTGCGCCACGTGTCCTATTTTAATTTTAATTTTGTGCCAAGTGAATTATTGAGTGTAAAAATCAAAGAGTCCAAATCCAATTAGAGTAATGCTGAGCGGAATACTTATTATTAGATGGAAGAAGCAACAAAAACATAATATATATATATATATATATAGCCAAAATTTAGAGAAAATCCAATGAGATTTTAATTACATTCTTAATTTTGCGCCACGTGTCCCATTTAAATTTTAATTTTGTGCCAAGTGAATTATTGAGTGTAAAAATCAAGGAGTCCAAATCTAATTAGAGTCTAAATTGGTTTTTAATTGAAGTCTAATTTTCTATCATGTATCCATCTAAATTTTTAATTTTTGTAGCAAGTGAATTATTAAGTGCAAAAATCGAAATCCAATTAAAATTTAAATCATATTGTGGGGGCTTGAGGATCAAGGAAGGATAAAACCACTGTGACCATCGTTCATTCCTCGGGTGAAAGCACTTTAAGCCCGAGAAGGGGGGTCGCCCGTCGAGAGGAGGGGAAGAGACAAAATACCTCCTGGAAATTTGGGTGGAGAGAATGGTGTTTAGAGAGAGATTTGAGGTAGTTGAAAGAAGTTTCCTATGAAAGCTCACCTACTACCTCCGCATTAAATGATTGGCTACAACTTTATCAACTGCATTGATGAGAAAATGACCCATGAACTGTAAGTTCACAGCTAAGCAGCTCCTTCAACACCTTCAACAGGAATCTAATGGGACAAGTGTCCTAAGGAGGACCTAGAGGATTGTAGATAGAGGGTTGGGATGCAAGAAGCATGAGAGTATATAAAGGAAGAGAACTTCCAGATGAAAGGGGCTAGAAAAAAATCAAGAAAAAGATATTAGAACAAGAACAGTAAAAAAAAGAGAGAGAGAGAGAACAGTGTGTATCCTTGCATAAAAACATCGTCTTTGGGCGAGTTTGTAAAGAACCATCAATATACTTGTTTTTAACTGTTGTTCATTCCCTTCTTGTTTGAATCTTCGGACTTGAGCCCGACTTATTTTATCCACTCTCTAAACAAATTTTTATTAGTTTGGGCCAAATTAGGCGATACAAGCTTCACTATTCTAAGTGGATTTGGGCCCCTAATTTTCGTGTCCTTACACACACACACACACACACACACACACACACACACATGTATATAAAATGTAAAACCATTACATATTTTAGAAATGTATGTTTAAAAAAAGTGTAAGCTAATACCATGTATAATTAAACATGTAGGTTCACAACTAAGCAGCTCATTCAACACCTTCAACAGGAATCTAATGGGACAAGTGTCCTAAGGAGGACCTAGAGGATTGTAGATAGAGGGTTGGGATGCAAGAAGCATGAGAGTATATAAAGGAAGAGAACTTCTAGATGAAAGGGGCTAGAAAAAAAATCAAGAAAAAGATATTAGAACAAGAACAGTAAAAGAGAGAGAGAGAGAGAGAGAGAGAGAGAGAGAGAGAGAGAGAGAGAGCAGTGTGTATCCTTGCATAAAAACATCGTCTTCGGGCGAGCTTGTAAAGAACCATCAAAATACTTGTTTTTAACTGTTGTTCATTCCCTTCTTGTTTGAATCTTTGGACTTGAGCCCAACTTATTTTATCCACTCTCTAAACAAATTTTTATTAGTTTGGGCCAAATTAGGCGGTATAGGCTTCACTATTCTAAGTGGATTTGGGCCCCTAATTTTCATGTCCTTACACACACACACACACACACACACACATGTATATAAAATGTAAAACCATTACATATTTTAGAAATGTATGGTTTAAAAAAAGTGTAAGCTAATACCATGTATAATTTCAACGTCTTCTAAAAAAAATATAATTGTGATTATTTTTAATTGTATCCGTGCATATGCATGAGGCTACACAATTTTGTGCCGTGTGTCCCATTTAAATTTAAATTTTGTGTCAAGTGAATTATTGAGTGTAAAATTCGAAAAGTCCAAATTTAATTACATTCTAAATTGGTTTTCAATTGGAGTCTAATTTTCTGCCACATGTCCATCTAAGTTTTTAATTTTTGTAGCAAGTGAATTATTGTGTGCAAAAATCCAAATTCAATTAAATTTTAAATCATATGTGTGTGTGTGTGTGTGTGTGTATATATATATATATATAATGAGAAATTATTATATATTTTAAAAATGTATGGTTTAAAAAAACGTTTAAGCTAATACCATGCATAATTTCAACGTCTTCTAAAAAAAAAAAAAACTAATTTGAACTGTATAATTGTGATTATTTTTAATTATATCCGTGCATATGCATGAGGTTACACACCAGTGACAATTAATACACACAGTAGTAGTCTAAATTTTGTGATATATAATTAAACTGAGTATTACTAAGCTAAACACTTTTTTTTTTCATATATTAATTATTTAAAGGTGGTGCAAATATGAAAAATAAATTTTTATGATTAATTTCATATGATTTATATAAGACACAATAAATTTGGACTTCTTTGGCAACAATTGAACCATAGAACAGCAAAAAATAAAGGCAAATTTAGTTACAAGCAATCAAGAATATAAAAGATAATTTTACGCTCAAATTAGAAAAAATAATTATATATTTATCAATTCATTTAAGCATTTGGTTTATATCTTGATTAACATCTCTTTCTATTGACATGTAATATAATTAAATTTAGTCGATTCCCCAAATATTATAATACATCAACAATATCATATGAGACATTATATGATTGTTTATGCTAATAGTTTTGTAACTTAATTGACACTTTCTAATATTTTCAACAAAAATTTTAAAGTTCAAATTCCCCTCTCCCAACTATTATCAAAATAATAATAATAATAATAATAGTGATTTGATATCTTAAAAAATAGTTCCAAATAAGAGTATGCAATTATACAGCATATATGAAGCCGACTTGCTGGTAGCGAATATTAGAGACCAAGGTAGTAATTGGTTTCAAAATGTGTTATCATTTGAACTTCCGGAAGAGTTACGCAAGCAAATTCAAGATGTTCCGTTCTCTTTGGATCTAAATACTGAGGATGTCTCTTGTTGGGGCTTCTCAAAAGATGGTTCTTTTGCTCTAAAATCTGCCTATTTATTAGATAAAGGGTTAAATCCCTTGAACCCTTCTTCTTTCGCTTGTGAGTGGATTTGGAAGGCTGCCACAACGCCTAGGATAATGTTCTTTTTATGGCTAAGCATTCACAATAGTGTGCCTACTTGCGAAGTGTTGGGTTCTAGGGGTTTTACTCTTGATACAATTTGCCCCATTTGTCAGAGGGAAGCTGAAACACTTCAGCATATTATAAGGGACTGTCAGTATGCAAAAGAATTCTGGAATAAGCTTGGAGTGCCAGCTGATTGTAGAAAGTATTTCTTAGAGGATTTGGGGGTTTGGCTTCAGTTGAACTGCACTTCCGTGAGCTCCCAGCATGGTATACCTTGGAAGATCATCTTCCCCATGGGTGTTTGGCATTTATGGCTGCACAGAAATGCGTATATCTTCAGGAAAGGTGTTGTTGATGAGGACTTCCATCAATAGTGCAGACGGAAGGCAGCTGAATTTTTTGCCATTGCAATAGCAGGTAAGGTTCAGGCCGAGAAACACATAAAGGCTATCTCGTGGCAGAAGCCACCAACTGGTTGGGCAAAGCTAAATACCGATGGATCATCCCGTGACTGCACTGGGGGAGGCGTAGGATTACTAAGGAATGAACATGGCATCTGGATCAACGGCTTTGCAAGAAACTGTGGGAAGGTGAACAGTGTCATAGCTGAACTATGGGCTCTTCGGGATGGGTTACAAATGGCAGCAACGGAAAATTTACATAATCTTATTGTTGAGCTTGATGCTTTTGCTGTTGTTCAATTGATGAAAAACTCTATTGTTAATTTATCTCTTGAACCTTTGCTTACTGATTGCAGGCTCCTCCTAAGGAAATTCCCAAACCTGCGAGTTGAGCACGCGTACAGAGAAGCAAATCAATGCGCTGACGCCCTAGCTCGTATTGGTAGTAATAGTGATGTCCCTTTTATTTTGTTTGCCCATCCACCGCTTGTGGTGGATCGGCTATGCACCTTGGATATTGAAGGGGTCTTTTGTAATATACTGATTTAACTTTTATGCATATATCCTCCTTTACCAAAAAAAATAAAAAAAATTATACAGCATATATTGTCTTCGGTACACGTGTACAACCAAATGGGCTTTGTTTCTTTGACAAAGAGATTTCAAGTCCCTTTTCTTTCTTTCTTTCTTTCTTTCTTTTTTATTTATTTATTTATTTATTTATTTTTTAACTTATTAGAATCAGAAAGACAGATTCCCTGAACAGGAATCATGTTTATTTTATTTACTAGTTTGGGTAGTACATGCAAGTCACATGTTGCTTCTTGAGTGAGGAAATTTAGATAGAACTTCTATTTAAAGAAGTATAAAACCATCTACTTAAACTTAGAATAACTATTTAATATATGAATATCTATTTTCCACGTGACAATTCCTTCGAACCTATTTGCTAAAAGCAATATTCACTCATTAAAAACTTCCAAAAATGATAACGAATATTATCATCTTCCAACAATAAGTAATTCACTTTTGCTAAGACATTGTCACAATATTTAAATTTTCATAATTAATGATGACATATGATACAATTGGAGGTCTTCATCAAATACTTGCAATTATTTATAACAAAGAATTTGTTATTCATTCTTACTTTGTTACCATTTTACATTTTATGAGTTTAGTTATAATGTTTAACTTTGTTTTTTATGAACACCCATATAAGTAAGAAAAGAAATAAAAAAAGAAACATATTATTGAAGTTTCCATTAGATAAAATTATAGGTCTAGAAGTTTAAATTTAGTAAATCAACTTTCTCTAGGTAAAAATAGAACACCCTATATCACAATTTGAACTTTCCAAGCATGACTACCAAATAAAACTCAAAACAGAAAAAATTGGTTTTTGGGATATTAAAATTTAGTGGAGGTATTTTAGACATTGCACAATAGAATATTCTAAGAATCATAAGATTTCATTAGTAGTTGTGAAAATATTGTAATAACAACAAAATGTCACGATATTTTTACAATAAAATACGTTTATTTTTAGTTTTGGTGGATCATGGTCTAATATTTATTTTATTTTGATATTTAAGGAATTAACACCTATGTCATAAAATTTTCACAATATTTTTATTTTTAGATGTGGTTGGTCTAGTCTCATATTTTATTATTTTATTTTGGGATATAAGGAACTGACACATCAACAATTGTAACAATTTGTTGTATCCATATAAAAAAAAAAAAAAAATCCTAAACCAAAATAAGCATATAAATATAGACATAGTTTAAGTACAAAATTAATTGTAACTTAAGGCTACAACTTTACTCTATCTTTTTATTGATTGGATTATATGTTCTTTTCTTATTCTCCATGCTTGCAAAATTTCTATAAAATTAAATATCAATAGCTATGTCATCAATAAATTGTTTAAATAGCAAGTTTTTGTAGTTTAAAAGTATGCATAAAATATAAGCTTATAGATCATATAATAAATAATATCTGATTGACACAAAATTTAACATGTATATTAAGAGTGTTAAAAACATATAATTCAACGATTAGATTTTCAAACTATGTAGTAATGTTTATTTTATTGAGTAAGGTTGTAGCCTCAAGCTACAACTAATTTTGTAGCTAAACTTTGTCTTATAAATATCTTAAAAAAAAAAAAAAAAACTAATGTACTTAAAAAAAGAAAAAGAAAAAGAAAAAAGCCAACTCACCAAATTGACCAAATCAAAGCCCCCCAATAAGTATGAAACAATGTGTTTTTTAGTAGCAAAAACATGTGTCCAAAACTTGACTAAATCAAAATACTATCTTAGCCTCTTGGTTCTTTTTCTATTGTTAATAGAAATAGAAATAGATAAAGAATTGACACCTCAAAAATTTGTGACAATTTGTTGTATCTGTATAAAAAAAAATCCTAAACCAAAATAAGCAAATAAATATTTAAAAAAGACAAAAATTAGGAAAAGTACCTTAGGTGTTATTCTTTAGATTCCTCTCTTAAGATTCAACAATGTGGCTACTTAATTAAAAAAACACTTTCATTCCATGAGAAAAAAATTTGTACAGTAAAATCTTAAAATGTTAATATAAAGAGTAGCACTTAAGTACTATACTTAAGTCTTACTCATTAAAAAATACAAAAGAAAACAAAAACAAACTGATGGACTTGGAAAAAAGAAACCAACTCACCAAATTGACCAAACCCAAGCCCCAAAATAAGTATTAAAACAATGTGTTTTTTAGTAGCATTAGCTCAAGTCCAAAACTTTCCTAAACCAAAAACACTATTCCCTAGCCTCTTGGCTCTTTTTATATAGATAATAAATAAGGAACTAACACCTCAATAATTATGAAAATTTGTTATATTTGTATAATAAAAAAACTCCTAAAAAAATAAGCATATAAATATTTTTAAAAAATTGTTGTACTTGATAAATAAATTAAAAAAAAAAAACCTGCTCGCCTAATTGAGCAAATCAAAGCCCCTATATGAAACAATGTGTTTTTTTGTAGCATTAAATTGAGTCCAAAACTTGGAAAAAATTGCAAATTAACATCAATCTCCAAACAATTTCGTTAGTTAGCAACGTTTTCAAACTATTTAAGAAACTAACATCTCGAGTCTATGAAACTTGATTTTGCTCTTAGCCACAAAACTTAAGTCTTCCCTAAAGCAGAGCCACAACAAAAACGCAGCAACCCAGTAACTCCTAGCAACAAAAACGCAATACCAACAACTCCAAGCACTAGGTTTGATGATCTTGGCACCGGAGCAACTTGGGTTTGACGATGTCGGCACCGAAGTGGCTTGTGTATGTTGATCTTGGCACCAAAGGTTTTTTTTTTCTGGTTTGGTTTGTCTCTAGATTCGTTTTCTGTGTTCTCTGGGTTGGTCTATCTGCGGTACCAGAGAGACAGTTGGTTTGATTCAACAATACCAAAGAGATTGGTGCCAAGATCAACAAACCCAATTTAAGAGGCTGGTGCCGAGATTGAAACTACCGTGGGTCTTCGTGGGGTTCAGTCAAATTCTTCTTCTACTTTAGGAAATAACCTCCTTCTTGGATTTGGGTCTTCATGGGGTTGTGTTTTGGTATGGTTTTTGATGAACTGCAGAACTGGAACTCGTGGATTTGGGTCTTCGTGGGGTTGTGAAGGTTTGGTTTTTTGATGAACTGCAAAAACTAGAACTCGTTTGATGAATTTCAAATACTAGAACTTGTGGATTGGATTTGGGTCTTGGTGGTCTAGAACTCGAGTTCCACATTGATTTTTCGTGGAACTTGAGCCTTAGATACTTGAGTTGCATCTGCGACTAGTTTTCTAAATAGTTTAAAAAAGTTAGTTTACTAAGTAAGGGAATAGTTTGAAAATAGGTGTTATTTTGAAGAGAAAAAAAAATCCCAAAACTTGAATATAAGCACTGTTCACCTTTTAGCTCCTTCTACGTAGTCGATACAATTAACTTTGTCATCAGTCATTACCAGCTCTCCCTTGTTTCTCGCCTCTCTCCAAAAAAATGGAAAAGATCCAGCACAGTCATGTAGAAGTAAGAGGACTAAAGCTTCATGTCGCGCAGATTGGAAGTGGTATATATGACACAGGAATCTGATACCAACATGTTCTTTTATTTCCTAACTCCATAGGTTTTTAATTTTTCCTTTTTATCCTTCCGAAATTTGATTTTCTACTTTCTCTAATCATGAATGTTTGAGCAGGTGATAAGGTAGTGGTGTTCCTGCATGGATTTCCTGAAATATGGTATACATGGAGGCACCAATTGATTGCTGTTGCTAATGCTGGGTACCGAGCAATAGCCATTGATTTCAGGGGCTATGGACTGTCTGACCAGCCACCGGAGCCAGAGAAAGCAAATTTCAATGACCTTGTTGATGATGTTGTCGGCCTTCTTGACTCTCTGGGCATCAATAAGGTAGTACCTGCCACCCAATTCTCTTTCCCTTTAGATATACATACAGCTTGAATGTATGACTCAAAAAATGCAAGATTTCTATGTTAGTTTTGGTCTCTCAGCTTTAGTGGGTAGGTGATCAACCCCATTCATATATACTTTGTTAAATTGCCATTTCAACGACAATCTCGTTTTCATCTCTCCATTTCACACCTGTCTTTCGCATCTCACTCTCTTATTATTGCTCAATTTCGAAGACTTCTTCAAAGCTTAAACATTTTTACTTCTAATCTAACCCTGGTTCAAACAAATCTTCCCACCAGTTGCCCAACTTTCAGATATTCTTTTTGGTTGGCGAGACCTATGGTTGTTCCAGGCAAATACACAAGTCCACAATCCTTCCAATTTGATCCAGTATCCTGAAATCAGAGCATTTTCTTTTTTGGGGGTCTTAACTGTAAACAAATTATAAATTGGGGTCATCCTGCAAATGTAAATGTTTTCCAAAATTATTATAACCGACAAAACACAAATTAGACCCAAATTGTCTTATCTGATCACCTACTATTGTACTTTTGAACCTTCTTTTTCCTTTTCTTTTTCTTTTTCTTTTTATTTACTTTGAAGGGTTACCATTAGTTTTAAGGATGTGACTTATGATTTGTCCCAATTGGAACAATGTAGATATGACAAGTGAGACTAAATATATAATTCGACAATAACAGGATATTTTGACCTAACAGGATATTTTATATTAATATATAATTTCGACGGTTAGGTTAGACTTTAAAGACAACTAGATAGGATTAGAAAAGAATATTCTTCGTCTATTTTACCTAAAAATACGACAAATTTATGTGAGACTTTGAGACAAAGTTTCACATTGAAAAAATTAAGTATTTTGCATCCATGTACTACCTCTACCAATAAAAACCCTCCTTTTTATTATTATTTATTGTTCCACTTCATGCTTCATAACATGCACTTGGGATAGGTCTAGTGCACTTGAGACTAGACTCAATGCCAGTTTTATATTAAAAGCAAATGAGGTCGTTTCTGGCCTCGAGTAGAAAAAATGTTCCAAATTTTAACTAATAAAGTTATTTTTTTAATATAATAATATTAAGTTAAACCCAAATATTAACTAAAAAAAAAATGTTACATCTACAATATTTTTCACAACATTTTCACAATAAATCTTAATCGAAAAATTGTTACAAACTATTATTGATGACAAAAAAATAATTTTAATGATGGGTTTAAATTAAAATTAGTAACAACTTAACACATAGAATTTGTTTTGAAAAAAATTTTGAATGTAGTACTTCTCAAGAAAAAGAAAAGAAAGCAATAGATAAAATAAATAAATAAATAAATAAAATGGTGAAATTACACTTTGTCATCTGTGGTTTGCTCGAAAATCACTTTGCCTATTTGTAATTTACAAATTGGCATTTTACTCACTTGAGATTAGCTTCTTCTTTTTTTTTTTTTTTTTTTTTTTTTTTTTTTTTTTTTTTTTTTTTTTGAGGGGGAAAAAACTGAACTTTATTAATGTAAACATGCTAAATCAACTTGTACAATAGGAAAAATGTGTGACGGAACATCCTCCATTCGCACTAAAAAATCTGGTATGCTTAGAGCATATTTAGCCAGAATATGAGCTACAACATTGCCATCTCTTTTAGTATGAGAATATAGCAATTCATCAAAGTTTTGGGCAAGCCATCTGACATCTTCAAACAGTAAACCCATAGGTGTTAGGGGCTGTGAATTCTCTCGCAAAGCTTGTATCACTTCCATTGAATCTCCCTCCAAAATAACACGTCGAAAACCAAGATCTATTGCAAGGGATAATGCCGCTGCTGCTGCCAAGGATTCAATCTCCACTGCCTTGTAAAAACATGGGTAAATTTATATTTTTGTTACCCTTTTATATCTCTTTCCTCTCAAAACGTAGAAAACAAAAAAATCAAGGGAGAAGATCTAAAAACTAGGTTTTGTAAAAATTAAAACTTAACTTTTACATTTTCTTTTCATGTATCAATTTTTTATGAAAACTTTATTATGTCCACAGATTTCAGTGGTAAATTTAACCTATAGTTAGGTACAATATTGATCTAAAGAGCTACTTAGTTTATTGCAACTCCTACGCAAATTAGTCGAGTCCCCTAGATCAAGGTTTTCAGACTTGGACCGTTCATTGAACCGTAAAACGTAGAGGTTTAAGGTTTTTGAGGTCGAACTGAGGTCGAACCGGGGTCAAACCGTGATGACATCATAATTAATTTAATAATTAATTAAAGCCTAAATATAGATATTAAATTTATAAAACTAACAAAATTGACTAATATATCTATATATGTGAGGGAAATTTAATGATTTTCAAGCATATATTTAATAATTAAATAAGAAAGTTAATAAAATAAAATAATAACCATGAAAACATTAAAATTTATGATTAATTTTTGAAGTAAAGTTGAATATCTTTGAAAGATTTTAATTATAATTTTTTTTTAATTCCTTGTAAGAGACGGATAATTTAATTAAGTAGAATAAAATTGTGTTAATTTGTTTTTATTAAAAAAAAAAAAATTGCTAAGGGGTTGGACCGCATGGTTCTTGCGGTCCAACCCAGTCCAACTCCGGTTTTAGGGGTTCACGGAATTGTCACATATGCCCGGTTCTTGAAGCTTAAAAAATCAGTTTTTATCTCGGTTCACGGTTTTTACGGTTCAACCTCTCGGTCTGGTCCGGTTCTGAGAACTATGCCCTAGATATGGCTTGATTCTGTTCTCATGTACTTGAGTACTGGGATTTTTTGTCCTTTCTGATTGTACTCATAAAAATTTGAGCATAGTTGACTCCCTTTCCTACAAAATTATGGGAGCAATCACATTATGGGTCCATTTGGATTGAGTTTATTGTTGTCGAAATTGAAAACTGAAAACTGAAAACTGAAAACGCTGTAGTAAAATAATTTTTAAATGTGTAAATAGTACTGTGGGACCCATTTTTAATATTTTTTATTGTGTGAACAGTGCGTAAACAGTAATAAACAATGCGTGAATAGTAATTTTTGTCTCTGCACAGTGATTTTACTATTCACGCGCAAAAAAAAAAAAAAAAAAAAAAAAAAAAAAAAATCTCAAGACGCAGCTGTAAAAACGCCGGATTCAGCTGAATCCAAACGCTCACTATATATCTGTCCAGCCTAACGATTGCAATTGTTTTAATTTGGATAAATTCAAAAATTGGACTAAGCCATCCATTTTTTGTTTATTTTCCTGGAGCTTTTTAAGCTAGTGTATCGTCTTACTTATGTTGGAATATTATACATTTACATCTTCAATAAAGCCATTCATATGCGCTATATGTTGCTGTTTAGGCCCATATGATGATGCATATGGGATCAGCATCCACATATTCGCATTTCTTTATTGTTTCTTTTTACTGAATACATGCTTTAGTAGCCAGAGGCATGGAGAATACATGCTGTTGCATTCTAGTGATATTTAGACAGCTGTGAATTCAGAAAGAATATGGCTGCCTTAGCAACCGCAGAAGCTTGTGATACAAATGCAGCGCTACTGCCTTATATCTTCTATTTTAACACTTAACTTCCATCTTAACCTTAACCTATTCAATGAAGTAGAGAAGATTCAATAGAAAGTTTAGGTGGGTAAAGTGCATTAGTTTCCTATCTAAAAGTTGATATATGAAAAGAATATGTAAAAGTTAGGTTTTAATTTTTATAAAACCTAGCTTTTAGATCTTTTTTCCTCTTGATTTATTAGTTTTTTATGTTTTGAGATGAGAGAAACATAAAAGTGTAACAAAAATACAAATTTACCCATGTTTTTAACAAAAGTAAATAACGGGAGACAAACGGAGCTAACCTTAGGTGGATAAGGTGCCAATTTTTAAACGACTAGTAGGCAAAGTGATTTTCGGGCAAACTACAAATAGCTAAAGTGTAATTTCCCCTAAAAAAATTCACAACATTTTTCACAAGTTGAGTTGAAAAACTTTTACTAGTTTTTATCTAAGCTCACTACTAATATCATTTTTTTACGTACCATTATCAATCTGCACATCAATATGTGTAAAAAGTTTTGTCAAATTTTGTCTATAGACTTTCTAAAAAATATTTACGTGGTTCATATTAATTAGTAGTAATTATGCATCTAAAAGAAGATAATAGAGTTTAAGTAATATTTAATTTTTTTTTAAAAAATCATATTTGAATATATATAATGTCTGAATTTTAGTTTTCAATTTAGACCCTCAAATGTATTAAGCTGCCCCTGATTGGACCCAAGCCTTACTCCATTAACATAATATGTTAATACATTCTTAATTTTTTTTAAGAAAAACATTTAATTACTTTGTAAAGGAAAAAATATATATAAATTATAATTTGTGGAGCATAAAGTAAAGAAAAATGCTGTGTACACAATATTTTCACAACAAATTTTAAGCAACAAGTTGCTATTAGCTGTTATGGGTGGATAAAAAAGGAATTTAAGTCATGGATTCAAATTAGAACCAGTAATAACTATCACATAATTTGTTGTGAATATATTGTAAAAATGTTGTGAATGTAACACTTTTCTAAATTAAAACATTTAAAGTGAAATAAATGATATTTATGCCTACCTTAACAACCTTATATAAGTGAAATAAGAAAAGATAGTTCACAACTTCAAAAAGTACAATATTCTACATCTATTCTAGCTAATAATTTCATTAACCTCTTCTACTTTACCTAGACCTTTGATCCATGCTTCCCTTACTTTATATTCCATTTAAAATCTTGTGTTGGGTCTCATCTGTTAAAAGGTAGTTTAAGCTCACGTGTGAGGAGGAGAATTAGAATTATGTGATTAAATAATTAAATTTATCATTTCTCAATAGTTTAAATTTTTGGGAGAATCAGTAATTTAATATTTTATTTGTCAACTATAAAGATTCCTTTAAATTAATGTGAAAAAAAGAAAAGAAAGAATACTGTTTGTGGCATTTCCATACATTGTTATTATTTGCTATGACATGGTAAAACAAACACACTATAATACAGTGGGATCAAACCCATGGTCTCTTGCCACCTTCAGGAATGGAATGCTATTTGGGTTACATTGATACCATTGACCATACTTATCAACCAGTTAAGTTTGAATCATTAAAAAGAGATCATAAAATTGCATTCAACATCAACATGGATATTCTTGGTGCCAGGCTTTTCTTATTGGCAAGGACTTTGGAGCTATCCCAGCATACATGGTAGCAGTGAACCATCCAGAAAGGGTGTCAGGCGTTATAACAACTCATCAGGAAGATTTCTGGGAAGCTTAATCTATACTCATAAGTCAAACCATGAGTTAACACCGACAAACAAGTTCTGAGCAACCAATTAATGCAACTGTTATTTAACAAATGCCATTATAATACCTCTCTAAATTGAACTAAATAGTAATTTAGCAACTGTTCATCACCGGCATGCTTTGCCAACACAGCCCCAAGAGCACATACACCAGCTCGCCCGCATAGAAAAGTCACATCCCTATCATCAATGCATCACACAAAGCACCCTAACTCAGGTGAGCATGCAATCACCCAAAAAAGCCATAATAAGAAGCGTTCAACTATGAGTGGCTGAGAAAAAATAGTAGTTCCATTAGGTGTCAATTGTCTCCACTACTCGCAGCCAACAACTTTAGCAAAGTGAAATTTGTTATGTAAAAAGTTGTGTCCATAGCCTACAGATATTGGGTGCATACAAAGCAAGAGAGTAAGTGAGGAGAGTACCTTGAATTGAAAGAAGCGGTGTCACAAGCCTTAACAATCTGAGAGGAGAGAGCAAGATCATTGTTGTTGTTAGTGAGTAGGTAAGCTCTGAAGAGGAAAAAAGCAGTCCCAAGAGTCCCACAATACAGCGTAAAGTATTGTACTCGTTGCCCAGTCATACCCCACATCTCTAACGTTATCTGAAACAAATCCACAAACAGTTGGTAGGCATAAGAGTAGGTAAACTCGTACATGCACACACACAGACAGAGAGACAGAAAGTAGTGAGTGAAAGAGATGGATACGGTTTCTTTGAGGTCCAAAGCGGCGCGTTTGAAACGCTGAGAGAGAGAAGAGTTAAGGCATGGAGAGGAGCTTCATGAGAGAATCTTGGGTGATAACTACTGGCTTTTTTCCTTCTTCGTCTTGGGTTTTAGCTGTTGCTTCTGCTACGAAGTCTGGCATTACGTTTGGGAAGAACCGGTCAGCCATTTTCTCCTATTCGGGCTTCAAAACTCGGTGTCAGTGACTCTGTTACGAGGAGGGAGGGAGAGAGAGAGAGAGAGAGAGAGAGAGAGAGAGAGAGGGAGGGAGGAGGTAAGGTAGATGATTGACTTCTTAGAACCGTGACATAGTCATCGGGGTTGAGAAGCTGAGCTGATCAGAGCATGAGCTCGCTACACGTTGAAATGATTTTGCACTACGTGGCAGACTTTAAGATTTCTCACCTCCGAGGTTCTTTTTGTCTTCTCGCGAAAAGATTTGATACGTGGCCCGGACCAGCCCAATCTAATTGTAATCGAATTGCTTGACGATTTTAGAATTTTTCTTTCTTTGTTTTTAATATTTATGGGCTAGGTTGTCCATGTGTCTGGGACGGACCAGGTTTGGGCTCAACCTGCATTCAATCCGACCTGATCAGGTGGAGCATATTTCAACCTATCGATGATTGGAGAGGTTGATCAATTCGGGTCTTCAACGGATGGCAGTCGATTCTATTAGGTTTCTCAGGCAGGTCAAGTCTTCGAATAGGTTGGATAACCTTTTTTTATAGATAACGATTTTAGATTTTGAATCTTCGCGTGAGAGACTAAAAGGGTTATCTTATTGTAAGGCACATTGACCATATGGTAAATTTAGCTTGGTTGGGACTACATGGTTTATTAGTCTAGTATGAATATTTATTCAAAAAACAACAATGGAAAAAATTACATTTCTATGTGGTCTAATTCTTAAGTAGTTTTGATTCAAACTTAGGCTTCTTTTAATTTAATTCCATTTAGGCTTTATTTAAACTTATTTAGTCTAATAATGTGATAACTAGTACTTAGTAGAATTATAGTTACTATAAGAATTTGGGAACAATTAACTGTACAATTAGTCTAACTAGTTGCTAACCCGTGCGATGCACGGGATAGTTAAATAAAATGACAATTAACCAACATCACGTTAAGGTAAAAGAATTAGTGAGAGATTGATTTGCCCACCAAGAATTTAAAAGAAAAAAAGATTGATATAATAAAATCTAAGAAATTTAGAAATAAAAAATTGGGTTAATAATATGCATATTATAAAATCTCCAAATTCTACTTCAAAACCAAACAAAACCCTTCAAATTCAAAAAATTCATATATAATATATCAAATAAAAATTTACCACACCTTGGGTTGGAAGACATAGGTTGCAGTTTTGATTTTTCTCCAAAAAATAGAGATGCTTCATCTGCTATATACAATATAAAATAATCATTAGAAATTTTAACCCTAAAACCAAACCCACAAAAACACTATCAAAATATAGAGATTAACCCAAATACTTAGAAGAAAATAAATTCTAAACATAACAAAACAATAAGATAGAATGAAAATTTCAGGCACATATGAAAGCAAATAAAAAAGACAAAACCTACTTTTTTTTTTTTTTTTTAGTTGAGTCTCTCTCCTTCTTATTTTTTTAATTTTAAAGTGAAGTTAAGTTTATGATTTTGAGATGGTAATTGCTAGGGTTTTAGGCACATATGAAAGCAAATAAAAAAGACAAAACCTACTTTTTTTTTTTTTTTTTTAGTTGAGTCTCTCTCCTTCTTATTTTTTTAATTTTAAAGTGAAGTTAAGTTTATGATTTTGAGATGGTAATTGCTAGGGTTTTAAGGAGAGAAGAGAGAGTCCTACCAGGAGTCTAAATAATATAAACAATTCAAAATATGGAACATTATCAAATTTATAACACCTAATTCCATTATCTTCTACGTTGAATCCAAACAAATAATTAATTGAAATTAATCCAAACAAATAATTAATCAACAAAAATCAAAGCTTTAATAAAAAAACAAAAAATCACATGAACCCAAATAAAAATTCTCAATAAAGCAAGAACATATAAAAATTTACCACACTTTGGGCTGGAAGACATAGGTTGCAGCGTTGATTTTTCTCCAAAAAATAGAGATGCTTCGTCTGCCATATACAATATAAAATAATTATTAGAATTTCAACCTAAAAACCAAACCCATAAAAACACTATCAAAATATAGAGATTAACCCAAATACTTATAAGAAAATCAATTCTAAACATAATAAAACTATAAGATAGAATGAAAATTTCAGGCACATATGAAAGCAAATAAAAAAAGACAAAATCTACGTTTTTTTTTTTTTTTTTTTTTTTTTATGTGAGTCTCTCTCTTTATTTTTTTAATCTTAAAGTGAAGTTGAGTTTAGGGTTTTGAGATGATAATTGCTAGGGTTTTAAGGAGAGAAGAGATTTTGGTATTTTTATGCAAAAAACGTTATTTTAGGTCTAGGTGATTTATTTCCTTGTTTTTAGGCTCTTTTAATGTTTTTTTAGGTCAAATTTGGTTCCTATTATTGTTAGGTATTAATTAGGGCTTATTTTAGAATATATTTTCTTGTCCATCAAGTTTTATGGAGCCCTTAAATAGGCCTCCAAGTTTGTATACGTTTTTCAATATTATTGTTATAAGATATAAAACCTAAAATAAAAAGAATCAAAAATAAAAAGAAAAAAAAAATAGTGATGATGTGAAAAATTGTGAGAGCTTCAAAAGCTTCGGTTTTATATATATATATAGATAATGATTTTTTATTTTTTATTTTTTTATTTTTTTTTATGAAAGTCTAATAATGTTAGTCATAAAATGATGTTGAAAACATACTAAACTTTTGTGCATGAAATTAAATAAAGTATTCAACATTAATAGTCGCATATGTAGGAAACATAAAAATGGAAAAACAAAACAATAAATTAATGCTCCATAACGCTAGTATATTGAATCAAAGAAAAATGTTTATTATAAAGGAAAAAAATCATTGCAATAACTTATTGCCATAGTAAATATAAGGTGTTGTAATAAAATCTAAGATAATAAATTTATGCAACAAAATTCATTGCAATAAACGCTAGGTATTTTAATGACAAGATTGATATAATGATATAATGATGGAGCCAGGATTTCAATTCAAGAAGGGCTAAATTAAAGGACAATATTTTTTAAAAAAAATTAATAAACTTATAAAATAAACAATTGTAATTGTCATTCATATCTAATATAACTGTAAACAACAATATATATTTCATATCATTATCATGGTTAGGATAAATTTCATAACATTAAAATAAATTAATAAAGAAAAAAGTAATCATTCATAATTATTAACCGCCAAAGTAAGATATTAATCTAAATACATAAATTTTAGAAATCTAATTTGATTTCTTAAAATAAATTGAGAAAATAGATTAGTCTAAAATTAGTAAGAGTATAAAAGCATACCTATAAAGTTGTATACACTATACACATCCCACTCCTTGTTTGCTTTAAAAAAATGTAGAACTCAACATTTCTTTCTTTGTTCTTCTAAGTTTATAAAATTTGAATTTATAACAAAACTCCAGAATTTGAAACTGAAAAGTCAAGAAATGGTGGGGAAAAAGAAAGAAAGTGGTGGCTATATGGTTTTAATTTTGTACAAAGACATTAAGGATCTGTTTGGATGCAACTTATTTTACTGAAAACTGAAAATTGAAAACACTATAACAAAATAATTTTTAAACGTGTAAATAGTGCCGTGGGACCCATTTTTAATATTTTTTTTTCTGAATAAAGTGGTTGTGGGTCCCATGAACAATGCACTTTGTCTCCTGCATAGTGAATCCATGTGCATCAACAGTGCGATTACTGTTCATATACGTTGGAAAAAAAAAAAAAAAAAAAAAGAAAAAAAGAAAAAGAAGGAATTGTGAAACTCAAAATGCAAACATGCAATAAGCCCAATCCAAATGAGGATTTAGTAGTTTCTTTTATAATAATTATTCAGAGTAAAATATAAGACCCGATAGGCCTAATAAAGGCCATTGTCCAGACGAACCCATTAGGTACCTTCGTCCACCCAGACCCAGTATGGACGAAGGAAAGGAAGCCATAAAGGAACATTCAATATCTCGGACAATTACAAATCAGCTAGAAGACCATTGGGAGGCCCATTAAAGCACACATTGAATGAGCCCAAAGGCATTACAAAAGAGGCACTAAAGCCATCATAAATAGGGTACAATGGCTAGAAGAAAATGAGATATATATATATATATATATATATGTACCTTTCAGAACTAAACAAGGTACAGACACACCGAAATACTGATTCTTTCATTATTTACTCTAAATCTCATAAGCCCTCTTTGCCAATTTCATTTACTGACTTTACCATCGGAGACTCCGTGGCCGGCATCACACCGGTGACCACTTGGAGAGGACTTTATTCTTAACCTTGCAGGTGCAAAGGCGAAGCCCGTGCTGACTTATCTGGACGAACCTGATTAACTGACAATCTCGGCATCATCAGGACCCATATTTTAAATGCCAAAAAAAAAAAAAAAAAAAGGATATACACTAAAACACAAAAAGCGTCGTGATGTCTATTCTTGCCAAATAACTGTTGTGATGATTTTATGTGAATAGTGTAAAGCTAAAAAACTTGAAGAAAATAAAACTCATAAAGTCCGTGGTTGACGAAACTTTTTTCCATTAATAGACTTAGTTAGGAAGCCTTTTCCGTCATTTTTTGGTTGCCAATTAAGTTTTCTTATATTTGGAGAATGCCTTTTATCTTTTTTCCTATGATAGAGAGGACAAATGACAAATCATTCAAGACTTGGTTACTAAATGGTAAAAACTAGGAGATATAAATTTCTTTAAGAGGAGTCAAGGGGGGTAATTGCCCCAACTAAACCACCATGACTCCGCCCTTGCAATGATATACAAGTTATTATAATAAACTATGGACAAAATTTAGCTACAAAATTGGTTGTAAGCTTAGGCTACAACCTTATTCAATAAAATAAACATTACTACATATTTTAAAAATCTAACCGTTGAATTGCATGTTCTTTATACTCTTAATATATATGTCAAATTTTGTATTAATCAGATATTATTTACTATATGATCTATAAGTTTATATTTTATGCATAATTTTAAACTACAAAAACATGCAATTTAAACAATTTATTGATGACATAGATATTGATATTTAATTTTCTAAAAATTTTATGAGCATAAAGACTATAAAAAGATGATGTCATCCAATAGTGAATTTGTCAAAATTCACCTCCAGTAAAAAGATATTGAACTGAGGCTATAACCAATTTTGTAGCCTAAAGCTATAACCAATTTTGTACCTAAACTTTGTCCATAAACTATTTATAGCTTTGAATGTGTAGTAGCAACAGACTATTACTTCCAGGGGCGAAGTCAAGGGGGGTCGAAGGGGGGGGGGGCAGTTGCCCCCTTGGCCCGCCCAAAAAAATACCCTTAGTTATTATAGCTAATACTTATTAAATACTCTTGTCTACTTTTTGTTTTTGGGTTTATTAAATGCCACTCTGTTTCTTTGGTCTTGAAATAGAGCACAACTTCTAAACGAACCATTGAGGAACCTTAAGTCCTCCACTAGCATGCCTTGCACTGAATTTTTAAGTTTGTCCATACCATATTATAATTTGAACATTTTATGGGTCCACATTAACCAAAATAATAGAAATTTACATATATTACACTCAGTATTTATCTAACTACTAATAGTTTCATTCATAACTTGAGTTTTGGCTCTAAAACAATTAAAAATAGATCATTCATGTGAGAAATATCTCAATAGATAAATACAATATTATGAATAAGCATTTTTTTTTTGTAGAGTTTTTTTTTTTTGGGGTATAATTACGATAAATATCACTTAGTATTTAAATGAGCAGCTTTTAATTTTTCAAATTGATCTCAAATATTATATATTCACATAATGTGTGTAAATGCGTGTATCATATATAAAATTTGCCCTCCCTCAACTCAAATCCTGGCTCCGCATCAAGAATTTTATTACAACAGGTTGTAAATAACTGATAAAAATAATTGAGGTCAAATTATTGCAACAACATTTTCATTTTAATAGATAATTGGTCTATGTTTATCATTATAATAAATTGTAAAATAATTAATATCAAGTTATTGAATGATATCTTTGTTACAATTTCATGTTTGTCATTGTAATAGATTGTAAAATAATTGATACCAAGTTATTACTATGATATCCTCGTTGCAATAATCTATCACTTTAAAATTTTCATTGTAATAAATTGCAAAAATAATGGGTATTGAGTTATTGCAATAATTTCTTTATTTTAAGTTATTGCAACAAATTTTCCTAATGCAATAAGGTATTAAAGATTCTATTAATTGGAACTGAAAATTATAAATTATTTAATAGTGTTTAGTTGTTTTAAGATTTGAAATGATATGACATGTTTGGTGGGGGGGTTCATTTGGAATTTGAGTAATTCTGGTGCCACACCCAAAACGACAACTTTGTTCACAACTTTCATATGTGGCAAGCCACCTCATTACTTTGGGGCCCCCAACATAACACAACACTTAAACCTTAATTATTCCAAATTTTCAATTACAAATCCCACCGTAACTTTTCTCCTCTAGTCTTCTTCTCCTTCCCAAAACCCATATGTGAAAAAGCTCGAGAGCCAAAACGAATTGTAGCGGCTAGAGTACTAGAATGACGGTGTGAAAAAGGAAAACTCACTCATCCCATGCCAAAAAATAATACCCAACTTTTAGAAACATTACCTCTTTACCTAAAAACCAAAACCCACTGCCCCCTAAACTTGCGAAAAACATCATTCATCTCATCTCCATCAATTGTGAAAAAAAAAAAATTATCTTCCAATTCTCAAAGCTAATCACCATCTGCCATCTACGGATGTGATCGCGACTACATAAGTTCATTTCGATTTGTCTAGCATTTTCTCTATATTTCTATGTTAGTCTTTGATTTTTTGTTTTCCCTGTATTATTGCTCTAATTTGGTAAAAATTATTGTGAATTTCTGTTAGTTCAATTTGTACTACGGTGCTATTAGTTTACTTTGTCAATTATTTGTTATGTTCACAAATAAATTGTTGCTGGGAGGTCCCCTGTTTCAGGGTCCTCCACTGCTTTATATTTGGGGTTCAACACTTCAACTTTACTCGTACAGTTGTCCTCTATTTTGTTTCAATGAAATCTAAATTGGACTATTAAAAAAAAAAAAAAAATGCAATCTTGAAGTTGTGAAATTGGTGCCTGTAATCAATGAGTTTTCAATTTTTTTTATTGCATTTGGAAATGTGATTTTTTTTTTCTTCTGTAATAATGGCCAAAGGCTATAGACGACAAAAGTAATCCATCATTTGATTCACATTTATATGAAGCACAAAATTATGAAAGGATAAAATTTAGAATTATTAATTTTCTTATGATTAAAATGATTTTATATTTTGATAATGTGTTATGAATTATATTGTATAGTCATGGCAGATGAAATATCAACTATTTTCTCACATGTGAAATTAAACGAAGATAATATTGAGAATGATATGGTGGAGGGGGATTCAAATGAAGATATTGAGAATGATACGGTGGATGTGGGGTCGAATGAAGATAATATCGAGAATGAAATAATGGAGTTGAATGAAATGGTAGAAACAAAAAGTGTAGAAAACAAAGTAGAGGACCTTGGGAATGATGTTTAATTCCATTGTTGATATTGTGATATATTATAGAAGATATGCTTGTGAGAGTGCCTTTTTTTCTTTAGCACACAGGCCCTAGGATCCTAGGCCAAATAATTGCGGTTTGGTGGACTAGACTGGATTCACTACAGCTAAGGGGGGTTGTTTAAGTACCAAGTGGTGCACAGGACAAGTTTTTTACAACACAAATAAAATAACAAGCGAGAATATCTGTATTGAACACCAACGAAAACAGCAAAGAAATGCAAAGTAATCAAGAAATGCACAAAACAGTGGTTAGGGATCCTCGAATTAATGAGATGTACTTTATTAATTTTCTTTGATTATGGTTACAGTGTGCTCACTAAGACGTGATACAAAATTCAAATAAGCTCAAAAATTACAGACTTCGATGGCTATCCAAGCCTCTAAAACATGCAAAGTTTGAATCATTTTGAATCTGAGTATGTGCTATAGTGGCTGTTTCTGGGATACCGGGGATGTTTCTCTGTTTTCCTTGAATTTGACAGAGTTCTCTCAATGATTCTATTATGATATTCTTACTGCTTGCCCCCTTCAACGTTGGTTGCTTCTTCCTTTTATAGTGTGACTTTAGGGCTCCAAGGTACCAGTGATTTCTCTCTTTTGCCCTTCCTTAGGTACCAAAGCTTGTGCTGTGTCAGTTACCCAGAGGGCTGGTCCATTCCTTCTTCCTTATAACTTTCTCCTTTTGGTATTGCCAAGCTGAAAGCCTCTTGCTAACTTTCTATTCCGAGATCCCTTCAAGTTGCTGACCTTAGCTATTGACCTTTTTCACCTTTTCAGCTTTTGGCTACCCTCTTTTCTTGTCATTTTTCCCAAATAGTTGGAATCTTTTACTGTTGGGTTGAAAGTTTCCTTCCAGCCACTTCCACTTATAGTTTCTCATTCTGGGTTCCTTGAGGTACCGCTTATTTGTTCATGAATGGTTGCTTTATACCTTCTAATTCCTTACTGTATTACTAGGCGCTTGAAAGGGACCCATCTGTCCTTCATTCTTTGTGCTCTTTGGTACTTTCCTTTGAGCCGTTTCAATCCTATTTAGGCTGTGTTGTGTGTCCTCAGGATCTCGGGCCCTTGGCAGTCTCTAGGATCCCGACCCAATTTTTCCTATTGGGCTTCTTTTGGCTTACTGATCTTGGCCAATTAGGCCTTTCCTTTGCTTCATGGGTTTTAAAGTCTGTTCCTTCATGGGTCTTTGGATCCCAACTCTTTGGGCCCTTCATCCTTTTCTTTTTTTTTTTCATTACGTGAGCCCAACTCTTTTATTTCTCTAGTTTTATTTCTCATGGGGTTAGCCTAATGTGTTATTTCTTTAGGCCTTGGGTTGTGATTTTTTGAACCTCAACATTTAGCCCCCCGAGCTCGTGAGTTGCCTGCAGCCCACGCGTGAGTAGTTGAGTTTTTGTAGGATCCTACCGTCTTGATCCTTCTATGAGGATCCTGATCTTTCATTTTCGACCTTCGGTATCTTGGTTTTTTTTTTTTTTTTTTTTTTTTTTTTTTTTGCTTCTTTCTCTTGTAACTTCTCCTTTTATACGGGACATGACAGTTGAGTTTTGGAGTAAAAACTTCCTCCACCCACTTTTACGTTCCCCATAACTTCCATTAATAATTGCTAATAGCTCTTCCCCTTTTAAATTAAATTTTTGGCAACTGGCATGTCTTTCCACACATTGTCTTCTCCAATTGCTCTTTATGTCTTTATTGCAGGCATTTCATATTATCTCTTTACTTCCCTGAATCTTCCATTCCCGGGTCTCTTTTCTCTCTTTTTCGATCAGTCTGCTACTCTCTGTTCTCTTTTTTTTTTTTTTTTTTTTTTTTTCTTCCAATTCTCCTTACTTCCAATATACCCATTGTTTTAATGGGTTTCTCTTCTTCTCGAAAAAGAAGAGAGCGTACTCCCAGCCCCTTCGAAGGTGATGGCTCTTCTATTTCTGCACAGGACGAGTCTCATGAGGTCACTGGGCGCCCTACCTTTCCTTTACAGGACCTTTGGTACACCCTTAGTCAATTCTTTCCTCAGGTGTCCTATGGTGAGGCCCCTCTATCCACTCACGCCTAGGTATTCTCCGGTCAGGTAGGTTTCGCCAGTTCCGCTCAAGTCCCAAACCCTAGAGAGATTTTTGATCTCCAGATCAGGCGAGAACTTTAAGAGGCAGTTTCCATCTTTTTCGATTTCGTCGTGGGAAGATCCAAGGATGGCCCATTTGGGTGGATAAGGAACTTTCTAATGACGAGTTCGTAGGTCGTCTGGAGCGCACCGGTATTCTGAAGGTAGTAGCGATCTCTAGGAATCTTGAGGGTTTTAGAGACGCTAAAGTTCTTAGGCATCTGGTACGCCGTTGGTGCACCGCTTTGTACACCTTTTTCTTTTCTGTTGGTGAACTGACTATCACCCTGGAAGATGTGGTTAACAATTTCCTCCTTCCGGTGTTTGGGGATGAAAATCCCTTCGATATTAATCTTTCTGATGAGGATCTCAAGGTAGAAGAAAAGTTATTCACCTATTTTGGTGGGAGTACTGCTTCTCCTAATGGGAAACCAGCCAGGATAGGTAGGTGGGTTATGAGTCTTCCGCGCGAGAAAGACAAGGAAGTTAGGCGAGCTGGGTTCCTTGCATTTTGGCTTAGCAAGTTTCTGTTCAGTGAGTTCCCTGGGTATGGGATCAAGTCTGCTCTCTTTCCATTGGTGATTAGGTTGGCCCGGGGTGCTCAGTATCCTCTAGCCTCCATGTTATTAGGCCATGTCTACTTTCAACTAGATTAGCTTCATGGAGATGAAGTCGAGAGCGACTCTTGTTATGTAAAAACTTCTTCTCTCCATTGCGCCATCCTCCAGGTATTTATGTGAGATCGTTCTCTGGTCACTTTAGCAAAGTGTAGAAATTTGAAGTTTGTGAAAGACAAGTTCTAGGGATCCCCTGATGTGGTTAAAGTTCTTTATGGTCGTTCAACCGATAGCCACCCTATTATCTTCCGTTGGCTCAACCTAAAAGGTGGCAGCCTTAACTTGGTTGATTTGTTTAATCAGGCAGGACATCTGCATTGATGTTCTCCTCGGGTGTTTGGCCCCGGTTTTGTTTGTGACTCTGTATTATCTCCCTTTCTTACTTCTCTGGGAGATACTTTTGATTTACGTCGCGGTGACGAAGGTAGCTTAGCCTACCTGGCTTGTATTAGTTCTTCTTGGCTTCTAGTGCCTTCTTCAAGTGGCCTTAGGTATACTCATTACTCAACACACTGGGTACTCCGGCAGTTTGGTTTTAATCAAGATATTCCCCCGCCCTTCAAGGACATAGTACCCTATCTCCCTTCCCTGGACTCTTTTTTAAGACCCCAAGCCTTCTCCAATTGGTCGCAGAAAAGTCCTCAGTTTATAGTGCCTAATTCCTAGAGAGGGGTTTTTGCCTCTAGCGGTTATGCTAGCTATTAGAGAAGAGTGTAAAAATCCTTTGTTGACTATGTTGGTTCTGACACTATTGGGAAAGTCCCTAATCCTGACATTTCTTTTGCTTCGACATCCAACAAGCGCCTGTCCCTCCCTACTGCTGGCATTGTATCTATTGCTGTGAGTAGCAAAACAGGGTTTACGGAATGGCATGCTTCCAAGGGAGGTTGGGTGACTTATGCATAGGGTTTCCCCGAAACTTGGTTAGGATGTGACCTTATTGTTGGTGCTTCTGCTGGGGTACCAATTAAGAGGGGGGCAGTAGAGACCATAGGTGCTGACACTCCCGTAGGCAAAGGCAAAGAAAAATTAATTTAGCAGGAAAAGTTGAAGGAAGCTGGACTCGAAGAAAGTGTAAAGGGTATTGGCCCTGAAACGAAAAAAAGGAAGACTGGGAAATCCCAGAAGTAGTTAGTGCTTTCTGAGGAAAAGGAAGTCGAGTAACCTTTAGCTACAAGGACCCGGGTGAAGACTAAGGTAGAGTCTTCTTTCTCCCAGGTTCTTGTGAGTTCTTCAGTCCATGGTTCTTTGGGACCCTCTGATTTTGTACTTCAGTCTCCCTTGGGACCCTCTGGGCGTACCCATAATAAACAAAAGAAACTTGAAGACCCTGTAGAGAGAGAGAGAAAGGCAAGGCCTCTTTCTGTCTTCTCTCTTTTATGTTGCAATTTGTTGTTATTTTCTTGAACTGATGAATGATTATTTTCCTTGCAGTCCAAACATATGTCAGACCCCAAGAAAGGTAGAAGTCAATCATCTAGTGAAGATGTGGTATGGTTTTTCTCCATTCGTGCCTTCTCCTGTTTGCTTTATATTTGTGATGTATATTTGTGATGCCTTGTTACTTATTGTTGTTGTTGTTGTTGTTGTTTTTTTTTTTTTTTTTTTTTTTTTTTTTTTTTTTTTTTTTTTTTTCCAGGTGAAAGTACCTCCTCCCACAGCTGGTAGGACTTTAGAGGAGGAAATGGTTGTAGCTGCATCTTAAGGTGTGGAAGAGGAGGCCCCCAATGGTGGCATTACTAGGGAGGCTAGGCAACCAATGCAGGGCGTCCAAGCTTCCCAAGATCCTGAGGCTTCCCAACTTCCTGTGTCCCAAAATTCTTAGTCCAAGCAGACTCCTAATCCCATCAAAACTGTGTTGCCTTAGACTGTGTTAGATAAAGAAGCTTTGGGAGGCACGTCTCCATCCAGGCAAACGGGTGAGCTCTATTTTCCCTTATAATAGCATTTAATTCTATTTCTCTTGTATCCCTTTTCTCTCTCCCCCCTTTTTGAGTTTTCTCTCTCCCTTTTCCTTTTCAGGCTAAGCCAGTGTGAGATTTTCCCCTGGTGCTGCCTCTTCTTTAGAATCAAAGGATTTTGAAGATGGGTGTTGATCGCTCTTACTGTGTTTCTTTTTCTTTCTTTTCTTTTATGCCCTTCTCTTGTCGTTTTCTTTTATGGCAAAGCCCCCTGTATCCTTACCCTCCTTTAGCCATTTTGCTGAGACTTTCTCACATTTTCTTCAACTTGCTATGTGCTCTTTCTCAGAATCCTCCAAGAAATCAGAAAAGCAAGAGAAGGAGGCTCCACCCTAGGAGGCCGATACTGGTTTCCCCTTTTTCCTCCTTTTAATTTATTCTCTCTCCTTCTTTTTTTTTCTTTCTTTTTTGAACTAAGTTTGTTTCTCCTCTTTTTTTTTTTTTTTTTTTTTTTTTGCAGGAGTTGATACAGGTGTTAAGGATTCTAAGTTTATGATTCCTAATGGGGCTGTGGGATTCGTTCAGGTTGCTGATCTTCAAGCTACCCAGAGGGCTGAAGGTTCCTTAGCCCTTACAGGTGGTGATACAACAATGGGGGAGGCTCCAGGAGTGGCTGCTTTAGATCCTGCTTCAAGGCTCCCCACCTTTCTGGCCCGCTTTGATTTTCTAGAGTTCAACAGCCTCCCTGCTAGCCACTTTCATCATTTTGGACCTTCCTATGGTAGCTTCTTACGCTTCTTCGTGCCTGTGGAGGGTCTGCAGTTGCTAGAAGGGTTGTTCAAGAGTCATGGAAATTTTATCGGGGGTTTCAGGAGAGGTGTATTTTTGGGCAATATCCTAATGGAGCTACTGTGTGCCTTGTTGATTTCCTTGAGAGATTCTTCACTAGACTCCTTATCTGAAGAAAAGCTTTTAGAGTGGAGGGGAGTGGTGCAGGACCTTTTAGAAGCCAAGTTCAACTTGTCCTTCTTGCTGGAGCACTTGCGTTCACTGGCCTACATGCTATTCTAGAGACAGGCTTCTAGGAGTATAGATGCTGAGATTGCTGCTGCTGAGGAGGCCCTAGCTCGTGCTCACAAGGTCTTGCAAGATTTGAAGGTTAAAAGGCAAAGGGTTCTCTCTTCTTCAGCTGTCCCTGCTATTTCCCCAAATGGTTCTTTGTTGGCTGGCCTTATTCCCTAGCTTTTTTTTTTTTTTTTTTTTTTTGTGCTTAGATGTGTATAAACAATTTGGGGTTGTATAAGCTTTTATTTTATTTTTTTGGTGGAACACTATTTCTTTCTTTTGTGTAGATATGTGCTTGTGTTTTTCGAGACTGCTTCTAAGTGTTTGTGTTTCAAGATTGCTTCTAGTTTCTAAATGGTATATGGATCTGTTTTTTTTTTTTTTTTTTTTTTTTTTGGTACATTGTCTTTCTTTCTTTTTTGTACCGAGTCCTGGGATATGGTCACTACAAGTTTTGTTGTAAGTTCTGGACCAGGTACCCTTGTGGTTGTTTTACTGTGCAAGTACTGAACTGGGTACACTGGGCAATTTCTTTTTTTTTTTTTTTTTCCTCCTCTTTTTCTTTAGTCCTAGTTCATGAACTTGGCAAGTCTTTTTGTCAAGTATTGGGCTAGGTATCCTGAACATTTGCTCAGGATTCTAGATCATGTATTTGGACCTAACTGTGGGGTGGGTCCTGGGTCATGTATCAAACATTTTTTTTTTTTTTTTTTTTTGCCTTGGCCCAGGTATCCTCCCTTAATTCTGCCCATGCTTGGACTTTGCAGTATTTAAAATTTAATAGCTGAGGAGAAATAAAAGAGATTTTATTGAATTAAAACACAGTTACCATTCAAGGAACACAGCAAAATCATCAAAGATAGTAAAGATCACAGAGTGTCCTTCTACCATGGGTTCCTAAACAAAATTACTTAAATGAGAATTCATAATAAAAGCAAAGAGAATGATGAAAACACTTAGCAAGTTGGAGAGTCGGCAAAAGGATCCTAGCGTACTGAGACCTCTCCCTTCTTATGCATAGTATTGTTTCAGCCACTTCCCATTTATGAACTCTGTCAAGACTGTCCCATCTTCCTTTGTAAGATAGTAATATCCACTATCATGGGCTTCTTTGATGATGTAGGGTCCTTCCCACTTTGGGACAAATTTGGAAGGTCCTGGTAGGTTCCTCCTTACATGCTTTGCTGTCTTTAATACCAGCTGCCCTTCAGTGAAAGCCCTTGGGCGTACTGCCTGCGCATATGCCTTAGTCATTCTCTGTTGGTACATCTGGCTTCTCCTCTTGGCTAGTTCTCTTTCTTCCTCTACTCCTTCCAGATTTGCCAGCCTCCTTCCATTGTTTGTGTCCTCAGTGTCCTCCTAGCTTTCTTCAAGTACTACTCTTGGTGTAGGGACAACTAATTCCACAGGACTGATAGCTTTTGTTGCATAGACTAGGGAGAATGGTAAGAGTCTTGTGGCTGTCTTTACAGAGCTCCTGCATGCCTAAAGTACATCTGCCAAGTAGTCACTCCATTTCCTTCCATACTCATGCTTCATCCTTTTAAGGATCTTCAGCATCACCTTAATAGTGGCCTCAGCCTAGTCATTTCCTTGTGGGTAGTATGGTGTGGACCTTACATGCTTGATGCAATATGCCTCAGTCAACTCCTTCATGTCTTTATTTATGAACGGGGTCCCGTTGTCACTGATCAATCTCCTGGGAATCCTAAACCTTGTAATGATATGTTCTCAAATGAAGTTTACTACGGCTGCTTCGGTGGCCTTTTTCAAAGAGATAGCCTCTACCCATTTTGTAAAGTACTTAGTAGATGCTAAGATCCATATGTAACCATTGGATAAGGGGTTTATAGGCCCTATGAGATCAAGTCCCCAAGTGTGGAAGGGCCATGTTGTTGTGATATCTTGCAACACATTTGGGTGAGTATGGATTGCATCTCCAAGGACTTGACAAGTGTGGCAGGTTTTGACTAGTTCCTCGAAATCCCTTTTCATTGTTGGCCAGTAGTATCCCAACAGTAGTAACTATTTATAGAGCCTTTTTTTTCCTAGATGACTTCCACAATCACTGGAATGGACTTCCCTGACTACTTCCTTGGCTTCCCTTGGCCCTAGGCATCTTAGGGGATCTCCACAGTATTCCTTTTTAAATAGGATCCCGTTCTGCAAGAAGTGCCTGACTGCAAGCTTCTTGAGCTGGTGGGCTAGCATCCTGTCAGTTGGTAAGACCCCTTGAGCCAAGTATTCCATGAAGGGAGTTCTCCAATCTTCTGTAACAAATACAGTGTAACTCTCTTCCTTATCCATTGAGAGTTGATATCCTTGACATTTTTCTTGTATGGTTGTTGCCTCTTTGTTCATATTAAGCTAGTAATATCCCATGCGTTGCATTCTTCTATATAGGCTAATCTTTTCTGTGATCCCGCAGGCTTGGGTATGTAGCTCTTCTAATCTCAGTTTTCCTTCCTTCTCGTTGATACACCTGGATAGGATCCTTCCAGGCAGCCTCTTGTATAGTTCCCCTTCTATCAGAGCATAGTCCCTCAGCTCTTTGATACTTCCTCCGAGTCCTGCCTCTTTCATTTTTTCTTTGACTTCGCTTCTCCAATCCCACTGCTTGTACTCTCCAGGGGACATCTTTTAGAGGATTCTTATGATAGAATTTTCTTGCTTTCCTATTCTCACCAGCGTGTCCCTTCCTTTGAGTGGTACTTGAGATCCCAAGGTGGCGAGCGCATCAGCAAACTTGTTCTCATTCTTCTAAGTGTACTCTACGCTAAAGGTTTGGAATTCCTGCTTCAGCCTTTGCGCCCAAGTCCTGTAGGCTGCTAAACTTTGTTCTCTTAGTGCAAAGTCACGTTTCACTTGGGAAACCACAAGATTGGAGTCTCCTAATACTCTCATATGCTTTACTCCTATATTGAGTGCTACAGTTAACCCAATCAAGTATACCTCATATTCAGTTGCATTATTAGAACATGAGAACCCAAGCTTGAAAGATAAGGGTATAGTATCCCCATCCTCACAGCTTAGTACAACTCCCACTCCATTTGAGGTTATTGTAGCTGACCCATCGAATCTTATTGTCCATTTCTTTCTTGGGATCTCTGCCACTGCTACCTCACCCAAGATCTCTTCACTTAGTGAGCTTTCTTCCTTTCTTGGGAACTGTGTTAGTAAATCTGCTATGGTTTGGTTTTTGACAGCCTTGAGGGTCTTGAGACCTATGTCATATTGAGAGAGCAAGACTAGCCACTGTACTATTCTTCCTGTTAGGAGGGGCTGATATATGAGTGCTTTTATGGGGTGGGACTTAGTCACCAAAAGGATCTGGTGAGTTGAAAAATACCTCTTCAACCTTTGGGACATGTAGAAAACCACTAAGCAGGCTTTCTCTATCCTGGGGTACCTAGTCTCAGCATCCTTGAGTGTCCTGCTTACATGGTAAACAGGCTGCTCATTCCTATCATCATCTTCCTATGCCAGCAGGGCTCTTATTGCTTGGGAATTTGATGCTAAGTACAGCAATAGGGGTTGCCTATGTACTGGTGCTTGAAGAGTGGGCAAATGATTCATGATATGCTGAATCCTTTGAAAGGCTTCCTGCAAGTGAACTCAGTTCCCTTTTTCAACAGTTTGTATAAACCACTTGTGACTAAAGCCAGCCCTGGCATAAATCTCCTAATATAGAAGACCCTCCTTAGGAAGCTTTTAAGCTTTCTTACCATTGTCGGTCTTTTCATTGTGGCAATGGCTGTGGCTTTGACTGGATCTACACTTATACCTCT
This sequence comes from Quercus gilva, assembly GCA_023621385.1. Lineage (NCBI taxonomy): Eukaryota > Viridiplantae > Streptophyta > Magnoliopsida > Fagales > Fagaceae > Quercus > Quercus gilva. Next base: position 41,669,683 of record CM042480.1, read on the forward strand.
GTGATGTACCAGGAACCCAAGGAACTTTCCAACAGACACCCCTTAAGGCACATTTCATGGGGTTCATGCGTAGTTTGTACTTCCTGCACCTTTCGAAAACTTGTTCAAGTACCTGAAGGTGTCCTGTCCTAGTTTTTTATTTGACCACAATATCATCCACATAGTCTTCCATCTCCTTAGCATTATGTCATGGAAGATAGCTGTCATGGTTCGCTGGTATGTGGCCCTTGCATTTTTTAGCCTAAAGGGCATCACAGTGTAATAAAAATTCCCAATTGGAGTCTTGAATTCCGTTTTCTCTACATCCTTGGCAGCCATGCGAATTTGGATGTACCCTTTATACCAATCCATAAATGAGAACATGGAGCTTCCTGCAACTAAATCTACTAGAAGGTCGATATTGGGTAGAGAGAACTCATCTTTTGGACATGCCTTGTTCAGATTGCGAAAGTCTACACAGCAACGAATTTGGTCATTCTTCTTTTGCACAGGTACTATGTTAGAAAGCCACTTAAGGTGCTAGATGGGTTTGATAAAATCAGCTGTCAGCAGCTTCTTGATTTCTTGAATTATTTGAACTTCTACCTCGGTGTGAAAGACCCTAGCTGGCTGGACTACTGGTTTGACTCTTGGGTCCACGTTAAAGGAATGAACCACCAATCTTGGGTCCAGACCAGACATCTCATCATAGGTCCATGCGAACACGTCCATGTATCTCTAGAGTAAGGCCACTAATTGCTCCCTCTCTTGTGCTGTCAGTTAACTGCTAATAAAAACAGGCCTCTGGGATCCTAGCTCGGCTCCTAAGTTTATTTCCTTTAATTCATTCTCAGGCTGAATTTGGGTCTCCTTAACTGGTTCCTCTAGGATCTCCTCTTGGGCCATCATGCAATCTGGTGGTCCGGGACCCTCTTGCATGATGCATTCAGGCCCCGTGCACCTTCATAAGCGATAAATCAACCTTCCTCCAGGTTCCCATACTACTACACACTCTTGGGATCCTGAAATGCTAGGCTCCTGTTTTTGCCTTTTTTTCTTTTTTTTTTTCTCCAAGAGGTCTCTTAAGTCGTGGGTACTCCGTCCTTCTTCTTCTTCCAAGATAGGTGCTCCTGTGGTCCTTGGCATGAGACTCTCATTGTTTAGTTCTAACTCATCATAGAATATTATTTGTACAAAATTTCTTCTCCTTGGCTGAAAAGGTTATGGTTAGCAGGGATCTATACGGGCCTCTCATTCAACCTCTTTTTAACACATTGATGGTATGTGGATGGTACAAGGCGATACTTATAGAGCCATGGGCGTCCTAGCAGTACATGATAGGACACCTCTGAGTTGATTACGTGAAATCTGGTCAAGGCTACTATTGGCCCCATTCTTAAGGCCAGTTATACATATCTCTCGGTTGATTCTGCTGAGCCTCCAAATCCGGTTATCTACATGGGAGCCCCCAAGATCCTTCTGCTGGTCAAGCCCACGGCTTCCAAGGTACTCAAGGCTATGAGGTTGAGCGATGCTCCTGTGTCCACTAATGCTTTTCTGATTTGGACACCATTTATGGTGGCCATCAGATAAAGGGGTCTACGGTGGTCTGGATGCTTAACCTCCATATCTTCATTAGTGAAGATTATTGCATTGGTTGTCTCTAAGAAAGGTCGACTAGCATGTGATTCTGCTGTGAAACATTCCATTCCCGAATCTGCTACTATACTCATGAGAGACTCTATGGCCACCCTTCTTGCTTCTGGTCTAAATCCCAGCTGGTTGAATAGTGACCTGAACTTAGGATTCTTCTAGAGGGTCTTGATTGTGCTCGAGTGGAAGGATCCTTTAGATTCTTCTGCTTTTGTTGGGTTCCTATGGATCACTGCAGCCACCACCCCCTTCCCTTTATGGTTAGGCAAGGGGTTCCTTTGTACTTCTAGCTCCTTCTAAGTGAGCCCCAGGGTTCGTTCTCTTAGCTTTTTGTGAAAGAGCCTACGGAAGGTCCAACAATCCTTGGTGGAATGATTGACATAATTGTGAACCCTGCAAAACAAGGGATTCTTCCTTTCTTCCTCCGTTGGTGGCCTGAACACAATAAATGGTCTAACAACTCCATCCCCGATCCATTTGTCCAGGATATGGTTTAACTCCTCTGCGGTACATAGGATCACTGGTGGTTCTTCAAACACCTTTCCGTTAGGTGTCTTTCTTTTTTTTTCCCATTGATGTTGTCATGGCTTGGGATATTGGCATCCTTTTTGTCCTCATAGTTTGCACTGTCCTTCTAGTTCTCTGTAACAGGTCAGCAAATTGTGTGATGCATAGATCTTCGAGGTTAAGTCTATAATCGAAAAGCATGTTAGATATGTAGGTTTCTACGAGTTCTTTTTCTTCATGGTCCCCATAACAATCTAGAGACACATCTTCAAACCTTTTGATAAACTGGACAGGATCCTCTCTAGACCTCTGCCTTACCATCTGAAAGCTTTGGAAAGTGACCTTGTCCTCACTAGGGTAATATTTTGCACAGAATCTCTCCATCATTTTGTCCCAGGTTTTAATGGACCTAGGTCTCAGTGTGGTGTACCAAGTATATGCTTTGTCCACTAAGGATTTAGCAAACTCTTTTAGACATAATTCTTGGTCTCCTGCGCAGGGACACATGGTGTGAATGAACCTACTCATGTGTTCCACGACACTTCCATTTCTTCTATCAAAAGTATGGAACTTTGGAGGTTCATATCCTTTGGGGTATGGCTTGTTAAGGAGTTTTGGTGGGAATGGGGGATCCCGAGAAAATTGCTTAGGGATCCTTGAAAGTTTTTCCTTTTCTTGCTCTAGGAAGGTACTAACATCTGCCAGCGTTAGGTATTGGGGGTTGGTTTCCCCTCCCATTGTTAACTCTCCCTCTGACTAGGTTCTGTTTTGGTTGCCCACAGGGAGAACATTGTCCCTGATTTCCTATGTCTTGCCTTCTTTGAGAAGGCAAACCTCTTACTGCAAATCCTTTAACATCGCTGTCATTCGAGCCACGAGGTTTGGCTCCTGCCTTGTGTCCCTTTGTTTTGACACGACCTTCTACTTTGTCAGGGGCACCTTGCCTCTTTGTTTGGAGGCCATTTCATTTTCTCCCACGAGTTCAGAGGCTGCAGGTAGCATATTAGTACCTTTGCTGTTCCTTGGTCTTGGAGCTATGCTCTGCGAAGGGATTGCTTTTTCCCTCTTCTTTACCCAGTCCCCAGCGAAGTCGCCAAAATGTGAGGGTGCCTTTTTTTCTTTAGCACACAGGCCCTAGGATCCTGGGTCGAATAATTGTGGTTTGGTGGACTAGGCTTGGTTTACCGCAGCTAAAGGGGGCTATTTAAGAACCAAGTGGTGCATAGGGCAAGTTTCCTACAACAAAAATAAAATAACAAGCAATAATATCTATATTGAACCACAACGAAAACAGCAAAAAAATGCAAAATAATTAAGAAATACACAAAACAGTAGTTAAGGGTCCTCAGATTAATGAGAGACACTTTATTAATTTTCTTTGATTATGGTTACAGTGTGCTCACTAAGACGTGATACAAGGTTCAAATAAGCTCAAAAATTACAGACTTCGATGGCTATCCAAGCCTCTAAGACGTGCAAAGTATGAATCCTTTTGAATCCGAGTATGTGCTATAGTGGCTATTTTTGGGATATCGGGGGATGTTTCTCTGTTTTCCTTGAATTTGAAAGAGTTCTCTCAATGATTTTGTTATGATATTCTTACTATTTGCCCCCTTTAACGTTGGTTGCTTCTTCCTTTTATAATGTGACTCTAGGGCTCCAGGGTACTAGTGGTTTCTCTCTTTTGCCCCTCCCTGGGTACTAGAGCTCGTGCTGTGTCAATTACCCAGAGGGCTGGTCCTTTCCTTCTTCCTCATAACTTTCTCCTTTTGGTGCTGCCAAGCTGAAAGCCTCTTGCTGACTTTCTATTCCGAGATCCCCTCAGGTTGCTAACCTTAGCTATTGGCCTTTTTCACCTTTTCAGCTTTTTGCTGCCCTCTTTTTTTGTCATTTTTCCCAAATAGTTGGAATCTTTTACTGTTGGGTTGAAAGTTTCCTTCCAGCCACTTCCACTTATAGTTTCTTATTCTGGGTTCCTTGAGGTACCGCTCCTTTGTTCATGAATGGTTGCTGTATACCTTCTAATTCTTTATTGTATTACTGGGCGCTTGAGAAGGGCCCATCTGTCCTTCGTTCTTTGTGCTCTTTGGTACTTTACTTTAAGCCGTTTCAATCCTATTTAGGCTGTGTTGTGTGTCCCAGGGATCTCGGGCCCCTGGTAGTCTCTGGGATCCCGACCCAGTTCTTCCTATTGGGCTTTTTATGGCTTACTGATCTTGGCCGACTGGGCCTTTCCTTTACTTCATGGGTTTTAAAGCCTGTTCCTTCATGGGTCTTTGGATCCCAACTCTTTGGGCCCCTTATCCTTTTTTTTTTTTTTCTTTTTCTTTTTCTCTTCATTACGTGAGCCCAATTCTTTTATTTCTCTAGTTTTATTTCTCATGGGGTTAGCCCAATGTGTTATTTCTTTGGGCCTTGGGCTGTGATTTTTTGAACCTCAACAATGCTAAAGAAAAAGGTTTTGCGGTAACTAAAAGAACTTCTAAAAATGGGGATGATGGGGTGTTGAGGTATATGACCATTGCTTGTAGTTACACTGGAAAGCCAAGGATTAGATTAAATCATCCTAGAATTAAAAGGACTAGATCTACCAATCCAATTAAATTGAAACCTTAAGCAAAAATAGATTGCAAAGATCAACTTTGGTTAGTTCTATGTCCAAATGGAAAGTGGTAATTTAGATTCATGGTACTTGACCATAATCATGGATTGTGTCCAAGTAAGACCTGATTTTACAAGTGCAGTAGAATAGTAGAATCACATGTGAATAAAAGCTTGAATTAAATGACAAAGTTGGTATTAGAATGAACAAGAGTTTTAATTCATTTGTTGTTACAACAGGGGGACATAAGAATTTGTCTTTTCTAGAAAAAAAAAAAAAAAAGATTGTAGAAATCATATTGAAAAAGTTAGACATTCACATCTTAGGGAATGAGATACTAGTGCAATGCACCATTACTTTTTGAAAATGCAAGCTGGCAATTTTGAATTCTTTTACGCAATGGATTTTGATGATGATAGTCGGTTAAAGAATGTATTTTAGGTTGATGCAAGGGGTAGGGCAGTGTATAAAGAGTTTGGTGATGTAGTTATATTTGATACTACATATATGGTTAACAAATACGAAATGCCATTTGCTCCATTTTGTTGGGGTGAACCATAATGGGCAATCAACATTGCTAGGATGTAAATTGATCTTAAGAGAAGACACAAATTCATTTATATGGCTATTTAAATCTTGGCTTGCATACATGTCTAAATGTCCGCCCAATGCAATTATTACGAATCAAGACAAAGCCATGAAAAAAGCGATAGAAATTATTTTCCTTAATGCACGACATTGATGGTGCTTATGACATATCATGAATAAGTTGCCTGACAAATTTAAAGGGTACAAAGACTATGAATCAATGAAAGTCTATATGAAAAATGTTGTTCATGATTCATTGACAAAAGAAGAATTTGAAGAAAGTTGGGGTAAATTCATTAAGAAATACCAACTTGAAAGCAATGAATGGTTACTTGGGTTGTATGATGAGCAGCATCGTTGGGTGCTTGCCTTTTTGAAGGATATGTTTTGGGTAGTGTGCACACCCAAAATGAGATTAATGGGCTGACTCTCACTTGGGCTCACAATTTATTTGTAATGTGGGCTTTGGATTGCCTACTCTGGGTGATTTTTGCTTAGAGACCCAACAATATATCTTTCGAAACTTTGAATTCACTCCCTCTTAATCTTATGGCTCTATGGCTCTCAACCCTAAGCTGCCTCTAGAACCTCTCAACAACTTTTTCCCTTCCTTAGTTTCTCATATTTATAGCCTAAAATTAGTGGAGAAGTTATGATTACTTTCATGGTTAGTGGGAAAGGAGGTCCAATGTCGTTCACCTTAAGTGGGTTCTAGGGTAAAGGTGGTTAGATTTCATGACGTTTGCTTATAGGAGTTTTCAAATGGAGTGGTTGGTTATTACTAATTTCTTTTAACAATTTCAAAATTACAAAATATTACTTTGTAATATGATTTAATAAATTCATATTAGTTGTCAATGTCATTTGGTGTGGTGGCAGAGGCAGATAATTTTATCCTAATTCTAATTTTTTTTATCCAGCACTAAGAAATGGGAAAGAAAAGCCTAAATGAGGAGGAGGGAGAAAATAAAGTGTGTTTTATTAAATATTAATTAACTTCCCAAACCTTTCATGCTAAAAAGAAAAAAAAAAAAAAAAAAAAAACAAATTAGAAGTCATTAAAACTCAAATCATTCCTTAAGAAAAGGAGAAGAATTTATTGGCCATAAGTTGTGATTTTTGACTTCTATTTTTAAAGACCAAGATGCAAGACACCAACAAAATTAGTTACAACAGGTGTTTTTTTTTTTAATCAGACACAACAGGTGTCACCCTTTTTTTTAAAGAACCACTAGGCTTATTAAAGTAGGACGTCAAAGGTTTTTGCGATGCTTACCGTTTGCACATGTAAATAATATTGCAAGTGGGTTTGCTTGCGTGACAAAAAGAATGGTCCCACATTCTTTAGTCTTTTTCTAGTTCTTCTTCCCTCTGCTCTCTCTTAGATCTATAGCCCAATCTGGTTTAACCTTATATAGTTTTAGCAGTCAAAAACCTCCACCCAAAGCGGCTTCTGGGTCTGTTTTGTTTTTCTGTTTTCTGGTTGAAAAACAGGCAGAGAAACAAATAAAAGTGAGATGGGGTTGGCGGGCGTTCAAGAAAATGGGAATGGAGAAATGGGGTTGTCCGGTCTTCCATTGGGGAGTAAGAATAAATATAGGAGGATGAACTCTGAGCTCAGAGAGGATAACGATGATGCTTCACACCAACAACATCAAGAGGACAGGACTAATAGTACCAGGAAATATGTTTTGGCTTGTGCTGTCTTTGCTTCTCTCAACTCCGTTCTTCTTGGCTATGGTATATATGCTTTTATTTCTGACTCAGAGTAGTTTTTTTTTTATTTTTTATTTTTTTTTATCTCAGTTCTTTATATAGTCAAGTTTTTATTTTCTTTATTAGAAATTCAGCACAACCATTTTTTTTGCTGTGAAAATTTCGCATAACCTTGCAGCATCACTTTTGGTAAGGTTTTGTTTGACATTGTTTTTGTTGTTGTTTCTTTTATGAATTCTCTCTATGATCTGCTATTTTTGGTTGACCGTCTCTCTTATTTGGCCATAGACTCGTCTATAACACGTAAATTTAATTAGAATCAGTCGTATGTACTTTGTTTGATTTTCTTTTTAATATATTTCGTGAAAGATTAAATAATATTTGTGGTGGGAGATCTTATTGCCATTGATGTAGGGGATAATGGCGGTTATCCAGGAGAGATAATTTGAGGGAGTAAGAATGGGGGAAGGATGAGACATAATAGTTGAATTTGTTGCAGAAGTAGAAGACACATTTGAATTGAATCTATGGCTCTGATACCATAAGAAAATAAATAAGATTTTGTGTTTTGGTTTTGCTTCCTATACAGACAGTGCAGATAAGATTTGTTTTACAGAAAAGAGATAACTATGCCAATGTATTTGAATTACATGACAAAATCCTAAATGCTGTCAAACCCTTTTGGAGGGAGATTTGGCTTCTGTTCTAGACTGTTGATAATGATAATCAGCTAGTGCCGTGGATGAGGTTGGCTCAACGTTTCACTTTTGATTTTTGGATGATTAAAAGAGAAATTATGGATTAGCAGAGAACGTTGACCTTGGTATCCTACGATGATCAATCCAAAGATAACATCTTTATATGATTCCAATGTTTTATATCATATCTTTTGCTCTTTTGCCAATCAATTTAAGGAACACAGAGAGGGCTCTTTATCACGTTTTGCTCTGTATCACGTTTTGTGTAAATTTGAAATTATTAAGGTTGTTGTTTTGATGGTTCATTGTTCTTAATTAAACATAACCACATGCATCAAAACGCAAAAAAAAAAAAAAATGGTTAGCTTTTGGATTCATTTAGATTTCTCAATCAGGGCTAGTGGTGGAATGCGACTGACCACCAACCCTTGTTATTTTTTCATTTTAACTAGTGATAATCTGGAACATGTTATATAGGTGAGTAGTGAAAATTAATCTGGTATTTTGCATGAGCCATGCTTTCTATGGATTTCAGAAATTAATTGCACATATTTATAGACCTTGATGCCCATGGGAATAAGAACCTTTTGAAGTGATTAGATATAACAGGAGTGGAAAAAGATCAAGCCCAAAAAAAAATATATATATATATATAATTTATTTTATATAGGACAATACAATTAAATTACTTGCATATTTCTTTTTTGGTAAATAAATATAAGATTCAATCCAAGTTTTACTTTATGTTATGCTTTTCATGATAATTACAATTTTGTGGTAAAGCGCAAGAAGCAATTAGGGACTTTGCAGATAGTACTGTCCCATTCATACAATTGATGGCATGTATTTATGCATTGTTTTTGTCAATATGTAGATGTAGGGGTCATGAGTGGAGCAATTATATTTATTCAAGAAGATCTAAAGACAACTGAGGTGCAGGAGGAAGTACTTGTTGGAATTTTGAGCATTGTTTCACTTTTTGGAAGTTTAGCTGGTGGTAGAACATCAGATGCTATTGGTAGAAAATGGACAATGGCTTTAGCTGCTGTCATCTTTCAAATTGGAGCGGTCATAATGACTCTTTCTCCTTCATTCGAAGTACTAATGATTGGAAGACTCCTAGCTGGGATAGGGATTGGCTTTGGAGTCATGATTGCCCCTGTCTATATTGCTGAGATATCGCCCACCAGTGCTAGAGGCTCGCTAACCTCATTCCCAGAGGTTTTTATAAACTTTGGAATTCTACTTGGTTATGTCTCGAACTATGCATTTTCTGGGCTTCCGGCACACATAAATTGGAGGATAATGCTTGCTGTGGGAATCCTGCCTTCAGTCTTCATTGGGTTTGCACTTTTCGTAATTCCTGAGTCACCAAGGTGGTTGGTGATTCAGAACCGAGTTGAAGAAGCAAGATCAGTGTTGCAAAAGACTAATGACAATGAGAAAGAGGTGGAGGAGAGGCTTGCAGAAATACAACTAGCTGCTGGAACTGCTGATGTAGAAAATCACGAAGAGAAAGCTGTATGGCGTGAACTGTTGAGCCCTTCTCCTTCAGTTTGCCGGATGCTGGTCACTGGTTTTGGGATCCAATGTTTCCAACAGATCACAGGAATTGATGCGACTGTGTATTACAGTCCTGAAATCTTCAAAGATGCTGGAGTTGAGGGGAACACAAATCTCCTTGCTGCTACTGTTGCTGTTGGTGTTACAAAAACTGCTTTTATATTGGTTGCTATTTTTCTTATTGACAAACTTGGTAGGAAGCCCCTGCTCTATGTGAGCACAATTGGAATGACTATTTGTTTGTTTAGTTTGGGACTCTCTCTCTCTTTACTGGGGCAAGGACAGGTTGGGATTGCCTTGTCAATTTTGTCTGTTTGTGGGAATGTAGCTTTCTTTTCAGTGGGAATGGGCCCTATTTGCTGGGTTTTGACAACTGAAATCTTCCCTTTAAGACTACGTTCCCAAGCAGCTGCACTTGGGGCTGTGGGAAATAGGGCGTGCAGTGGCCTGGTTGCCATGTCTTTCCTCTCTGTTTCCCGTGCAATTTCTGTGGCCGGAGTCTTCTTCATCTTTTCTGCAATTTCTGCTCTTGCTGTTCTCTTTGTCTACACTTGTGTTCCAGAAACTAAAGGAAAATCATTGGAGCAGATTGAGTTGCTATTTAAGGATAAACATGAATGGCAAGGAAGTGAAGTGGAGATGGGAGATGCTGAGAATCTTGTGCAGAAAGAATGACTGGTTGAGGAGGTTTAAAGATGATCCAAAATCTTTGAGGTCTATTGACTAACTGGTTTGAATGAGGATGAGGAGCGATTTCCATGTGATCAGAATCTTCCAATAACTACTGGAATTGTTGCTGTGTTGATTTGTGCAGGATGTCGGTTTTCAAGGCGGAACTTTTTCTGGCATGAATAAGCCTCTGCATCCAGAGAAATTCAGTATCTATCAGTTAGCAACCGAAGGGAGTACATACCACACTATATAAATTTATTCTTCTTGTTCTACTGAAGAGTGTATTGAGAGCTTATGGATTGTACATCTATTCTTGTTTGATTAATTTACCTTAGAAACCATGAGATAATTGTATTCAGATTTGGGAGATTAAGCTGATCTGATTTTGCTGCCTTTATTACTAATACTAGAAATGTATACATAAATCTTAATAAAGTGTACCCTTCAAGGGATGAAAGCGAAGGAGGGATCGTGCAGCAGAAGTAAATTACTACTACTATTGTTTATCTACCTGCAAGATCTCCAGTTTGCTATTTTTATGGGCCTGTTCTTAAATTTTATTTTTTTGGTTTTTGCTCAATAAACATTTAAGAAAAAAAAATCATAATGTATCACTGGGATTATTTGGTTTCTGTATTTTGTGAGAACCTAGTTGGCTTCCTCAAGTTTAGGAACTTGCCACTTGGCTTTCTTTTCAGATTTTGGGGAATCAAACTATCAATCCTAGAGCATTCAACAAAACAAGTCTCAAAACAATATGGTATTTTAATAATGTACCGTTGATTCTCGGTATAGAAGCAGATTTATAGACAATTTCCGGAGCAGCCTAATTACCTAAAGCCATATATATTCTTTGCCAAGAAAATGATAGCAGTTGCAACTGAGTAAATTTATATGTGTGGTTCTTTAGTTCCTAGTTTTTGAGTTTTTCCATTTTTTCAATAAATTAGATCTTTCAGTCAAAACAAAGCACAAGAAACACAATTGTCAATAAAAGCTACTCGAGCTGCAAGACTACAAATATCTCTGTTTTGAATGGAGTTCTAAACCTTCTAGCAGCAAGTCTACAATTGACATCCATTTTTAGGTGTTAACTACCTGACTTGAAGCAAGCCTTGTACTGTCTTGGCCTGCCTTACATTACATACCTATCTAACCACAGGTGGTAATTGGTGTTAATCCAAAAAAAAAAAATTCACTTAATATGACTTATCTTAAGTTACAATTATAAACAACTCTTCAACTAAATAAAGTTTATTTTGGGGAATCATATAGCATTTTGCCTGCCTTAATTAAACCAATGCATTTTCCTCCATCTTAAATCATATTGTAATATGATTGAGTATAATTATTATATAAGCTACATTTAAAATGTCTCATTTTAATTTGCAAGAATCTATTTTCGTTCTATGACTTGTCTTCTCCATAAAATCAAAATTTGGACAACAAATTCCACATAATATTCGGACCATATATGTTATTGATAGGCCACAAACTGAATGACCCCTTGTGATTCATTAACCAATTAATTAGCCAAGTGAATTAATTAGGTTCAATTAACATGCAAACGCGTGGCAGCACAAACAAATTACCGAATAACTAAATATGCAGCGGAAAATAAAAGACACGGTGATTTGTTCACGAATGGAGAAAAACTCTAACGGCAAAAACCCCACCGGGTGATTTTCAGGTCACCACTCCCGAAACTTCACTATTATCAAATCAAGCGGTTACAAATAAGAAATCCCAAGTACCTTACCAACCTACAGTTGAACCCTTACCCCAATACCCAATCGGACTTGATTTGTAGTGACAGTTCCCCCTTTTGATGCACGGCTCCCAAGTACGTGACTAACCAGATGCGCAGATCCCAGTACGCGACTTCAAACACCAACTTTAGAAGGAGAGGTTGGTTGCAAAGTTCTTCAGTTCATCCTATGCGATGAAGATCTAGAAGATGCTTGGTCACAAAACCCTATGGTGCAAACACATAGCAACTTCTTCAGAGAAGATGAACTAGGTCAAGAATTTCGTCTTTGATCACAATTTGCTTGAACAAGGATTGCTCAATGCTTTTGCAACTTGTGTCTATGTTGACGGCTCTTAAAATAATCCTTTTATATGTTTAGGGTTAGAAGAAAAGAAGGCCCAAAAACATATTCACGGATCCCAAGAAAATCAGATTGAAATTCTGACTTTTTAAATCTCGACAGATAGAAGGTGTCGAGGTAGCTATCGAGCAGGTGTCGAGCTTTAAAAACTGTGCACTTCAGCTTGCTTTTTCTTGGACAGACTTGATGACTTCAACACTTGATCTTGAAACCTTGTTTCTTGAAGTATTAAAAACACCTAGAACTACCCAATTACAAGTAGAGTGCGTTTTGTCAAAGGATTAGCCAATTTACATAAACATTATGACATATGTTCTTAACATGTGAACACATATGTCCTAACAATCTCTCCCTTTGGTAATCCGTGACAAAACCACAACAAACAAATGAACATATAAGAGAAGTCATAAATCACTAAACTCATATTCACTTGTTGAATACAATAAAATCTATCCTAACACAAACTCTTGAAAAACTTTGCAAGAAGAGAGTTTATGGCAAGTAGACTTAGACAACCTGTATTTCTGAAACACTTTTAAACAAAACTCATCAAGGCATCTTGTGTGAAACAGAAATAATTAGATTGCATACAAGTATAAAGAACATGTGTCTAAAGATAGAAAAGAAACAACACATGAACAGATAGGTGAAAGAGAAACATACATCCACATATAGAGAGAATAAGTACAATGTATGTAAACTGGTCACAAGACCTCATATACAAAATCAATGTATCTAACAAGAATAGAAAAGAAAAGATACATCAAGACCTCACTACATCCCTTAAAAATATGAACACTCCCCCTAACAAAAATGTCATATACTAGCTCTCCCCCTAAGATGACTACTCTCATAGTCCAAAACTACTCCCCCTTTTTGTCACGAGTGACAAAGGGTAGAGTGTCATGTAAACATCTCATCAGTAGAGCTAGCATCTCCATCATCATCATCCGAAGCATCATCGTCATCACCATCATCATCATCATCCTCAGAATCAGAATCGGAAGCAACTGGAGGAGGTGGTGGAGGAGAAGCCTCAGAAGCAAAACCACCCATGGTCGCCTGCCGTCGTGCAATACGACCAACATGAACGTTCACCTGATACAACTCAGTGGTGAGTGTATCGAGGTGAGCATCCATGCGCTGCAGCTGCGCCATAATATCTCCAAGAGATACATCGCCTGAAGAAGAAGGAGGAGCCGATGTAGATGGAGCTGATCTAGATGGAGCCAAACGCGAGGAAGGAGTGGAATCCGGCTGTCGCGACCTAAACTGTGCCTCACTACGTTTTACGGTAGCGGCATCTATGGCAGATATGTGTGTGAAGTGGTCGGACACAGGGAATGGAAAAATGGCGTAGAATCCTCGTGATAGCGGAAGGAAAGATGAGCTTATCACGGGACGCCGCATCTAAATGAACATCAATGATAGAGAAAATGAAGTGTGAAGGAAAATCTACCGTAAGATGCTCAAGTAGAGATAACAAAAATTGAGCACGAGGCTCAGTGATAGAGTTATAGTGAGAGACAGGATGAAGTACAAAAGTCATCACCATGTTTAGGAATCTAGGACCTTTAGCAAAAGGTCTACATGATGTATACTGATGCTCACCCCAATCAGAAGGGCGCTCACAAAAAGCGGAAATGAGCTCATCCTTGGACACAGTCCTCAGTCGCTCACATGAAGGATAGTCAGGAAACTCTATCTTAGGGACCCTAAGCACATCCGCCACTAGCTGCGGTGTGACAGGGATGCGCGTACCTCGAACGCGAGTGAAAAAGAGAGGTACTGAACGATCAATCCTGTGCATGTTGGAGTAAAACTCCTGAATCAGCACGAGAGGACAGGTGACCGGGACGTCACACAGTGACTCCCATCCCCTATTGTGAATGACAGAGGGAAGGTCAGTGTTGGCGAAGTCCGCCAGAATGACTTGGCGTTCCGAATGAACACCTCGTCTAGAAAAGTTCTCAGTAAATGCCTTATGGGCATCTCCATCATGGAACCGAAGGTTAAGAGGAGCAAAATCAAAAGAAGAGGAAGCTCCAGAACGTAGAGGGTTCCGAGTTGGAGTGGATTTACGTTTGGGTGCCATAGACACTACTAACGTAAAAGAATGAGAACGAGATAGAGAGGGAGACAATCAGAAAAGTCCCAAACAGTTCAAATATGATAATATGTTGAACAAGAAGTACGTATGCATGGGAATGCATGGACATGTGACATGTAAACTTAAAAAGCATCATGGGCTCAGCCCAATCCAAACCTAGCAGCACACATACAAGAAACACACATCTAAATGCATGAAAATATCATTCTAATGCACATGGAATGCAATGTATGACATTTTAAAAACATTTGAGTGAAAGACCAACCCAAAATTTCAAGAAAAACTCATCAATTTTCAAAAACCCCAAAATTTTTAAAAACTTCAAAACCTAAGATTCAAAATCATGAAATGCATGAAGAATGAAGGGTAAAAAGATCATACCAAGTGATTTGAAGCAGGGAAGGGCCGAAAATCACGTTGGATGAAGGTTTTGAGTGAGAAAAGTGGTTATAGGAGATGAACAGCCTCGGACAGATCGAGAAAGTGAGAGAGAAATCGCGATCGCAGCTTAAATAGACACCTCAGTAAATCTCGACAGCTGAGGTGTCGAGAGGTATCGAGGAAGCTGTCGAGGAGAATAGCCTTCGACAGCTGAAGGTGTCGAGGAGGTGTCGAGGTACAAGACCAATTTCAGAGATCAGAAGCTCGATCGATCGACTAGGTGTCGAGGAGGTATCGAGGAGACAGGAGAAATCTCGATCGATCCATCAGGTGTCGAGATTGCGATTAGAAAAAGCTTGAGAAACTCGACAGATGATCAGGTATCGAGGAGGTATCGAGGAGGTGTCGAGCCAGCTTTTCAAAGCAGTTTTTCGAGAAGTGAAAAACACAAACATGAATGCAATCAAAACATGCACCTCAACCATGATCCAACCAACATAATAAGTTCTCAAAAATCATCTCTCAATGAAAATTTAAGCACATGGATCTCCCAAAAACTCACACACACACTAAACAAGTCTAACAAATTTTATATTTCAGAAATAAGTCATGACAGTTTAGTGAGCATACAAAAGTACATGTAAAACCTTTGTGATGACCAAATCACATTGTACCTGCACATGTATCAAAAGTAGCAAAGAATATTGCGTGTTGTGTGTGCAAAACATCACAAGATTGCATATGTGTATACATGTTATGACGATTTGAGATATGAGAAAATAACTTTAACTCACACACAATCATAACTGTTTGATGGGGACTATCACCTTCGAGGTACATCCTATAACTCCCACATCTCCTAGAATACACGCTTGCAACCATGTTTAAAGCATTTTTAATCTTTTTGCTTTTTATTTCTTTGCATATTTTCTTTTTAAACATATCATACATGGGCTTATGAGAAAGAAAAGAAATATCCATTGATATTTGACATTTCAATTTTGCTATGCCTAAGCACACAAATGTCATTGACATCACACTTTTGCTATGCCGAAACATATAGATGTCATTAATGATTGGCGGGCAACAGTGGTGAGATGGTTATTTATGCCTTTCTCTTAGGATTTTCTAGTCCTACCCGTCAAAAAGAGTGATATGAGTGTTAAGTTTAAGAAATAACCTAATCTTACTCATCACAAACAAGAGCCACAAAGCTCACTTGCTTAGTTGTGCATAAAGATGCTCATCTAAGCTACAAGAGATACAAAGTTAAGAAAATTTTGTTTCATTGGCCATCCAAGGTACACAAGTACCAAAGTACACAAAACACACACTGTTTTTGTATTTTTCAATTTTTCAAAAAAATTTTTTTTTATTTTATATGAAAAACAAAATAAACAAAACTGAAAGTAAACACACAAAAACATGTTAAGCAAAGCAAAAACAATGCATAAAACTAGACTGACTCAGCAGAAATGCAAAACACACAAGCAATGCAACAAAACAAAAAAAGGGAGAAGAAAGTGATAAAATCACTTTGAGTCCTTTTTCTTCCACACCTTGGAAGAACCTTTCCTTTGATTAAATCCTTGAACCGGCGGTGAGGGGGAAGAATTAAACCCGTTCAAGTTCGAAAGGAACATGAGGGCTTTCAGAAGATCTCCAAGAGAAGCAAGAGAGGATTGAAGCTGATTTTGGCTTCTAGATGCTGTCATACTGTTGCTCTGTTGGGTGGCTAGCCACTTGTAGCAATTTGGTCGAGTATGACCTGCTGCTCCACAATGATGACATAGATGCTGCTTCTTTTGTTTAGGCTTTTGAGAGTTAGCCTTCTTACCCTTAGGGATTTTAGCATCTTTCTTATCTAACTTAGGGGGTGCTCCTAAGATGGATTTACCTTTTTCTATGTTCTCACTAGCTAACTCAGATTTAACATCAATGTTCTTAATTTTAACAGCATTAGCAGGAGGAACAAAAACAGTAGAACTAGTAGAAGCAGAATTTGAGAAAGAAATACCATACCCTAAACCTGTTCGATCTGAAGCAGATTTCTGGTTGCTGAGCATCTCATCAAGTTTTGCACTTGAAATCCTCTCCAGTTGAGCTCTGACTTGAAATAGCTCCGCTTCAAGCTTCTTGGTCTTCTCAGCCAGGAAGTTGTTCTCAAACCTCAGTGCTCCAATAGTTTGATTTGCTTCATCAAACTTTGTGGACAATTCTTCACGATCAAGTTCCACATCACTGAGCTTCTTGGTGGCCAGCCTGTACAACTTCTCATGCTTCTCAGAAAGCTTGTAAAGCTTCTCATAGGCTGAATGGATATCATCTTTGTCATCCATCTTCTCGCATTCAGTATCCACCAATTCTTCTTCCTGTTCCACTTCTTCAACAATCCCTTCAGTAGGATTAACTGTGGCAGTGAAGGCATTCAAGATTCCGTCATCTTCACTATCGGAATCATCTTCAGGCTCAGTGTCACTGAGGGTTGCAACAAGAGCCTTACTCTTCCCAATGCTCTTCAGATATGTAGGACACTCATTCTTCATGTGTCCAAACCCATGACACCCAAAACACTTCGGTCCTGCCGGAACAGTGTACTGACCGCCATCCTTAGCATCCTTTCTTCCTTTTTCTTGATTCTTGAACTGAGAAGAACTGGATTGCCTACAGTCCTTGTCGAAGTTCCTCCCATTGGCATTCTTCATAGACTTCTTGAACTGCCTAGTAATGTAGGACTTCATCTTGGAATCTTCATCATCGAAAGACTCATCTGTATCACTGCTCTTTGCTTTTAGGGCCATGCTCTTGCCCTTGCTTGACTTGCCAATTCTTGATAAACCTAGCTCGTAGGTCTGCAAGTTTCCAACTAACTCAGTCAAAGGAATTTTGTCAATGTCCTTTGATTCTTCTATTGCCGTAATCTTGGCATGAAATCTCTCGGGTAGAGATCTGAGCACCTTCCTTACAACCTTGGGTTTAGGGATGGTTTCCCCAAGATTGAAGGCTGAGTTCACTATGTCCTTAAGCTTGGCATAGAACTCATCAAATGACTCATCCTCCTCCATCTTTATCTCTTCAAAGCTAGTAGTGAGCCTCTGTAGCTTTGAATCTTTGACAGCCTTTGTTCCTTCATAGGTTGTCTGGAGGATGGTCCACGCCTCCTTAGCAGTTTCTGTTGAGGATATCTTCTTGAACTCCTCATTAGTGACAGCGCTAAATAGGGCATTCAACGCTCTGCTGTTGAAGTTTGCCGCCTTGATCTTGGCTTCATCCCAATCGGCCGGCGCTTCTTTTGGCTTGGTCCAGCCAATCTTAACAGCTTGCCACACCTTCTCATCTAAGGACTGCAAAAAAGCTCTCATGCGTACTTTCCAGTAGGCATAGTTAGTCCCATCAAATAAATGAGGTATAATGAGAGATTGTCCTCTATTCATGACAATAGGGGTCAATGGATCAACACAGCAAAGATTAACCTAATCAGAGTGTGCCTGCTCTGATACCACTTGATAGGCCACAAACTGAATGACCCCTTGTGATTAATTAACCAATTAATTAGCCAAGTGAATTAATTAGGTTCAATTAACATGCAAACGCGTGGCAGCACAAACAAATCACCGAATAACTAAATATGCAGCGGAAAATAAAAGACACGGTGATTTGTTCACGAATGGGGAAAAACCCTAACGGCAAAAACCCCACCGGGTGATTTTCAGGTCACCACTCCCGAAACTCCACTATTATCAAATCAAGCGGTTACAAATAAGAAATCCCAAGTACCTTACCAACCTACAGTTGAACCCTTACCCCAATACCCAATCGGACTTGATTTGTAGTGACAGTTCCCCCTTTTGATGCACGGCTCCCAAGTATGTGACTAACCAGATGCGCGGATCCCAGTACGTGACTTCAAACACCAACTTTAGAAGGAGAGGTTGGTTGCAAAGTTCTTCAGTTCATCCTATGCGATGAAGATCTAGAAGATGCTTGGTCACAAAACCCTATGGTGCAAATACACAGCAACTTCTTCAGAGAAGATGAACTAGGTCAAGAACTTCGTCTTTGATCACAATTTGCTTGAACAAGGATTGCTCAATGCTTTTGCAACTTGTGTCTATGTTGACGGTTCTTAAAATAATCCTTTTATATGTTTAGGGTTAGAAGAAAAGAAGGCCCAAAAACATATTCACGGATCCCAAGAAAATCAGATTAAAATTCTGACTTTTTAAATCTCGACAGATAGAAGGTGTCGAGGTAGCTATCGAGCAGGTGTCGAGCTTTAAAAACTGTGCACTTCAGCTTGCTTTTTCTTGGACAGACTTGATGACTTCAACACTTGATCTTGAAACCTTGTTTCTTGAAGTATTAAAAACACCTAGAACTACCCAATTACAAGTAGAGTGCGTTTTGTCAAAGGATTAGCCAATTTACATAAACATTATGACATATGTTCTTAACATGTGAACACATATGTCCTAACAGTTATAATTTCATAAATGAGTAGTAGGACAATTTGAACTCGATATAATCTAATAAAACATGTTTGTCATGGTTTTCAATGCATACTATTATGACGATTAGATCATCCTTCCTCATATGTTCACATTTTGAACTCTTTTGAGTATACTTGAGTTTTGAGAACAATCACACATTTAAATAAAATTTATAACGAAGCTTTCTCACCTTAGCTAAAAGACATTACTTAAACTTAAAGTAACTTAACTTAAATGTTCTTATACCTCAAAAACCACACCTTTTGTGAAAAAAAAAAAGTTTTTAAGAATAAATTAGTTTATATATTAAATTATATTTACTATAAAGGTGTCTAATCATTCAATTTTATATAAGGCACAAGGGTTTAAACGTCAATTTTTATTCTGAATTTAACTTAAATATGAAAAACTTTCTAATGTGGAACAAAATTGATGTTTAGGAAATTTTTTGAGAAAATTTACGGTGATGATGATAAAGTTGGTTATCCTTATTCTTGTTGCATTGCATGCTAATAATCTTACAATTACCCATAGCCATCCCTCTAAACTCGATATTGTTCAAATAACATTTATAAATTGCCTTGTACTAAAATTTGAGTATTGTCATCAATTTTATAGGGAACACTTGTTTTCCCTTATTGATTGTG
Source organism: Quercus gilva (assembly GCA_023621385.1). Taxonomy (NCBI): domain Eukaryota; kingdom Viridiplantae; phylum Streptophyta; class Magnoliopsida; order Fagales; family Fagaceae; genus Quercus; species Quercus gilva. The sequence goes on from CM042480.1 coordinate 41,689,400, forward strand.
CTTATCGGAAACTTGAAGACTTCAAGTATGAGCACGAGTTGTCTTTTGACCACCCACTGTTCAATGTCGCAATAGGGTGCATAAAATCTTGCATCAATAAGAGTCGTTTTAAACCTTTTCGTTTGGAGGCTTGTTTCATTCATAATTTGTTATAAAGAACATATGAAACATCATGGAATGCACGAAGAGCAAACCAAAAATCATGGAGAGTATGCCAAACAACATTGAGATTTCTATTATATGCAAAATCCAGAGCTAGCTCTGAATTTAGATTTGGTAAACTGATCATATACTCTCTCTCCCTGCAAGAATGTGCATACAAAAGAAAAAAAAAAAGAAAAAAAAAAAAAAAAAACTATTCTGAGCAAACATGACCTTTCCATAGGTCAAAATCTTTTTTCTAAATCACTCAATTTGGTACACAATAAAAACATATCAATTTTCTTAAATATAGAAAAATAATGCACTTAAATTTTCTATTATTAGGTTAGCCATAAAAGATTCACTGTGAATCACTAATTTTCATTCGCCATCGTTGAACATTGTTTCTTCTACAAGAATCTTAGTATTGCAGTAACAATTTAGATTTAAGTAGTCATTTCAAAATTAGAAAAAAAAAATGTTAAATAAATTTGTACCACTTTTATAAAACACTGATTTCTCTTTTTTAAGTTAACTAAAAAAAATCTCTAAACATTTTTCCCATTTTTTGGCCAGTTCAGCTATGTAAGGATTTTTCTTATAGTCTGACCTATTACTAACAACCATAGTTTTTACTTTTTAGGGAAACTAAAATTTTAATTTTATCTCTACCCTATTTATAGTTGGATTAAATAACCTTTTAGCCTCTTTATATTTGCTAGTGCCTAGTGGTTTCAATTTGACGCTTATGTTACTATCCTCAATAAGCTTTCATATATTGTTGTAAACTATTACAATGTAATCCAAGTAAGGTTCTTAAATTTTACAAGGTATCATCTATATCAATATAATAATAAAAGCACCACCGCGCACCCTTGATGCGATGGTCATTTCACAAGTATAAATTCTTGTGGGGTGTGGGGGAAAAGGGCCGGGATTCAAGTCTTTAGAAGGGGATTTCACACACGTACACACTTAGATTATGCTAGAATAAAAATTTTATCTTGTATAAAATATATATATATATATATATAATACTAAAAGTTGAAGCGTAGCATTTAATATTGTTACACTTATGTTAAGTCACGTCAACAATCATGTCATTTTCATAATATTTTTTGTATTTGTCCAACAATTTAAAAATAATTTCTACCCATTTTAAAATACAAAAAAATATAAAATAAATCCCACTCCCATCTCTACCATAAAACCCACTTCTTATCTATATATCTCTCTCTCAACTCATCATCATCCTCTTCTCATAAAAAAAAAAAAAATCATCTTCCCACCAAACAAATTGCTAATGTTTTTCCTATTATGACTTCGCCATTAAATCTCAATTGCCTTAAATTCAACAATCAATCCTCTCTCTTTCTCTCTCTCTTTTTGACTTATCATCTCCTTATCTCCACCATAAAGCCCACTTCTTATCTATATATCTCTCTCAATCCATCATCTTCCTCTTCTCAAAAAAAAAAAAAAAAAAAAACACACACACACACACACACACATACACACATCATTTTCTCACCAAACAAATTGCTAATGTTTCTCCACTTAATGACTTCACCATTAAATCTCAATTGCCTTAAATTCAACAATCAATCATCTCTCTCTCTCTCTCTCTCTGACTTATCATCTCCTTATTTTATGGTTTGTGCTAGATTTTTTTTTTTTTCCACTTTTTCAATTTTTAGTCTTTTTCTTTATATTCATGTTTACAATTTTTCTACACATAATTGCATTTTAACCATTAAAATTGTTTGTGTCTAAAAAATTGGAATGCATTTTATTGATTTAGTACATGTGAAACAATTAAGCTCTTTTTTTTTTTTCTTTTTTTTTCTTTTTTGGTTTGGTAATGTTTTGTTTTGTATTGTTTGTTACTATGTTTGGATTCCATAGATAGAAAATAAAGAGTATAGTTTTAATGGGTATTTTTTTTAATTTTATTAAATTTATGGCAAACTAACCTTTCTCCTAGCTCCTCCACAATAAAAATCATTTAATGCATTGTTGTTAATGTTATGGTATTTGTTCATCAATATTAGCCTAATTGAAGGAGCTTTCTTAACAAACCAGCTAATTAAGAGTTTTTTTTTTTTTTTTTTAATTTTTTAGAAGAGGCAAATAAAGAAGTTAATAATTGATTAAGGTAAGGGAGTCATTAATTAACACATGGCAACCATTTTAAAACGGCTTCTCTCCCCATCAAAACATTCATTTGCCTCATTTTTGTATTTAAAACCCACTAATTTAATTTTTTTATATATAAATTTTGAATTGCACTCTTTCCATCCCATAAGTCACCAAATTACAAATAGAATTGAAAACTCTCTTTGAGTTCAGTTTTTTCTTTTCTTCCCCCTCAACTTCTTTGCTTTTCAGCTGCAAATTTTATGGTTTGTGCTATATATATATATATATATATTTTTTTTTACGATGTCGTAATGCATTGTTTCTTCTTTCTTTTTTTCCAATTGTGAATTGTTAGTCTATTTCTTTATATTCATGTTTAAAATTTTCCTAAACATAATTGCATTTTAACCATTAAAATAGTCTTAAAAATTGGAATGCGTTTTATTAATTTAGTACATGATCATTTGCCTCCCATTTATTTATTTTATTTTCTAAATGGCTTTGTTATTTGTTCTATTTATGTTTACCATATAAATTCTTGCTAATTTTCTTTAGTCTCATCTAAATCTATGCTAACTTCTAACTTCTTAGGATACTTTGGAAGAAGAAACAAGATCTTCTACATATTATGATCGATAGGTGTGGAGCATATGATGTTCCTCTTTTTCTTTGTATTTTAGATTATAACTTAGCTTTGTATGGTTTTCTCATTAATTTTACAATGTAAATAACTTTTCAGCAAGTCATACGTACTAATGTATTTTTTTTTTTTAAAAGATCTAATCTCTAATTCTTACCATTTATCATCTCAAAAAAACAAATTCTTACCAATTATAATTTTTAAGGAAACAACACTGGGACGCTTACAATGTTTAACTATTGCTTTATATTTTCCATGATAATACTAATATCCATTTACTCTTCCTTGAAGCATATACCTCAATGTGATCTCATTCTCACATAAAACATTTTGGGAAAAAAAATAATGAATATGGAAAGTCTCTAATTTTCCATAAACCAACATGGTAGTTCAAAAGTTCTCTATTCAGACTTGCTATTATGTTACCACATTTAATTCGATGAGTTTATATATATATATATATATTTATATTGTATTTTTTTAGACCCCTTAACACACATTATTTAACCAAGTGATCACTTAGATAAATCATTCAGTTCTAGGTTAACACAATAAAATCATATTAAGTAAATAATGCAGAAATATAAAGAACACAACAATATGATAACCCAGGAAAACCTAACCGGTAAAAACCTGAGGAGGATTTAACCTAACTATCTTCAAGATAAAACAGATTCACTATGAAAGAATTGAAGTTTTCACAATAGAACTTAGACCACTAACATCCTATTGCTACATCAAGTAGAAAAGCTTACTACCACGACCATGTGATAGCTTCGAGTCCATGGACTACTTCTTTCTTTGATCTATTGCAACCACAAGTTCTCTTACTTGTGATTTTGAGACCTCACTCAAAGGTTTCAAATCTTCATTAAAGTTCTTTATGCAACAACTAAAGAGATCATCAAGTTCTCAACATGAATCTTGATCTTGATAATTCTATGTGTGTATAAGGTAAACACCTTTAGATCTCACAAAAGATTTAACACACAACTCTTCAAAAGACCTCCAAAATTTAGCTAGGGTTTTCCCTTTTGTATTTAGAGTGAAACACAAAACCCTACACGTCATATGAACTTGGGCTGAATTGGAAATTCTGTAGAAAATTAAATCTGCACGAGTTTCGATCGATTGAGTCTAATTTTTGATCGATCGAGCCTTACAGATTTTGTCCAATAACTTTTGCAATCACTTTATTCCAATTTTACAATTGAATACACTTTGAGCAAGCCTAAACCTAGACTCTATGTTTTGATCATGGTTTGCCAACATATTATAAATTGAAGTTCTAATACATTAGGTCCTAAAGTCTTAGAACCTAACAAACTCTCCCTTTGGCAATTCGTGACAAAACCCATCACAAAAATTAAAATGTTCAAAGTAAAACAGTCTATTCAATTAAAAAGCCCTAATTGCAATTCAACCTAAACCACTATCTATCATTTGCTAAAGTAGACAGTAGCCACAACTGAATTAACCTGTAAATTTCTGAAACACTCAACAAACACATAAACGCATGTATGGAAAATTCAAGTAAAACAAATTAAACTTCCTGATTTCACAAAACATAAAATAAAATAAAAGACATATACCATGAATAACTTCATAATATAAATCAATGATCAATGTACCATATGTGAAACAAGAAACTAAAATCTCACCCTAACACCCATAAAAGAAAATACACCAAAGCCAAAATAAACAAAGTACATCAAAAACTCCTAGATACAATCTATAATCTCCCCTTATCTCTATGTGTATGTATGTATGTACTCTCCATTTTTGTGACGAATTGCCAAAGAGCAATCAAGACTCATCAAAGGGTGAAGCTTGTGGAGTAGAACCTCTAGCATCCGCCAAATCTACTCATAAAGCCTGAAGCTCAGTGAGCACATCCAATGGAAGCTGTCCATGCGCCGCTTGAACGGTTATAATAGTATCCAGCATACCAAGTAAGGAAAAGTCACCCAATGTAGATGGTGGAGGATCCAAAGTAGCTGTAGGGTCTAACATACTCCTCAGCAGAAGGATCACCAAAAGGAGGAGGTCGAGATGTATTACCAGTAGAAGACTCTACTCTAGGGCGGTTAGAACTAGCTTTCAACTGAGCTACTCTTTGCCTAAGGAAGGAGGCACTTATAGGAGTTATGATATGTACAGGCTCGGATGCAGGAAAGTCCTTTAATCCTAAGTCCAAAAGAATCCTATGAATAAAGACAGGAAAGAACAAGCCATGGGATTTGGCACAACTCCTATGAACCTCAACAAGTAAGCGAATGAAAAGAGTAGGAAAACTCATAGGAGCATTAATGATGATAGTGTACAAGAATGCACATCTCTCAATAAGGATAGTATGAAGATGAGATATAGGCCAAATACAATGACAAGAAATCCTAAAAAACAGATAATTGAGCTCAGTAAGCTCATGAGAGGTGACACGAGGATCAATACCCCAACTAATGGAAGTACTAGTGATAAGAAACATGATGTCATCAAGGTGAGGGGTCTTAGTGTAAAGGTACACGGGTTGCGGTACCAAAGGTACACCAAGAGTAGAGGCCACTACATCAGGAGTAATGACATACTCTTCACCCCTTATCTAACTCTTCACAAATTGAATATTGGAATCATTGGAGCGGACAGAGAGGTTCAAATAGATCTCTCTAATCAATACAGCTGAAGGAGGATGCTCGACCTCTAAAAGTGGGAGCCAATCCCTACACTCAAAATTCCTACGTATCTTAGGATCAACCTCATCTAAAATTACCTTACGCTCAGCCCATACTAGTCTAAAGATATTAAGCTTCTCATAGGTTTCTTGGTTTTTCAAGGTCCTAAACCTATCACTCTAGAGCTCAGGAATAGATGGGGTGGGGGTTTTCTTTGCTCTAGTCTTCCTAACCATGATGCTAAGAGTTTAGAGGAAAGGAAAACCAAAACCAAAACACAAACCAAGGGCAAACTACATTAGGGAGGGTTAGAGCACAAAAATAGCAACAAATATCAATCTATATGATGCATGAAATGAATGCACATATGATGCAGGCTCTAATGCATTAAGATTTGTTCAATTTCACTTTATAAACCAACAATTGACTTGAACATAGAGTTTTAGTCCAAAAACCCGAAATTTGAAAAACCAAATTTCAAAAATTAAATCAAATTGATCAATTAACCATTATACTAGTTAGGAAACATCATACAATGAATTAATTTATTAATATCCCAATTGAACGAAATCCCCAATTTCTCAAAGTTCCAAGCCCTAGATTTTTCAATTCTCCTCAAATCACAAAATTGATCAAATTAACGCATGGGAATCACATGTATATGAACTAAGAACAAAAACCCATTGATAAAAAATGATTAAAAACAATTAAAATGAACAAAAATCCCTAAATTCCTATGTTCGAAATTTTCAAGAAAAATGCATGAAAATGCATGAAACATGTAATTTAATTGAAAAAGAAAGGGTATAAAGGTCTTACCATTGCTTGAGGATAAAAACTTCAGGGAAATTTGACGAAGAAAACGACAAAAATCACTTAGATTGGATCGGTCGAAGTGAAAAAGAGAAAAAAAGACTGAAAAGCTTTTGAAATAGTGAAGAACACGTGAAGGAGAAGCTTTTTAAAAGACTCAACTTTTGAAATTTGATCATTCGAAATTGGAGTTCGATCGATCGAAAAAATAGATTCGATTGATTGAGCACCAATCGAGCCAGGCAAATTCAAACCAAAATTTTTATCGCATTTTTAATAAGTCGAAAAACACATTCGATCGATCTAAAATTTGGAAAATTGAAATTTTGAAAAACTAAGGAAGTTTTATGCAGAAACCACTCAAACCAACTTATTTTAAGAATGAAATGCATGATTATGAGTTTAAAAGTTTTTCAAAAACATTTGAATTTAACCCAAATCTTCCAAAAACAAGATTTTTACACTTTGTGTCCCCAAAACTCAATCAATAAACATATTTTGTATCAAAATCAAGGAACATATAATCTTGGATGGCCAAACTAACTTCACACACAATTTCATGTACTAAGTTTAGGAAAAAAATAACTTGTGTAGTGTGTGTAACTAGTAACAACATGAGATACATATGAGGTGATATGTAGATAGTAATCAATCACAATTTCTACATTATTCATCACATAAGTTTGAAAGTGACTATCACCTAAAGTGTTACATCATATAACTTTCACATCTTCTAGAAAACAAGCTTGCAATCATATATATATATATATATATTTTAGCCTTATAATGTACACACCATTTTTATTTCATTTGCATAATTGTTATTTTAGTCAGATAATGTACACACTAATTTTATTTCTTTGTGTAATCTTTATTATAACCACATAATGTACACACCAATTTTATTATTATTCCAAGGCTATACAGTATTTTCTTTTTGTGCATGTGGTACACTTTCTCGAGCACAAAATCATAATATATGTACTAAGATGTTCATAATTGGCTAGTAAATAGTGTTGAGATGGTTATTTATGCATTTCTCTTAGGATTTTCTAGTCCTAACAATCAAAAGCATGTGACTTCAAAATCAAGATAATGTGATAAAAAACTATAAAAACTCCCACACAACATGCACTACATAGTTAAAACTAGCAAAGTGCATAAAAAATAAGCTTATCCAAACTAAACAAGGTACAAGCATGTTATGAAACAAAATATGGTCAACCTTAACTATAAATCCAAGACATATAGTACAAAACATATCCCTCATTTCTCCTTCCTCCTTTTTTATTTTTTTTATTTTTTTAATTATGATATTTATTAAAAGAAATAACAAAAAAAACTTAATATGAAATGCATGAATGTAAGGCAATGCAAATCCTAAAAGAAAAAAGAAACAAAACATCAAAAGAAGAATGATCACAAAGAGTAATGAGATGAAGCACAAGAACCATGTCAGAAAGACTCAATTAGATTGAGCCTCTTGCATCCAAAACTTCTTAGATGCAACTTTGGCTTTGGAGTTATTATTCATATTAGAATGATGTGTAACTCCAAGATTGGTATAAAGGTTTAAAGCCTTTACCAATTCACCAATAAGTACCATACGATCTTATGCTTGAGGCACAGGTACTCTTGGCTTATTTGCTCGCTTTGCAACTTGCAACTTGAAACAATTTGGGCAAGTATGTCCAGCCTTTCCACAAAAATGACAAAACCACAAATGTCTATCATGCTTCTTATCCTTAGGGAGGTTAGGATTTTTAGGTTTAGACTCTTTAAGATCAACCCTAATCTTCCTAGGAGGTAGTGTAATTTCTACTGGTTTGATAATCTCAATCTTGGGAGGCTCAGAAGAAGAAACAAAATTTATGGAAGGAGTTTTAGACACAGAGATGCTTTCAACAAAACCTAAACCTGTTTTGTCTAAGGGAAACTTCTGAACACTCAACATGTGATCAAGTTTAGAACTAGCAGACCTATTAGTTTGTTCTCTAATCACAGATAATTCTAGCTCTAACTTAATCTTATCAAGCAACATTATATTTTCAGTCTTCACCTTATTAATCAAATTGTTAGCATCAAGCAATTTCAGCAACAAGTTTTTCTTTTCAAGTTCAAGGGAGGCAATTTTCTTTAAACCTAAGTCTACACTCATTGCATCCTTTGTAGCAACCTTGCATAGCTTATTAAAAACTTCTTGCAAATCAGCACACTTAAAGAATTCCCCATCAAATGGGTTCTTTTCAACTACAATACTTTCATCAACTACAGTAGTAGCTGTGAAAGCAATGAAGTTTCCATCTTCATCACTACCAGACTCGTGATCAGAAACTTCATCATCACTAAAGGTTACAGTCATAGCTTTACCCTTTGGCCTCAAGAATGTAGGACATTCAAATTTCACATGACCATATCCTTGACAACCAAAATATTGTTAACCTAGTGAATTACTTGAGGTTTGACCAACTCTCTCTTTAGATTTATCAGTATTGTTAACTTTAGTGGGTTCATTTCTCTTAATGTTCCTAGGTTCAGCATTGTTTTTACCTCTTGCCTTTATGTTGTTGTTCCTAAGAAAGTTTCTAAAGTTCTTGACAAGATATGCAATCTCTGTAGAAGAGAGTTCATCATCAAATCCATTCCTGTCAACATCATCAACTGACTTAAGAGTCATTGATTTGGATTTGTTTATTTTGGGTAGGTCTAGTTCATAGGACTGGAAAGATCCTACAAGCTCATCAACAAGGATGGAGTCCATATCCTTGCTTTTAGTATTGGCAGTCACTTTAGGTCTAAAGTTCTTAGTTAAGTATCTAAAAATCTTCCTAATAATCTTAAATTGATCATAAATTTCACCCAAATTATAAGCAGAATTAACAATATCATTAAGTTTAGCATAGAATTCATTAAAACACTCATCATCAAACATTCTAATGCTTTTAAATCTAGTAGTTAATTGTTGTAACTTATTAATTTTAATTGCCTTTGTGCCTTCATGCACAGTTTGGAGAATATTCCGTGCAGTATGAGCAACCTCAACATTTGAAATTCTCTTGAATTCCTCTATAGAAATAGCATTAAAAATAGCATTTATGGCTTTGCTATTAAAAGTGGCTGCCTCTTTTTGAGATGTTGACCACTCACTAACAGGAGTAGTCGGTTCTCCCATCTGTATTCAACGGAGTTCCATACTCTCTCATTAATAGATTTTAGGAATGCTTTCATCCTTACTTTCTAATAGGCATAGTTGTTCCCATCAAAGTGAGGTGAGATCACAAGAAAGTGACCATATTCCATGACAACAGGGGTCAAGGATCAACTCTTAGATCAAAAGATCTAAAAACACAAGAGTTAACCTACTTTAATACCACTTGTACATTTTTAGACCCCTTAACACATGTTATTTAACCTAGTTATTTAACCAAGTGATTACTTAGATAAATTATTCAATTCTAAGTTAACACAATAAAATCATATCATGTAAATAATGCGGAAATATAAAGAACACAACCATATGATAACCTCGGAAAAACTAACCGGTAAAATCCTGGGGAGGATTTAACCTAACTATCCTCAAAGTAAAACAGATCCACTATAAAAGAATTGAAATTTTTACAATAAAACTTAGACCACTAACATCCTATTACTACCTTGAGTTGAAAACTTACTACCACGACCACATGATAGCTCCAAGTCCACGGACTACTTCTTTCTTTGATCTATTGCAACCACAAGTTCTCCTACTTGTGACTTTGAGACTTCACTAAAAGGTTTCAAATCTTCATTAAACTTCTTTATGTAGCAACTGAAGAGATCATCAAGCTCTTGACGTGAATCTTGATCTTGATAACTCTAAGTGTGTATGAAAGTAAACACCTTTAGATCTCAAAGAATATTCAACACACAACTCTCCAAAATACCTCCAAAACGTAGTTAGGGTTTTCCCTTTTATACTTGGAGTGAAACACAAAACCCTACATGTCATATGGGATTTGGCTGAATTGGAAATTCTGTAGAAAATTAAATCTGCATGAGTTGCGATCGATCGGGTCTAATTTTTGATCGATCGAGACTTGCAAATTTTGTCCAATCACTCGATTCCAATTTTACAATTAAACACACTTTGAGTAAGCCTAAACCTAGACTTTATGTTTTGATCATGGTTTGCCAACATATTACAAATTGAAGTTCTAATACATTAGTTCATAAAGTCTTAGAACCTAACACACACACACACACACGAACACCTATATATGCAACTTAGTAGTTACAAATAAAATTTTTAATTACCAAAATATACAAAGTCTCTTCCTCTTCTCTAACCTTTACCCTCCCACGACACTTATGTATCATTTATACCTTTTCCCCTTCCCCTACATATTATATATATATATATATATATATTCTCTTTTTATCTCTTTTAAAACCAATAAGCTTAGTATTTGTGATGGAAAATTTTCAATTATCAATACATATTTGTTTTTTATATCTACTACATATCAAAGGTTCGTCTCTCTCTCTCTCTCATTTAGATTTCTCTATAATCTTGACATTCTATTTGTTTTAATGCTTTATAATAGGCATTTTACAAGTTCTAGAAGTTCTTGGATTAATTACAATGGAGAAAGTTAATATATGAAGATTGATAAGTATTGTCAAGATAATAACAATATATTTTTTTTTTATGTCAGTAAAGCAATTTGAATAACATAGCTTAAATGATAAATGGTTGTTAGGTTGTCTATATGCTGGTATTACTAATCAAATTCTCTTACATTATTTCACTTTTTGTATTACTAATTTTTTTTTTTACTTTCACATAGGTCACACTTTTTAGCAAGTTTTTCTGACAATATATATAGATAGTCATCTACTCGGATGATTTCCTTAGCAATTCTACAATCATCAATGCATTACTCTTGTAGTATAATTATAGATTATTGCATTGTTTGTTGACACTTGATTAAAAATTGTATTTGGCTTCATCTTGCTAGGTCCTTTTTTCATGATCATTGATTTATATGCTGCGAGTTGGGCTAAAGTTAAAGACCTAGGAGAGATCAAACAAGATACAGTTGTACAACTACTATATGAATCTTTTAAAGAACAAGAGTATTAAATGTATAAATTTCTCAGTAGCTTAACATAATGAGGTGATTCCATGGTATAAAAAAACAAATATGGACATGTATAAACAATTATATCATGAATACGTTTGCTTTTATCTACCCCTTTTATGTTTTTTTATTGATTGACTAATATCAACTAGACATTTAGCTTCTTCTCAAAAGAAAAAAAAAATACTACACATTTTTCCTTAGTTTTTCAAAATTTTTAAATTGTGTGTAAAGGAAAAAATATAAATCAATATATGTTTTGGAGAGAAATTTTTTTGAAATAGTTGATTCTCATATATGAGTTTAGTGATTATCGAAATATAAATTGCTATAACTTTGTTTAATAGTTCTTATGCAAAAAAATGAAAACAAAGTTTGGATAAATTACTCATAAAATCTCCAAAAATGCAAAATAATGTTAGCTTTCATATGAAATCATCAAGATTCATTTTCATGTTCTAATAAAAATTATACATTCTTTTTTCTTTTCTTTTTTAATTGTGTTGCATTTTGGTGCATATCTCACTATAATATAACGTATTACAAAATATTTTTTCATATATAATAATTAAAAATATAACGCAACATGTTTCCTTGGCAAAAAAAAAAAAATATATATATATATATATATATACAAAAAATCAAGATATAGACTTCTTTAGTTACAGAATATATATTATATATTATAGTGTAATCACATTATTGTGAGATGGGTTTGGGACTATTATTTATAAGTCTTAACCACTATTTTCAGTTTTTACTTAACATAAAAGAATATGATGTCAAATTTTTCCGCGTATCTCGCGGGTCTGTGATTAGTGTTTTTATAATGTGGCACACTTACTTCCTAATGTGGCATTAAAAGTAGGTTGATAGAGTATTATTGTACATGACTTATAAGCCATCAAATTCGGTGGACCATGTGGCTATTGCAGTATATCTCAATAAGAATTAAGAACTGTAAAAAAAAATTAAAAAAAAAAAAAAAACTAATTTGTTTAAAGGGTGTTCGACAACTTTTTTTTTTTAGAAACAAACACATACACAAGGGAGAGGAAAAAATGTTCTAACACAAAAATACATCACAATTCCACTCAAAAGTCATAGTAACTTTTAAGAGAGGGTGGAGCAAGTTATATGGTGTTCAACAACCTAACCAACCGTCATGCCAGTGTCGCCCCTTTCAGCCTATCAACCACAATCTAACCTCGATCCCCATCTCTATAATAAAAAAACCCATTCTAACCAACAAATAAAGTAAACCTCTATCATTTTTTTTTTTTTTTTTATGGACTAGAAAATAACAAATAAAGCTAAGTATTAGTTATATAATACAATATGAAATTCTAAAATCAGAATGAGATTACCATCTCCAAATTATTATAAATTCTTCAATAAATTTAGAAGTAAAGCTATACAAATTTTAAAAATATATGGAAAATTTTTAAGACACATGCTAAAGAATCTGACCCAAAACAAAAATCACCCACAAAATCGAAAATATTTTTTTATTATAAAATATAGTAAAGAAAATTTATTAGAAAGAGAAAGAGAGAGAGAGAGAGAGAGAGAGAACAATAAGGCCTCTTTCATTTGGAATGCTCTCGTCATGCCTAAAGACCCATTTGCTGTGCAAAAACAATGTTGTTTCATAGCCGAATCCTCATCAGCCACAACATCAAAAACCCTAGTCCCCTCACCTTTTGTCACAAGACATTATTTTTTTTATGGTTATATTGCAGAAAATTAATCTATTTTTGTGATTATGCAAACAAAAGCAACATACAAATCTCACAAACAAGAATATATGTAGATTCAATAGGCAAGACCATAAATAAAAAGAAATCAGTAACATAATTAAATAACCTACAGACCAGATGCGTGAATAATGAATGATACAAAATTGAATTTTAGGGCATTACTCGTACCAATATCCATGAAGTGACAAATTAAGAGAAAGAATGCGAGAGAGGAGAGAAAGTAAAGGTAGAGATACAAAATGAGGGAGAAAGAGAATAAGTGTAACACATTGTTAGGGGTGTCCAAGCCACTTGGTACCCACCTGCCACACCCTATTAGACCCGAACCGTCCACCACTTGAACTGACCACTTCGGCGGTTGGCAGTGGGTCCTCGCCCTTAAAAATTGACCCCAACAAGTAGGTTGGTGGGTTTCTTCATCCAAAACTTGAGCCACCCAACTCAATCGTGAAAACCACCAAATATGATGACATCCTTGCGTTTTTTGGTGACAATTCAGTGGAGATCCACCAAATCCAATGAGATCTCCATCAGATCTGGGCAAATTTTTGTTGTTGCTAGTTTCGATCAAACCGTTTGCCACCCAACCCATAATCCAACTTGTCCAAATTGAATTCCTCATCAGCAGCAATTCATCTAAAACTTCTCAACTTTGATTTAGTTGAGTCAGTTGCGAGTTGGGTACAGACTCGATCCAAATTGACTCGTGAATACCCTAAGCTCATAGATTTATTTTGAGAATAACATTACATAGGAACCACTACTGCATTGCTCATAGATTTTCTACAACTGAATGGTTCATAGGTTGTTAGATGCATGATTGTAAAATCCTAAACCAGAAGGGTCATGCATTGAATACATAAGTATATATAGCCCTAAATTTTAAATTGCATTGTCTCCCCCACATCATAAAAACTCCAGTCTTCTGTCGTAACACACAGCAAATTTTGAAGCCATGAGTATCATCTAATCAACCATGTATTCCGCATAACATAAAAAGGGGATTATAATTATTTATTTATTTTTAATTAAAAGGGAGGAGGCCTATTGTGCATTTACTTGAGAAAAATTTGGGTCCAAGAGTTTAGATGAAGTAACTAGTTTTTGGGAAAGTAACTCGAGATAATAAATAAATAAATACATCGGTCTTGATAGACTAAAAACACTGTAACCCATAATCTAATTTTAAAAAAAAACTTTTAGGTAGCCCTCTACTATTTAGTTGTCACCCATAGCAGCCCCTTCCCTTTTCCCTTACTCATCTCACACGCTGCACAACCCTTCCCTCCTTAAATGACAACTTGATGACAATTTTGAAGGTAAATTTAGACTCACTGGTAGCTCTAAATAGGGGACATTGCACCTTTGATGGCTCCAGAGTGGGCGGTTTACCAGTCGTAGTTCAAAAGAGGAAGTCTGGCCAACTTTAGGTTCCAAAGAGGGAACCGCCCTCAAAGAAGGTGTCCTCGTCTCAAATTAAGAGGGGACTGCACAACCTTGCCAAAGGGGCATCAATGTTGACCACAAGTACAAAGGCTTAGGCCTCAGGAAATTGTTTTATGTGGTTTTATTCAATTTATTATGATTTAATTGCATTGTGGTGAACTGAAAGTCCGAAAGATCTCTTAAGTGAGGTGATGTTAGGGAGAGTTATATCCTAACTAATGCTATTGCCCACAGAAAACGATATTTTCTTATACGATATATATATATATATATATATTTTTTTTAACTCAATTCTTATACGATATTTTCTTATCTATATTTGATGTTTTGAGATATCTACCTATACTGTTGTTCTAGAAATAATTCTATTTGAAATCTTATATGTTTTTGCAAAGTAGTGAAGTCTATGAGAAAACCTATACCATTGAGCTCTGATTGTATGGTTGAGGAATTTTAACTTTGTGTGTTTGCAAAGGATCTTTTTTTTGGAGAATTATGGATGTATTAAAGTCTATAAGAAATTTAGACTCTATGGAAATGGATTGTTTTTGTTGGAACCTCCTTTGGGTCAGAAGAATTCATTATCTTTGTGGTTGGGAAGATTTTATTTTATATGTAGGTTAGAAAATTTGAGGATTCAAGCTCTCTAGGCACTAATTGGGTTTGGGGCATGACAATCTGGGATGCACGAACGCGGCTCCAAAGGCGCCGCACCCGTGTCCTATGCGGCGCGACGCGGCAACGAGGGAGGGATGTCACTGACCAAGAGTCGAGCCGGGTCTGCCACATGGTTTCTTTTCTTTTTTGGCCGACTCATGTCGACGCAACTGAGACTCAGCTCGATTCACGCTAAATCGGTCTGATTCGCGCTGACTCGGGCTGTATCAGCCGAAATCAGCGAAACCGCTAAAATGGCTAGTCCAAGCCGAAACGGCTGATTCAGGCCGAAATTCAAACACTCTCTCTCACTCCATCACTTGTCTCTCTTCTTTATACTCTCTGCGGTGTGCGTGTGCTCGGCTTCACTGAATCACTCTCTGCCTCTCTGTCTTTGCTCTTCGTCTCGGCGTCTCCACAACAACACAACTGCTACTCTGTTGCACCCAAAGTCATGTGGCTATTTTGGTCATTTTACCTTGATGTACACGTGTTGGTTGAGATGGGTACAGTGCATGATCTGATATGGCATGATTAGGTGAAAGGGTAGGACATTTCTTTTTTGTTTTGTATTTTCTTTTTTGTTTTGTGTTTTTTGCCTTCTTCTTTCTTTGTTTTGTGAATCTAATGTGTATTTTAAGAATATTTTAATAGTAAAAATAAATAAAAATATATTTAATAATTTTTTAATTGCCGAGTCCCGCCGCACCCACACCCACCTTTTTCAAAAATTGCCGAATCCCGCATCCGCACCCGAGTCTCGAAACGCACCCGTGCTTCCTAGGTGACAATAGTAGTTTCCAAATCTTTCGCACTCCCTCCATAGCCAACTATTTTCAACCACCATCATTATTTTCCCACATCCTCTAGTTACTATTGTCAGGCCACAGTAGCCAAAATATATCAAGAAAATTGATCCTAGGTTTGGCTTCCATCAAATCTTAAAGGTAAATTTGAAATTTTTTGCAATGTATTTTATTTAAGTATTGTGCTTGTGTGAATGCTTGTGAAATGTTGTCCATTGTGCTATGGCTTGCATGCAGCGGTTTTTGAAATAGTTGATGAAGAAATCGTTGTGTAGAATGTTTGTATATGAAATTATGAACGTATTTGAAGGCTAGAAAGAAATGATATTGCAAGAGCAACCTAATATAACCTCTAAGCCCTTTCTCTCAAAATTTCTGTAGAACCTCACTACTCTCCATTTTCAATAACTATATGGTTGTACTTGTACCGTTGTAGAAGGTTTTTGAAATTGGAACTCCGGAATCCTTTAACTTGATGGTGGGGTGTTATTTATAGAAGGAGAATGGAATAAGTAGCTTAGTTTAATTCCACCATTTCCCACTAGGAGTTTGGAACTTCTTTTTTTATCCCAGACTCGTTTGAATCTGGTTTCGGAGCTGATAAAGTATGCCAAAGCTCGGATTTGGTGAGAATCAGGACATGAGTGCTGATCGAGATCCATGTTTCTGTGACAAGGTGTCAATCGGCACCAGTGTCCTCGGCATATTTTGATTCCCACTTTGTCTTTTGGAAGGTTTTGCTCATTTACTGACTTGTTTGAGGATAATTACAAATTTTAAAGCCACTAAATGATCAAAACATTATCTTAATGATCCTATCTCTTGACCTCTAACTTTCCCTGAAAAATTAAAAATAAAAATCTCGATCGGGGCTTAAAAAATCATTTATGATTAATTTTAATTATATTCTTGTCATAAAAAATAAACCTATGAGATTTTGACATGAAATTAATCTAATCAAGGACCAATCAAAATTAATCACCCATAGTTACAAATTTTGTGCCATGAAATGTTATAATGCATATTAACCATTAAATTTTTGATGTGGCTTGCTATTTTTTAATGTCGTTTTAATCATGGTGATTTTTTTTTTTTTTTTTTTTTAATTTTTAAGAGTGATCTTCAAGTTCATTAGATGGTTCAAATGACATTTTTACTCGAATTATTTGAAAATTATGATTTTGCCCTTACTGGATTCCTCATTTGCAAAATGGGGAGTTTACATTTATCAAAGTACCCTAGCATGTTTCTAGGCTATCACAAAATCCTAAATATGTTACTACTTACTAAGCATCAAACAAAACTGATTAACCAAACAGGAAACATGAAAATAATCAAACATATATTTCTAGGTGATCCTGCGTGTGCGTCCCTAGAAACTACAATTATTCTACTTGTAAAGCATGTTCCTACTAAATAAATAAAAAACAAAGCTAAAGTACAAGAAAATATTCCCAAAAAAAAAAAAAAAAAAAAAAAAAAAAAAAAAAAAAAAAACCTCATACAAAGTTGAACCTTGATTCTTTACCACTTATCTCACTCAATCGAAACAAAACCAACACAACCTAGAGGCTTATGAAATTTTAAACTAGAGGGAAATAAAACTTAAAGGAATAACAGAACTGTCTCTCGCATCACTTTTTGCTGGTGATTCTAGAGTGTTTTGATAATTGTGCCTATGGGGCTTTTATAGTGCTCAAGATGTGGTGTATGGTTGTTCTTAGGGTGAGTTTGATTCAACTTTTTGAAAAAGTGCATAATGAAAAAGTTGAGTTTTCAAAAAATGTATAATGAAAAAGTGTTTTTTCAAAAAACTGAGTGTTTGGTAAAAGCTATTAAAAAATGTTTTTTGAAAAAACTGAGTTTTTGGCTAACACTTATAAAAATGACAATTTGAAGGTTAAATTACCAAAAAGGACAATGTATATATAAGGGAGTTTATTTCATACTTAAATCAATATTGTGAAATTATTTTTTTTCTCACCAATATTAGTTAATAATAACCTACTACTTAAAATTTATTGTGAAAATATTGTGATAATTTATACTGATTTTAATTTGAACGTATTATTACTATTATTTTTTTCTCTTTCTAAACAAATTATTTTTTTCTCACCAATATTAACTAATAATAATCTACTACTTAAGATTTATTGTGAAAGTATTATGAAAATATTGTAACAGTATTTCTCAATTTTAATTTCTTATTCTTTATTTTATGTTTCCCTTATTTTATATTATTTTTTTATCCATATTTCCTTCTTCTTTTTTTCCCCCTCTTTTTTTCTCCTCCACACACGTACCTTTAGGGTCCATTTGGTTGGAGGAGTGGAAAAGTGGAAGGATGAAAAATTGTGGGAGGATGGAAAAGTGGGAAGATGAAAAATATTTAATTTTCCCTCGTGTGTGTTTGGTTGGAGGGATAGAAAAGTGGGAGGGTAGAAAACTTTTTTGTTTAGTTGAAAAGAAATGTGAGAGGATAGAAAATATAATTTATATAAATTAACTATTATACCCTTATTACATAATAGATAAGAAATTGATTTATTTGTACTTATAAAATAATATAAAATTTACCAACAATTATATTTTTCAATGAGAAGTGTTACGTCTACAACATTTTTCGTAATACTTTCACAATAAAATTTATGTGGAAAGTTGTTACTAATTCTAATTTGAACCCACCACTAAAATTAATTTTTTACTCACTAATATTAACTAATAACAATCTATTACTTAAAATTTATTGTGAAAATATTATGGTAACATTTCACAATTAGGATTTTTTATTTTTTATATTATTTCTCCTTTCTCTCATTTCATTTCAACCATATGTTTGTCTGTTTGTTTTTTGTTTTTTTTTTGTTTTTGTTTTTTTTTTTCTTCTCTATATACGTTTGTCCTTATCTCTTTATCTCCCCCTTCTTTTCTTT
Organism: Quercus gilva; assembly: GCA_023621385.1. NCBI lineage: Eukaryota > Viridiplantae > Streptophyta > Magnoliopsida > Fagales > Fagaceae > Quercus > Quercus gilva. The sequence continues at coordinate 41,708,524 of CM042480.1, forward strand.
CTTTTTCTCCCTCTTTCAAGAAGTGTTCTCATTCTGTCAGGTCTTTTTCTCGCTCTCGGTCTCTGTTTTGTTTTTTTTTTTTTTTTGTTTTTTTTTTTCTTCGCCATACACGTTCGTCCTTATCTCTTTTTATCTCCCCCTTCTTTTCTTTCTTTTTCTCCCTCATTCAAGAAGTGCCCTCATTCCCTCAAGTCTTTCTCCAGCTCTTGCTCTTTGTTTTTTTTTTTTTTTTTACTTGATTCCAGAATAGCTGTTGTGTTTGTAAAGAGGGTAGGTGGGAGATGGCATTTGTGTAAAAATGTCATAAGTCCACTTTTCTCCCCACAATTTTCCTCTCGATTTAGGAGGAAGAAAATTGTGGGCTCGGGAGAGAAAATTTTCTCCCAGGTTTTCTTTCCTCAATGTTTTCCTTCAGTTGCCAAACAATGAAAAACATTGTTTTCCACCTTATTTTCCTCCCTTAATTTTCCATCCTCCCTAAAATCACCCCTACCAAACACAGTGTTAATTTTTTTTCTTTATTTCACTCTTTCCTCTTTTTCCTTGCCACTTCCTCCACACATGTGCCCTTACTTTTTTTCTTTATTTCCTTATTTCGTCTTTTTCCCTTCCACTTCACACTCCACTCCAAAATGTTCCATACACTTCAAACCCCTCTCTCATCCTTCAAAGTCCCTGCATCTCCTTTTTTTTTTTTTTTTAACAGTTCGAAAGCAAATGATGATGATGAAGAAGTCTCTGCATCTCTGCATCTCTTTTTTCATCTTTTTTCTTTATTTCCTTATTTCGTCTTTCCTTCTTTATTCTTTTTTTTTTTTTTCACACTCCAGAGAAGATGATGATGATGATGATGAAGATGAAGATGAAGATGATTGAAACATAAGGATTTTGGGTTTTTTTTTTTTTTTTTTTCTCTGCGGATTTTGAGTTGATTTTGTTTTGGGTTGATTTTGAGTTGGGTTTGGGATGAGTTTTCCAATGAGGTTTGAGTTGATTTTAAGTTGTTTTGTGTTGATTTTAAGCTTTTTTTTTTTTTTTTTTCTCTGTGGATTTTGAGTTTGATTTTGAGTTGATTTTGTTTTGGGTTGATTTTGAGTTGGGTTTGGGATGAGTTTTCCAATGAGGTTTGAGTTGATTTTAAGTTGTTTTGTGTTGATTTTGAGTTATTTTTGGTTTTGTTTTGTTGATTTTGTGTTTGGATTATCAAATGTTGAAATGAGTTTTGTTGATTTTGTTGATTGTGGTGGTAGACCAGTGAGGGTGGTGCTATGTTTGTAGCAGCATGGTGAGAGCAGAGTAGAGAGAAGAGATGAGAGGAATGAGGGACAGGTGTGAGAACTGAGGACTTTTTATCATGGGTAATTTGGTAATTGAAGGAAGAGCCCAACGGATAGTTCTAGAACGTGCATGGACTTTTTGTTTTATGGAGCTTTAGAGCTCCATAATGTTTTGCGCATTCTCAGCCTTAGCCCAAAACGCAACTTTTTTCAAAAAGTTGCATTTTGTGCTGAACCAAACACACTTTGGGCTCCAGCTTTCTTCAAAACGTGCGTTTCAGCTCCTAAAAGCTAAAACAAATGAGCACTTAGTCAACGTAAGATCAGTCTTGCTTCATTTTCAACAATAAAATTTTCATACAAAGCTCCTTTAACTCCAGCCTACGTATGGGAGCTCGATATTCTACAGCACAAACATAGCATTGAGGCTACATACGCAACAATTGAAGCTTGTGTGTGAAAAGTTTGGGTTTTTAGTGGCTCTTTCATCCATTTGAAAATCTCAATTTAAACCCTTCTTTCTTGGCCATGAAATCTTAAGAATTGGTCCTATAAGGTCTTGTCATTAGGAAATGAGGGTTTAGGTCGTAAGGAATACAAAATGAGGCGTCCACAGATGACATAGATGAAATTCGACTTTGCATTTCCAAGACTGAGCGTTAATTGACACTTCCTCCTGATGCTACTATTTGATGATGATGATGACACCTTTGCCCTTCATGACAAAAAGGGAGTGTAAGTAGAGTAGGGAGAGAGATAGGAAATGACTCAAGGGAAGAACAATTTATTTTGCTTATATCTGTTTCAAAGGGAAAACAATTTACTTTTGTTTTGAAACTGTTTGATCATATTTTCTATTTGGTAGCTTTTAATTTTTGTTTGTACAGATAGGTTTTGTAACCGTTTGAGGTGCCTTGGAGTTTTCATGATGATATGTTAACAATTGGTATCTATTTTTTTTTTTTTTTTAGTAAACAGTAATACTTATTAAAACACACACGAAAATAGTAATAGTAGTATTTTAAACCGGGTTTATAATACATTACATAATCAGAGTACAACTACAAAAGGGACTAACCCTTGTAATTGTAGACTGGGGTTATAAACAGCGGACACTAGACACACACAACCAATGTGGGATAAACATCCCCATTTTTTTTAGTAAACAGTAATATTTTGTTAGAACACAAGAAAATAGTAATATTAGTATTTTAAACCTGGTTTATAATACATTACATAACTAGAATATAACTACAAAATGGCCCAACTTGCTTGTGTTGAATTGCTTAATCTTTTGCATTGTGAACCTTGTTCTTTGTATTTTTTGAGAGCTTTAATTTTTAATTATCCATCAATTTTTTTCCAAATGGTGTGCATAATATCTCTGTAACATGCTTTCAAGAATGATATGTTTGAAAACAATCAAAGACAATTGGTCCTAGTTCAGACAATTATTTCTGGGGACTAATTGTTATTCGGTTAGTCTTATCTCATTTAGTTATGTTATATCATTGTAATCTTGGGATTATAATTGTAATGGGTTTAATTTTACATATTGCCAAAGGGCTATATTTTTAGGTTGGAAAATCGTGAACAAAAGTGTGTACGTTGTATGTGATAAACAATGTGTTTTTACATATAAGACTTAGTCCCAGAATAACTCAAGAAGAAAGGAAGTAATTGGATTCTCGACAGTATTGTTGATAGCTTGTCAATCCATTGAGATTAATCGCTATGGCCTCTTGACAACTAGTTGATTGATCGAGAATCAAGATACATGATTTTTAATCAGTCCCATTAAGTAGGCCCATGAGTTGGAATCTAAAGCCCTACTTGTCAGAGAATAAACAGGATCATTAGTGGTTGACTAAACAACAAAAGTGAGAGCATTTCATGTATATTTAGGGTTTGTACCTTCTCTCTCAAGTTAACCTACATATCGAAGACACAAAATTATATTTAAAAAGAATAGTATATCTGCTACTTGGTGATTCAATTAAACTCACCATGACGAACATAATCAAATTGTTTTGAAGATTATTATTATGATTTAGTTGAACCCTAGGGGTTTAAGTGTTTCACAATTAATGGTTTACACAAAACAATATCAAGTGTGGTTAATTGTTACAGTCAAAAGCTTAAGAAGGTTTTGTGTTTTATGAAAAAACCACAGGGGATAAAATGTTACACTCAAAATCTCGAGGGAATTCCATATTTTCTATGTGAAATAAATAATGAAACTTCTTTCAATAAAATCTAGAATTCTTAGTAGTCGGATTTTTATCTAAGTAGTTTTTAAACCATTTGATACTATGTTAATTATTTTCATGTATATATAGCATATCACATTGCTTAAGGAAAATAATAATAATAATCAATGATTATTTTTCCAAGATTTATATAAGAATACTTATTATGAAATGGAGAAATATAATTGATTTAGAATATTACAGTCTTCCTCATGCAAGAATTGAGTTTAAAAAAAGGGAAAAAAATCAAAAGGTAAAATCAAATTTAATAACTCATGCAATAAAAAATATATTAATTTTATGCTTAAATTAGTTGAAATAATTAAATTTTTGTGAACTTACTAAAGCAATATATTCATATTTTTTATTATATTAATCTTAACATTTTTCATTTTCTAAATTCAACTAATATATACATATATATATATATATATATATGTTAATAGGTAATGCTCAGAGAAAGTTTAATTAGACTTTGAAATTAGAATCCAATTTTGCATTATATGTCAAAATTTATGTAGGAACCACACCATAATTATTTACTTAAATTTTTTAATTTTTGTGCCAAGTGATTTATTGAGTGCAAAATATTAAGAATCTAATATTAATGAACTAAAAAAAAAAAAAAAAACTAATCACTTATACTCAATACAAATCATCACATAATAAAGATCACCACACATTCTATCTTATTAAAAATTAGAAGAAAAAAAAAAGATCATAAGTAGTATTAAATTTGGGTAAGAATTTTAATATATGACTAATTACATTTACTTTAAAAAAAATTTTGACTAATTTTTTTTTTTTTTTTTATGATAGAAATTGTGTTTAATTTAAGTACATCTATACATATGCACGTGTTATTAATAATTTGACTAATTTTATATATATATATATATATATATTTATAATAAAAATTGTGTTTAATTTTAAATGCATCTATGCGTTTACATGAGTTACATGCTTTTTCTTAGAAGATACATGAGTTACATGCTAGTGATACTTAATGCTGAGCGGAATACTTATTATTAGATGGAAGAAGCAACATAAACCTAATATATATATATATATATATATATGTAGGGACCGGCCTTTTACCCACGTGACGCGGGGGTTCAGGATTTTCACCCCACCAAGGGCTGGCCTTGTAGTGTAAGGCTTGACACCTTAATCCCACGTAGGTGAGAGAAGCGCCCCTATACAATAAATTTGTAGAGAGTGGGTAGAAGGACTAGGAATTAACGAGCATTATAACAGTTGGTGCGGGTTTTCATCATCATCAAATGGGATTTGGCTAAGTTCTCTAAGGGAAAGTTTGTCCTCAGCATAGTCCAAGAACCCCTTTTCTGATTTCTAATGAGTATATGAGTTGTCCGAGATCCCTCTGAACTCCCAACCCCCTGAATCCTCTGGGGGTTCATTCTATTATATAGTCCCACTCAGCTGATCCTTGCCCTCCACTTGTTGATCATCTGAGCTTGTGTCTGAGGGCTTGTCCCATCAGTCGTCTTTCCAGACCTTTTGTTAGTTGAAGTAACCAAGGCATTACTGTTCAATGGTTAGTTCTTCATTAATGCGGCCAGAGTGTCAGTTGCATACTTTTAATGTGACGATGACAGCTCCTTTCTCTAATCTTCAGCAAGCCGAGGACATTGTCGTCCTCGGCGATGCTCCTGACAGTTTGGGCCTTCCCTGTTCATCCTCGGACACTGCATTGTCCTTGGCATGGGCTTTGGGCCCGATATGAAGTGGGCCGGGGTTGCCAAATCTTTGGGCCCCACTAGTATTAAAACAATGTGTATTTTAGTTGCATTAGCACGAGTCCAAAACTTTTCTAAACCAAAAACACTATTCCTTAGACTCTCGACACTTTTTATATAGACAATAAATAAGGAACTAATACCTCAATAATTATGAAAATTTGTTATATTTGTATAAAATAAAAAAATAAAAATAAAAACTCCTAAAAAAAATAAGCATATAAATATATTTTTCTTTAAATTGTTGTACTTGATAAATAAATAAAAAAAAAAAAAAAAAAACCAGCTCACCAAATTAAGCAAATCAAAGCCCCTATATGAAACAATGTGTATTTTTGTAGCATTAACATGAGTCCAAAAATTGCAAACTAACATCAATCTTCAAACAATTTCGTTAATTAGTAATGTTTTCAAACTATTTAGGAAACTAACATCTTGAGTCTAAGAAACTTGATTTTGCTCTTAGAACTTGAGTATGATAGAGTCGAGTTCCACGGAACTTGAGTCTTCCCTAAAGCAGATCCACAACAAAAACGCAGCAACCCAGCAACTCCTAGCAACAAAAACGCAATACCAACAACTCCAAGCACTAGGTTTGACGATCTTAGCACTAGAGCGGCTTGGGTTTGATGATGTCGGCACCAGAGTGGCTTGGGTTTGTTGATCTCGACACCAAAGGTTTTTTTTTTTTTTCCTAGTTTGGTTTGTCTCTAGATTTGTTTTCTGTGTTCTCTTGGTTGATCTATCTGCAGTACCAGAGAGACACTTGTTTTGATTCAACGATACCAGACAGACACCGGTGCCAAGATCAACAAACCCAATCTAAGAGGTTGGTGCCAAGATCGAAACTACCGTGGGTCTTCGTGGGGTTCGGTCAGATTCTTCTTCTTCTTTAGGAAACAACCTCCTTCTTGGATTTGGGTCTTCATGGGGTTGTGTTTTGGTATGGTTTTTGATGAACTACAAAACTGGAACTCGTCGATTTGGGTCTTTGTGGGGTTGTGAGGGTTTGGTTTTTGATGAACTGCAGAAACTGGAACACGTTTGATGAATTGCAGAAACTAGAAATCGTAGATTGGATTTGGGTCTTGGTGGTCTAGAACTTGAGTTCCACATTGATTTTTCAAAAACTCGAGTTGTAACTGCGAAATTGAGTTAGTGAACTCAAGATATTAATTTTCTAAATAGTTTGAAAACGTTAGTTTACTAACTAACGAAATAGTTTGAAAATAGGTGTTATTTTGGGGAAAAAAAAATCCCCAAAACTTGAATATAAGCACTGTTCCTTTAGCCTTTCTGTTCTTTCTATATGGTCAATACAATTAACTTTCTCATTAGTCATTACCAGCTCTCCCTTGTTTCTCACCTCTCTCCAAAATGGAAAAGATCCAGCACAGTCATGTAGAAGTAAGAGGACTAAAGCTTCATGTCGCCCAGATTGGAAGTGGTATATATAACATAGGAATCTGATACCAACATGTTCTTTTATTTCCTAACTCCCATAGGTTTTTAATTTTTCCTTTTTATCCTTCCGAAATTTGATTTTCTACTTTCTCTAATCATGAATGTTTGAGCAGGTGATAAGGTAGTGGTGTTCCTGCATGGATTTCCTGAAATATGGTATACATGGAGGCACCAATTGATTGCTGTTGCTAATGCTGGGTACCGAGCAATAGCCTTGGATTTCAGGGGCTATGGACTGTCTGACCAGCCAGCGGAGCCAGAGAAAGCAAATTTCAATGACCTTGTTGATGATGTTGTCGGCCTTCTTGACTCTCTGGGCATCAATAAGGTAGTACCTGCCACCCAATTCTCTTGCCCTTTAGATATACATACAGCTTGAATGTATGACTCAAAAAATGCAAGATTTCTATGTTAGTTTTGGTCTCTCAGCTTTAGTGGGTAGGTGATCAACCCCATTCATACTTTGTTAAATTGCCATTTCAATAACAATCTCGTTTTCATCTCTCCATTTCACACCTGTCTTTCGCATCTCACTCTCTTATTATTGCTCAATTTCGAAGACTTCTTCAAAGCTTAAACATTTTTACTTCTAATCTTCCCACCAGTTGCCCAACTTTCAGATATTCTTTTTGGTTGGCAAGACCTATGGTTGTTCTAGGCAAATACACAAGTCCACAATCCTTCCAATTTGATCCAGTATCCTGAAATCAGAGCATTTTCTTTCTGGGGGGTCTTAACTGTAAACAAATTATAAATTGGGGTCATCCTGCAAATGTAAATGTTTTCCAAAATTATTATAACCGGACAAAACACAAATTAGACCCAAATTGTCATATCTGATCACCTACAATTGTACTAGTGAACCTTCTTTTTCCTTTTCTTTTTCTTTTTATTTACTTTGAAGGGTTACCATTAGTTTTAAGGATGTGACTAATGATTTGTCCCAATTGGAACAATGTAGATATGACAAGTGAGAATAAATATTTAATTTGACATAAACAGGATATTATGACATAACAGGATATTTTATATCCACTTCACATAATATATAATTTCGACGGTTAGGTTAGACTTTAAAGACAGCTAGATAGGATTAGAAAAGAATATTCTTCGTATATTTTACCAAAAAATGCGACAAATTTATGTTAGACTTTAAGACAAAGTTTCACATTGAAAAAATTAAGTATTTTGCATCCATGTACTACCTCTACCAATAAAAACCCTCCTTTTTATTATTATTTATTATTCCACTTCATGCATCATAACATGCACTTGGGATAGGTGCAGTGCACTTGAGACTAGACTCAATGCCGGTTTTATATTAAAAGCAAATGAGGAGGTCGTTTAAGGCCTCCAGTAGAAAAAATGTTCCAAATTTTAACTAATAAAGTTATTTTTTTTAATATAATAATATTAAGTTAAGTCCAAATATTAGCTAAAAAAATAAAACCATATTTTTTTATCAAAAAAAAAAAAAATGTTACGTCGACAATATTTTTCACAATAAATCTTAATCGATAAATTGTTACAAGCTATTATTGATGAAAAAAAATAATTTTAATAATGGGTTTAAATTAGAACTAATAACAACTTAATACCTAGAATTTGTTTTGAAAAATATTGTGAATGTAGCACTTTTCCAAAAAAAAAAAAAAAAAAGCAATAGATAAAAAAAAAAAAAAAATGGTGAAATTACACTTTGTCACCAGTGATTTGCCCGAAAATCACTTTGCCTACTTGTAATTTACAAATTGGCACTTTACCCACTTGAGGTTAGGTTCGTTTGTCTTCCATTAACCACTTCTGTTAAAAGGTAAATTTGTATTTTTGTTACCTTTTTATATTTCTCTCCTCTCAAAATATAAAAAACAAAAAAACCAAGAGGAAAGAAAATCTAAAAACTAGATTTTGTAAAAATTAAAACCTAACTTTTACATCTTTTCATGTATCAAATTTTTATGAAAACTTTATTATGTCCACAGATTTCAGTGATAAATTTAACCTATAGTTAGGTACAATATTGATCTAAAGAGCTACTTAGTTTATTGCAACTGCTACACAAGTTAGTTGAGTCCCCTAGATATGGCTTGATTCTGTTCTCATGTACCTGAGTACTGGGATTTTATGTCCTTTGTACTCATAAAAATTTGAGCATAGTTGACTCCCTTTCCTACAAAATTACGGGAGCAATCACATTATATATCTGTCCAGCCTAACGATTGCAATTGTTATAATTTGGATAAATTCAAAAATTGGACTAAGCCATACTTTTTTGGTTTATTTTCCTGGAGCTTTTAAGCTAGTTTATCGTCTTGCTTATGTTGGAATGTTATACATTTACATCTTCAATAAAGCCATTCATATGCGCTATATGTTGCTGTTTAGGCCCATATGATTATGCATATGGGATCAGCATCCACATATTCGCATTTCTTTATTGTTTCTTTTTACTGAATACATGCTTTAGTAGCCAGAGGCATGGAGAATACATGCTGTTGCATTTTAGTGATATTTAGACAGCTGTGAATGCAGAAAGAATATGGCTGCCTTAGCAACTGCAGAAGCTTGTGATACAAATGCAGCGCTACTGCCTTATATCTTCTATTTTAACGCTTTACTTCCATCTTAACCTAACCTATTCAGTGAAGTAGAGAAGATTCAATAGAAAGTTTAGGTTGGTAAAAGTGCATTGCTTTCATATCTAAAAGTTGATATATGAAAAGAAGATGTAAAAGTTAGGTTTTAATTTTTATAAAACCTAGCTTTTAGATCTTCTTTTCACCTTATTTATTAGTTTTTTTATGTTTTGAGAGAAGAGAGACATATAAAAGGGTAACAAAAATACAAATTTACTCATATTTTTTAACAGAAGTAGATAACGGGAGACAAACGAAGTTAACCTTAAATGAGTAAAGTGCCAATTTTTAAACTACATGTAGGCAAAATGATTTTCGGGCAAACCACATATAGGTAAAGTGTAATTTTTTCTAAAAAAATTCACAACATTTTTCACAAGTTGATTTGGAAAACTTTTACTAGTTTTTTTCTAAGCTCACCACTAACATCATTTTTTTACTTATCACTATCAATTTGGCACATTAATAAGTGTAGAAAGTTTTGTCAAATTTTTGTCTATAAACTTTCTAAAAAATATTTACATGGTTCATATTAATTAGTAGTAATTATGCTTCTAAAAGAAGATAATAGAGTTTAAGTAATATTTAATTTAAAAAAAAAACATATTTGAATATATAAAATGTCTCAATTTTAGCTTTCAACTTAGATTCTCAAATGCATTAAGCTACCCTGATTGGACCCAAGCCTTACCCCGTTAACATTATATGTTAATACATTCTTAATTTTTTTTTAAACTTTAATTACTTTGTAAAGGAAAAAAAAAATTTATAAATTATAATTAGTGGAGCATAAAGTGAGGGTTTGGATATCATTGAAAGTTGCGTTGCGTTTTGTTTTGCGTTTTCAGTTTTTTTTTGCTGAAGTTATTGACTTTTGAGGGAAAAAAGTACTGTTCGTGCACTGTTCATGAGACAAAAAACACTGTTTACGCACTATTTTGGTACTGTTCATGCACTATTCATGAGACCCACAGCCACTTTATTCAAAAAAAATATTAAAAATGGGTTCTGCAATACTATTCACACATTTAAAAATTATTTTGCTACAGTGTTTTCAGCAACAATCATCAATTTTCAGCAACAATAGGCTATATCGAAACGGACCCAAAGTAAAGAAAAATGCTATGTATACAACATTTGCACAACACATTTTAAGTAATAGGTTGCTATTGGCTGTTATGGGTGGATACAAAAATAATTTAAGTTATGGGTTCAAATTATAACCAATAACAACTACTGCATAATTTGTTATGAAAATATTGTAAATGTAACACTTTTCCAAATTAAAACATTTAAAGTTAGATAAATGATATTTACTCCTACCTCAACAACCTTATATAAGTGAAATAAGAAGAGATAGTTCACAACTTCACAAAGTACAATATTCTACCTCTATTCTAGCTAACAAATTCATTAACCTCTTCTACTTTACCTAGACCTTTGATCCATGTTTCCCTTACTCTACCTTCTATTTAAAATCTTGTGTTGGGTCTCACCTATTAAAAGGTAATTTGAGCTCACATGTGAGGAGGAGAATTAGAATTATGTGATTAAATAATTAAATTTATCATTTCTCAATAGTTTAAGCTTTTTGGAAAATCGGTAATTTAATATTTTGTTTGTCAACTATAAAGATTCCTTTAAATTAATGTGAAAAAAAAGAAAAGAAATAATACTGTTTGTGGCAGTTCCATTCATTGTTATTATTTGCAATGACATGGTAAAACAAACACACTATAGTAGAGTGGGATCAAACCCATGGTCTCTTGCCACCTTCAGGAATGGAATGCTATTTGGGTTACATTGATACCATTGACCATACTTATCAACTAGTTAAGTTTGAATCATTAAAAAGAAATCATAAAAATGCATTCCGAATTTCCCACAACATCGACATGGATATTCTTGGTGCCAGGCTTTTTTTATTGGCAAGGACTTCGGAGCTTTCCCAGCATACATGGTAGCAGCGGTCCATCCAGAAAGGGTGTCAGGCGTTATAACACTTGGTATTCCTTTCATGTTACCTGGTCCTTCTGCTGTAAAAAATCAACAACTTCCTCAAGGCTTCTACATAACTAGGTGGCAGGTAATATAGATTTTGATTTTTGACACAAACATGAAACATGGTCATTTACTTGATAGCATTTTTCCTACTTTCTTATTTCCCCAGGCACTGTAATGTTCAATTTATATGTTAACAGTATTATTACTGGATCTTATGTAGGAGCCAGGGCGAGCAGAAGCTGACTTTGGCCGGTTTGATGCGAAAGCAGTGGTAAGGAACATCTACACTCTCTTCTCAGGAAGTGAGGTCCCAGTTGCAGCCGAGGATCAGGAAATCATGGACTTGTTTGACCCTTCTGCTCCTCTTCCACCATGGTTCTCCGAGGAAGATCTCTCAGTCTATGCTTCCTTATATGAGAAGTCTGGATTCCGTTTTGCATTGCAGGTTCCATACAGGTACACAAAAGTTCCCCCAAGTTGCTGGAAGAAATGTGAAAGCTTCTTTCTTACTTTTGAAATCGGCTTTAACACCATCCAACCCTTTATGATTCAAGAACCAAATACTGGGTAAAGAAAAATGAATTAGGAATCCTCTAATTGGCCTTATAGTGATTTCCATTAATGTAAATAGTCAAATTGGGTGAAGTAAGGTAAGGCATGACCTCAACCAAATAGTTCAAATTATTTTAGTCCAAGGGTATACGGCTTATTTTTTGTAGTAAAATCCCAACATGCACCTAAAAAATGAATAATTATTCAGTATTAAGAAACTAATGTCAATTTCTCTCATATAATAATAGGTCTCACTAATTAAATTTATGTTAGAATTAAACATTCATATGAGAGTAGAGAGCATAGCTCTGAAGCTAGCTAGAAGAATATTGTATAATTTTCCTAGGAAAACAGATCACCCAACTCTATAAAGTTCTTATGAAACCAATAAGATCTTCCAAAAGTATGACATTCCTTGAGGAAACCATACATTTGACTGGTTGGTCCATTGGGGCAGGACTTTAAATGTGGATTGTGGAATAACTGAGCCGATAGTCAAAGCTCCAACGCTGCTGATTATGGGGGAGAAGGATTATGTACGGAAATTCCCAGGGATCGAGGACTACATAAGGAGTGGAGCCATGAAGCATGTTGTACCAGATTTAGATATCATATTCATGCCTGAAGGGAGCCATTTTGTCCAAGAGCAACTTCCAAATCAGGTGAATGAGTTCATCATCACCTTCCTCAGAAAACAGAGTGCCTGAGGAGGGTGCTATATGAGTACCCCAGGTGTAAGAATAAAATCTATGCTAGAAAATATTGTATCCATGGGCAGCGAGGACTAAATCTTTCTTGTGCAACTTTGTCGTCTCCATGTGCTTAGCTTTACAGATATTCCAAATGGTTTTAAATACAGATGGAGTTGGATTTCTTGCATTTTGGTCATTTGGTGTCAATTTCGGTCAGATTAATATACTCCTGCTTATGGAATTAATTCAATCAAGTTAGTCCCACTTATTCTGGTGGGCCAAACCAGACGATGAACCATTATCAAAATCGTTAAAATGGAATTCATTCAATCAAGTCAGTCCCCTTGATAAGGAGAATTGCTTTTTTCTTTTTTCTTTTTGGGTAAGGGAGGGGGTAGGCAGGTTGAACCCATGACATGAGATTAGGGGACGGGGTAGGTGCTAATCAGACCATAAGGCCTTTGGCATTTTCTACATTAAGCTTAGAATTGTGTAAACTAACATGGTTTGGTCAAGTATTCGTCCAGTCATCTCCTCCCAAACAAAACTCAAAATCAGCTTGTTTCAAGAAGAAAATTTATCGTCAGATTCCCAGTAGGAAATGACAAAATAGGAACAGAAAGCTAGCAAATTCTCAAATACATTACACAATGTGAGGTACTCTTAAGCACAATAAATTTTTATACATAAGGCCTACCTTCCAACCTTCCATTGTAAAAATATTTTCAGAGATCATATGCCGGAAACTTACCCTGAGAGGGATCGATCATGTCAAGAAAAAGATAAGCCATACCTCCCATCCCTTCGAACAATGAGTAGGGGTTATCACCTCCATGCATCTCTCTCTCTGATATGAGCTTGTGAGCTCTATCAAGTAGAAAGCAAGCAAAAGCTTTGGCTCTGTATAAGAACTCCACATTGCCTGTAAGCTGGTAAAGCGAGAGGAACACATATGCATTCCCACTAATACCATGGCAAATCCCGACTCGCTTGAGCAGTCCACGGTTCCACACTACCTCTGCTGCATCTGCAGCTGCTTCCAGAAATTCCTTATCTCCAAAAACCTGCGCATTTGACACAGTTTTTATTCAATACACGCAATCAAGAAAAAAATCTGAGAAAAAAAAAAAAAAAAAAAAAAAACCTATGGTAAAGAGACTGAGAATTTAGTTTCACTAACTAAGAGAAGTACAACAGTACACATTTTCTTAATTAAGTTAACTACAACAGTAGTCTTCCCTTGAATATAACTGACATACTTGGGCTGCATGCCCTTGGCATTTTCTAATTAACTTATCCAAAAAAAAAGATATACGCCTTTTCCCATGCCACCACATGATTGATGCAACACAAAATGGTTCTTCTTTATCATTTTTAAGTCTCAACAGAAAAGAAATTTCAGGACTGTCTTAAGGAGAACTTTAGAGGAAAAATGACCAATTATAAAGTTATTGTAAGCTAATGAGACACATTTTATGCATTATCAGGCCACTGGAAATAATTCTAGTCGGAAATGGAAGTCATTCCTCCATGGATTCTTAGCCAATCAGACCAACTTCCAAGTGTTCCAACCCCCCCCCCCCCCCCCCCTTTTTCTCTTTCCTCTTTTTGCTGGGGTCAAAAAACATATAATTACTTACCTACTTAAAGGTTCAAGACATAGAGTTAGAAAAGCTTTAGGTATTATATTATTGAAGATACCCAACCTATGATTATGGAAAGCGAAAGCAAAGCTTATGAAACAGCACTGTGAGAACTTCCTTAAGTTGTTCGATGAATTGTGCCAACGATTGTAATCACGCATGGCACTTTGACATTCAAGGATACAGGGAAACAAAATTACAAATGGTTTGCACAAAAACAAAAGAACTTCCCATCAGAGAGATCTTACCCTAGCTGCTTTGACGAGTGTGAGAGCAACTCCAGGAGCTCCATGACACCAATGCACAAGAACATCTCTCTTTTTATCCTCTTCACTTGCGGGGTAGTTCCCACTGGGGAATCGATTGTTGATCATGTACCTAAGAGTGCCCTTGACATCCTCGGCCTCGTCTGGTTTCAAATCCATGTCCATCAAAACATGCATTATCCCTGCCAATCCATGAGCTGCACCCCAATACTTTTCTCCATACCATTCAAACATTAATGGGCATCTTCCACTCTTGGCCAATTCTCTTCCATTCTTGATGATTTCATTCACAACTGAACACTACACACATGTTTACCAGAATATCAGTGCCACTTCTAATGAAACAAATAACAATATCCAAGATCGTTTAGTAACTCATGATGCAAGTCTTACAGTGTAGGTAGAAGGAATTGTCCCTGCGCCCACATGTTTGTTTATGAACAAACATGCCCATAAGTATCCAACTCTCCCATACAACAACTCATCAGGAAGATTTCTGGGAAGCTTAATCTATACTCATAAGTCAAACCATGAGTTAACACCGACAGACAAGTTCTGAGCAACCAATTAATGCAACTGTTATTTAACAAATGCCGTTAGAATACCTCTCTAAATTGAACTAAATAGTAATTTAGCAACTGTTCATCACCGGCATGCTTTGCCAACACAGCCCCAAGAGCACATACACCAGCTCGCCCGCATAGAAAAGTCACATCCCTACCATCAATGCATCACACAAAGCACCCTAACTCAGCTGAGCATGCTATGACCCAAAAAAGCCATAATAGTAAGTGTTCAACTATAAGTGGCGGTGGCGGAGAAAAAATAGTAGTTCCATGAGTGTCAATTGTGTCCACTACTCGCAGCCAACCACTTTAGCAAAGTGAAATCTCACAGATATTAGGTGCATACAAAGCAAGAGAGTAAGTGAGGAGAGTACCTTGAATTGAAAGAAGCGGTGTCACAAGCCTTAACAATCTGAGAGGACAGAGCAAGATCATGGCGGTTGTTAGTGAGTAGGTAAGCTCTGAAGAGGAAAAAAGCCGTCCCAAGAGTCCCACAATACAGCGTAAAGTCTTGAACTTGTTGCCCAGTCATACCCCACGTCTCCAAAGTTATGTGAAACAAATCCACATACACTTGGTAGGCATGAGAGACAAAGAAAATGGTTAGTAAATAAAAGAGATGGATACGGTTTCTTTGAGGTCCAAAGCGGCGCATTTGAAACGCTGAGAGAGAGAAGAGTAAGGCATGGAGAGGAGCTTCATGAGAGAATCTTGGGTGACAACTACTGGCTCTTTTCCTTCTTCGTCTTGGGTTTCAGCTGTTGCTTCTGCTACGAAGTCTGGCATTACGTTTGGGAAGAAACGGTCCGCCATTTGCTCCAATTAGGGCTTCAAAACTCAGTGTCAGTGGCTCCGTTACGAGGAGAGAGAGAGGGAGGTGAAGAGTTGGAGGAGCTAAGGCAGGTGATTGACTTCTTAGAACCGCGACATAGTCATCGGGGTAGAGAAGCTGAGCTGATCAGAGCATGAGCTCGCTACACGTTGAATAGATTTTGCACTGCGTGGCAGACTTTAAGATTTCTCACCTCCGAGGTTCTTTTTGTCTTCACGCGAAAAGATTTGATACATGGCCCGGACCAGCCCAATCTAATTGTAGTCGAACTGCTTGACGATTTTATAATTTTTCCTCTTTTTTATTTTTTTTATTTTTTTATATATATTTATGGGCTAGGTTGTCCATGTGTTTGGGATGGATCAGGTTTCGGTTCAACCTGCATCTAATCCGACCTCATCAGGTTGAGCATATTTCAACCTACGATAATCGGAGAGGTTGATCAAATCAGATCTTCAACAGATGGCAATCGATTCCATCGAGTTTGTCAGGTAGTTAAGTCTTTGGGTGGGTTGGATAGCCCTTTTTGTAGATGACGATTTTAGATTTTGAATCTTCACGTGAGAGACTTCAGGGTTAATATCTCTATAACATGCTTTCAAGAATGATATGTATGAAAACAATCAAAGACAATTGGTCCTCGTTTAGATAGTAATTTTTGGGGACCAATTGCCATTCGGTTAGTCTTGTCTCATTTAGTTATGTTATATCATTGTAATCTTGGGATTATAATTGTAATGGGTTTAATTTTACAGATTGCTAGAGGATGATATTTGTAGGTTGGGAAATCGTGAACAAAAGTGTGTTTGTTTTATGTGTTAAACAATGTGTTTTTAAGTATAAGACTTAGTCCTAGAATAACTCAAGAAGAAAGGAAGTAATTGGATTCTCAACAGTTTTGTCAATAGCTTGTCAATCCATCGAGATTAATTTCTATGGCCTCTTGACAACTAGTCAATTGATCGAGAATCAAGATACACGATTCTTAATCAGTCCCATTAAGTAGACCCACGAGTTGGAATCTAAGCCCTATTTGTCAGAGAATAAATGGGATCATTAGGGGTTGACTAAACAACAAAAGTGAGAGCATTTCATGTATATCTAGGGTTTGTACCTTCTCTCTCAAGTTAATCTACATATTGAAGACAAAATATTATATTTAAAAAGAATAGTATATCTACTACTTGGTGATTCAATTGAACTCACCATGACAAACATAATCAAATTGTTTTGAAGATTATTATTATGATTTAGGTGAACCCTAGGGGTTTAAGTGTTTCACAATTAATGGTTTACACAAAACAATATCAAGTGTGGTTAATTGTTACAGTCAAAAGCTTAAGAAGGTTTTGTGTTTTATGAAAAAACCACAGGGGATAAAATGTTTCACTCAAAATCTCAAGGGAATTCCATATTTTCTATGTGAAATAAATAATGAAACTTCTTTCAATAAAATCTAGAATTCTTAGTAGTCGGATTTTTATCTAAGTAGTTTTTAAACCATTTGAAACTATGTTAATTATTTTCATGTATATATAGCATATCACATTGCTTAAGGAAAATAATAATAATAATCAATGATTATTTTTCCAAGATTTATATAAGAATACTTATTATGAAATGGAGAAATATAATTGATTTAGAATATTACAGTCTTCCTCATGCAAGAATTGAGTTAAAAAAAAGGGAAAAAAATCAAAAGGTAAAATCAAATTTAATAACTCATGCAATAAAAAATATATTAATTTTATGCTTAAATTAGTTGAAATAATTAAATTTTTGTGAACTTACTAAAGCAATATATTCATATTTTTTATTATATTAATCTTAACATTTTTCATTTTCTAAATTCAACTAATATATACATATATATATATATATATATATGTGGGGCCCCAAATATTTCGCAACCCCGGCCCACTCCACATCAGGCCCAAGGTCCACGCCGAGGAGAGGGTATAATCCGAGGATAAGCGGACGAGACCCAAGTCGTCTAGGGACCTCACCGAAGTGGCCCGTGTCCTCGGCAGGCCAACGTTGAAGGAAATGAGCTGTCACTCACTCATTAAATGCACGCCACCAACATTTTGATCACATTAATGGTGAATTGACCAGCCAACAGTGATGTCTTAGTTGCTTCAACTAACAGAAAGCCTACAAAGGCGGCTGATGGAACAGGCACTCAAGTATAGGCTTGGATGATCAATAAGTGGACGGCAGAGATCAACTAAACGAGACTATATAATAAATAGCACCCCCACCAAAAAGAGGGGGGGAATCTTCAGGGTGTCCAAGGACAACCTTTGTATATGTCAGCTCTAAGTAACGAGATCCTCGGACTAGGCTAAAAGCAATATTTCTTCATGAACATTTAGCCAAGGTCATCGTTATTATCATCACAAACACTTAGTCAAATTCCTTTATTATTATTTCTATGAATCTCACACCGATCATTGTTTGCTTTGCTGGTACTTAGCCCTTCTACCCACGCCCTACAAATTTTATTGTTTAGGTCCAATTCAATTTGAATCCTTACAATTGGCGCCATCTGTGGGAAGGACTTGTGCACTAGCAAGTGCGATGGTTGGTGTGAAAAGATTAAGAACAACACTTCAAAAAAAAAAAAAAACAAGAAAAAACAATACAACGTGCAGTAACAACATTCACTCAGAAGGCAACAATCGCAAGAAACAAAAAGATGCGAAAAATAAAAGAGATGAAGTGGATCTACTTCTTTATTAATATATGAAGAGAAAGTTACATCTTACAATTGATGCCCATACAAGCTTATTCTAAAGCTAACTACAGAGAAAGACGCCTAACAAGGCTGGTGGAGAAGTAAGAGAAGAGGAAATGGAGGAAGGAAGGCAACGTTGAGGGGGAAGGGGCTGCGGCACCAGACAGTCCCACCTCTCGGTTCCGCCTGGTTTCCCTCCCAAACCCATCACTACCAGCTTGAAAGGGCTGGCGAATCCAGGTCCAGGGGAAGGAGGTTACGTTCTTCCTGGATCCCCCTCCAGACAGCAAGGAGGGGTCCACCTCTGGTTAGGTTGAAAAGAAGAAAGATCTTCAGCCTTCTCCTACCCCAACCCCAGCATGACGTCCAGGGTCGGGGTGCCATCTTTGGCTCCTGAAAGGGGCTAGGCTTCCTCGTAACCGCCCTTTCCAAGGGCCAATTCATTTTATGGGGCACAAACCGCTATTTTTGCAGAGCCTCTGAACAGTGTGTTGGTGAATGTGTTTGTGAGATTTGAAGAAAAAGGTTGTCCCAGAAGGGCCTTTTATAGAACGCGAAAATTTATGAGAGCCAACCTGCACAAAATCCCAGGGAGAGATTTCCGGAGGCAATAACTCCGCCCAATTTTCAAGGGGCTTATCTACCGCTGGATCCTCGCAAAGCCCCAAGGATATTAATGAGGAGACGCCTCATTAACAAGGAGGCACCGAAGCGTCAAAACGCGTTACTCGAACAACCCAAGGCACGCCAAATGAAGAGGCTAGAACAAAGCAGGGTCCTCTCCTCGGTGGAGAAAATCAGAGAACTAGGTACTGGATAGAACCAAGGCCTTGCATGGTCCTCGGACTCAAGCCTCTGGGGAAACCAGCTACTTCAGATTATGAACTAAGAGTTAGACAGAACCTAGGCATTGCATGGTCTTCGGACCCAAGCCTCTGGGGAAACTAACTACTTAAAGAAAGAAAGTTACTTAAAAATCAAAGAACTAGGTACTGGACAGAACTAAGGCCTTGTATGGTCCTTGGACTCAAGCCTCTGGGGAAACCAGCTACTTCAGACTATGAACTAAGAGTTAGACAGAACCTAGGCATCGCATGGTCCTCGAACCCAAGCCTCTGGGGAAACTAACTACTTAAAGAAAAAAAGTTACTTAAAAATCAAAGAACTAGGTACTGGACAGAACCAAGGCCTTGTATGGTCCTCGGACTCAAACCTCTGGGGAAACCAGCTACTTCAGACTATGAACTAAGAGTTAGACAGAACCTAGGCATTGCATGGTCCTCGGACCCAAGCCTCTGGAGAAACTAACTACTTAAAGAAAGAAAGTTACTTAAAAATCAAAGAACTAGGTACTGGACAGAACCAAGGCCTTGTATGGTCCTTGGACTCAAGCCTTTGGAGAAACTAGCTACTTCAGACTATGAACTAAGAGTTAGACAGAACCTAGGCATTGCATGGTCCTCGGACCCATGCCTCTAGAGAAACTAACTACTTAAAGAAAGAAAGTTACTTAAAAATCAAAGAACTAAGTACTGGACAGAACCAAGGCCTTGTATGGTCCTCGGACTCAAGCCTATGAGGAAACCAGATACTTCAGACTATGAACTAAGAGTTAAACAGAACCTAGGTATTGCATGGTCCTCGGACCCAAACCTCTGGAGAAACTAACTACTTAAAGAAAGAAAGTTACTTAAAAATCAAAGAACTAGGTACTGGACAGAACCAAGGCCTTGCATGGTCCTCGGACTCAAGCCTCTGGGGAAACCAGCTACTTCAGACTATGAACTAAGAGTTAGACAGAACCTAGGCATTGCATGGTCCTCGGACCCAAGCCTCTGGGGAAACTTACTACTTAAAGAAAGAAAGCTACTTAAAAATTAGAGAACTAGGTACTGGACAGAACCAAGGCCTTGTATGGTCCTCGTACTCAAGCCTCTGGGGAAACCAGTTACTTCAGACTATAAACTAAGAGTTAGACAGAACCTAGGCATCACATGGTCCTCAGACCCAAGCCTCTGGAGAAACTAATTACTTAAAGAAAGAGAGTTACTTAAAAATCAAAGAATTAGGTACTGGACAGAACTAAGGCCTTGCATGGTCCTCGGACTCAAGCCTCTGGGAAAACCAGCTACTTCAGACTATGAACTAAGAGTTAGATAGAACCTAGGCATTGCATGGTCCTCGAACCCAAGCCTCTGGGGAAACTAACTACTTAAAGAAAGAAAGTTACTTAAAAATCAAAGAACTAGGTACTGGACAGAACCAAGGCCTTGCATAGTCCTCGGACTCAAGCCTCTGGGGAAACCAGCTACTTCAGACTATGAACTAAGAGTTAGACAGAACCTAGGCATTGCATGGTCCTCAGACCCAAGCCTCTGGGGAAACTAACTACTTAAAGAAAGAAAGTTACTTAAAAATCAGAGAACTAGGTACTGGACAGAACCAAGACCTTGCATGATCCTCGGACCCAAACCTCTGGGGAAACCAGCTACTTCAGACTATGAACTAAGAGTTAGACAGAACCTAAGCATTGCATGGTCCTCAGACCCAAGCCTTTGGGGAAACTAGCCACTATAAGACGATCTAAGCACTGAGCAAGACCAAGATTTTGTACTGACCGTAGGCCCAAGCCTACGGCAGAGCCAACCCCTTTTGTGCTAAGTAATGAACCCTGCTAGGAATGAAAACCAAGTAAAGCTGAGCGCTAAAGCACAGCAACTTAAACCTACCCATCCTAGAAGAACTAGCAAGGAACTCAGGCTAAAAAGTATAGACTAGAAAGAGAAGAAGACTTACAAAAATAAGGAAAAACTCCTCGGGCGGGCCCTTTGTGCTGAAGAAAGTTGCAAGGGCAGTTGAAAGGATGGTGACACTGACAGAAAGGTAAGGTCCGATAGGCCAATACAATAGGCCCGAGAACGTCAAAATCCTCCTCCCCGCCCAAAAGGTCGGACAACAAAATTTTGAGGGGCTATTATAGGGCCCCAAATATTTGGTAACCCCAACCCACTCCACATCAGGCCCAAGGTCCACGTCGAGAAGAGGGCATAATCCGAGGATAAGCGGACGAGGCTCAAGTCGTTTAGGGACCTCGCCGAAGTGGCCCGTGTCCTCGGCAGGCCAACATTGAAGGAAAGGAGCTGTCACTCACTCATTAAATGCACACCACCAACATTCTGATCACATTAATGGTGAATTGACCAGCCAACAGTGATGTCTTGGTTGCTTCAACTAATAGAAAGCCTGCAAAGGCGGCTGATGGGACAGACACTCAAGTATAGGCTTGGATGATCAATAAGTGGACGGCAGAGATCAACTAAACGAGATTATATAATAAATAGCACCCCCACCAAAAAGAGGGGGGGGAATCTTCAGGGTGTCCAAGGACAACCTTTGTATATGTCAGCTCTAAGTAACGAGATCCTCGGACTAGGCCGAAAGCAATATTTCTTCATGACCATTTAGCCAAGGTCATCGTTATTATCATCACAAACACTTAGTCAAATTCCTTTATTATTATTTCTATGAATCTCACACCGATCATTGTTTGCTTTACTGGTACTTAGCCCTTCTACCCACGCTCTACAAATTTTATTGTTTAGGTCCAATTCAATTTGAGTCCTTACAATATATATATATATATATATATATGTTAATAGGTAATGCTCAGAAAAAGTTTAATTAGACTTTGAAATTAGAATCCAATTTTGCGTTATATGTCTAAATTTATGTAGGAACCACACCATAATTATTTACTTAAGTTTTTTAATTTTTGTGCCAAGTGATTTATTGAGTGCAAAATATTAAGAATCTAATATTAATGAACTAAAAAAAAAAAAAAAAAAAAAACTAATCACTTATACTCGATACAAATCAGCTCTCTAGAATGGAACGCTTTCTCTCTCAAGAAGAACAAGACGAACTTGGCCGAAGCAACAAAAAAGTAAAAGATGTTAGGCACGCTGGCTTCAGTGATGGGTAGTGTTCGGAGCCTTCTTCTCCTAGTCATAATTGTGGTCCTTGGAACCATAGTGTATCCTTCAAGGAAAAACTCGTTGGAGATATTCCTGGAGTGTACACACAAGCGTTCAGTTTTGGTGACTTAATGGAGGACAACGTGGACTCGGATGAGGAGGTAGAAGCTCTCAGGCAAGGGTGTTTAGCTGTGAAACTCACAAAGGATTTCAAACAGAAAATACGAAGACCATGGGCAAAAGCTTTTATTGTTAAGGTTTATGGCCGAGATGTGGGGTTCCATTTTCTCCGAGAAAAACTCCTGGCAATGTGGAAGCTCGCGAGTAGATTGGACTGTGTGCATTTAGGGAGGGGCTTTTTTCTAGTAAGGTTGTCTCTGAAGGAAGATGTTGAAAATGTATTGAAGAAAGGGCCATGATTCATTGGAGGTCATTTCTGTCCATTAGGCCGTGGGAGCCAAATTTTAGAGCGTCGTCAGCGAATGTTTCTTCAGTTGCTTTGTGGATAAGGCTGAATGAACTTCCTATTGAGTACTATAATGTTGAAGCCCTTCACCTTATTGGAGGAGCGATAGGAAACGTTCTGAGAATTGATACTTTCACTGCGTTTGAAACAAGAGGATGGTTTACTCGATTATGTGTCCAAGTAGATGTGGGAAAGCCATTGGCAACCACGATTATGATTGGTAAGCTTGAACAGCCGATTAGTTATGAAGGATTACATAAGCTTTGTTTTGGGTGTGGCAGAATGGGGCATGGAAATGAGTCATGTCCGTATGTTATTCGTCAAGAAGCCATGGTTGGGGAAGCTGGGATGCCAGGGATGGTGACCTCCGATGAGAAAAGAGACAGTTCACGCGATATGAACGTTGCTAATAGTCCAAGGTTGGCTGGTGGTCCCACAAAGGATGTGCAGGACATGCATGTAGCATTTCAGGACGTTGGTGGGCAGGTTCAAGAGGCTGCGCATAAGGATCTGTACGGTCCGTGGGTGTTGGTGGAGCGCAAAAAGAATGGGACAAGATTTCAGAGGAGTGGTGGGTCCCAAGGAGAACAAAAAAATGCATTTGCTATGAGGAATAATGGAATAAGCGAGATTAGGAGTATGGAAAGGCTTGATAGGGATCGGGTTGGCGTTGTGAATGGGCCTGAAAGGGATAGCAAGAGGAAATTAGTTGCTCCAAGAAAGTTGGATAAAGCCCAATTTGAAAATGCAACTAAAAAGATAGGGAAGGACTTTGTAAGTCAGGCTCACACATCATCTAATTAGAATGAAGGCCCAAGTATTGAAAGAAAGGACCATACATTATCCAAACAGAATGAAGGCCCAAGTATTGAAAGGCAGCCAAAGTCTAAATCAGTGAAGGGTAAAAAGATGCTTGCACGTATGAAGATGTCTAACTCTGATAGAAGTAGCGCCATTGTGGGTGAAGGTACTAAAATTTCATCTACAAAATATGTGAAGAAGGGAGCTGCGTTGCCAGTGAAAGGGAGCTTAGGTGATGATGGTTCAAGTGCAGGAACCCCGGGTTTTTTTCAACTTGATTCAGCTACTTGGGCAGAGGTGGGTTTCAGTTTTGGAGGGTGAGCTAGTGAGAAGATCGGAGGTGGTTTGGGCCGTGAATCGAGGGACTCCGATGTGGATCATGGGGCTATTCATTGTGAAGGCGAAGAGAGCATGGAAGTGCAGCTCACTTGTGATAGAGCAAAGAACCCGGTGCTGTTGGCTCTTGTTGAACGATCAAGTGAGGAGGAAGTGAGGAAAAAAAATCAAGCTGAGCATGAAGATGGTTCTGGTTTTTCAGCTGATGGTAGTTTTCAGGATGCAAGTAGCTTACCAAGTGCTTGGTCAATTGAAGGGAGTGACCAAGCGGTTTGCATGGTTTTTGAGGGAGGAGTTCCCTGTTGATGAGTGCTCTCTGCCTGTCCTTTTATGTCTAATGAATGTCATTATTTGGAATTGTAGGGGTGCTTTGAATCCCTCTTTTAAAAATCGTGTTAGAGAACTCGTTCAAGATCATAATCTAGCGATTTTGGTGGTGATGGAAACTCGGGTAGGTGGATATAGAGCAAGGGAGATTACGAATAGGCTTCCTTTTGATGGTGCAGTTCATACGGACACAATCGGGTATGCGGGTGGTCTTTGGGTGCTGTGGAATTCAGACAAAGTTGAGGTATCACAGCTGTCTAGCACGGAGCAAAAAGTGCATGTTGTTGTTAAGGTACGCTTCTCTAATGCTAGTTGGATTTTATCTGCTGTGTATGCCAATCCTAGGAGTGCTGAAAGGCAGGTTCTGTGGGGTAATCTTATGCGAGTTGCAAAGCTCCATAATATGCCATGGATCATAGCAGGGGATTTTAATGAGCCTCTCTTAGAGGATGACAAATTTTGGGGCAGGGCAGTGAGTGTGAATAGGTCCTTACTATTTAAGGAGTGTCTGGATAAATGTAGCATGATGGACATTAGGTTTTCGGGACCTCGTTTTACTTGGACGACCAGAAAGGAACTCCAAGCTTTGATTCAAGAAAGAATTGATAGGTTTTTTGTCAATCCTAGTTGGTGCATGCTGTATCCCGATGCTAGAGTTACTCACCTTACTAGGAGTCACTCGGACCATTGTCCAGTTTTGCTTGAGATGCAGCCTGGAGCAAACAGTGGGAGGAAGAGGCTATTTAGATTTCAGTCTTGTTGGTTGCTAGACCCTTCCTTCCCAAATGTTGTTTCTCATGTGTGGAGAGATAACTTAGTGGATGCTATTGGGAATTTTACTAGGGAAGCTTTGGCTTGGAATAAAGGCAAATTTGGGAATATTTTTGCAAAGAAGAAGAATCTTTTGGCCAAAATTAATGGTATTCAGAGGGCAGTAGCTATTAATCCTTCGAATTTTTTGCTGAATCTTGAAAATGATCTTCTTAAGGAGCTTGACTCAGTCCTTAATCAAGAGGAGGAATTTTGGGCTCTAAAATCCCGATTGAATTGGTTGATACAAGGTGATCGAAACACAGCTTTTTACCATGTCTCCACGCTGGTCAGAAGGAAGAGGAACCAGATTTTGGCAATTAAAGATGTTGTTGGGGAATGGATAAATGAAGAAGATGTTGTAAAGGATTTTATTAGGAAGGGGTTTATGGGGATTTATTCAACATCGCTGGCCAGTGCCTCAAGAGCAAATCCTATTTTGTACCAATGGCAGTCTAGATTTTCTGATGTAGAGAGGGATATTATCAGTGGGGTTGCAACTGAGGAGGAAATTAGGAATGCTATGTGGTCCTTAAAGCCTTTTAAAGCTCCCGGCCCAGATGGTCTTCATGCAGGGTTCTTCCAGAAGTTTTGGCGAGTGGTGGGGGGCTCGGTGATAGAAGAAGTGAAGAGGATCTTTGTGGAGAGGGAGATGCCTGATTTTTTGAACCAAACCCACATTGCTTTGATTCCAAAGATCCAAGGCCCCGAAACTTTGGGAAACTACAGGCCTATAAGTTTATGCAATACTGTGTACAAAGTGGTTACAAAGATTATTGTGGCAAGACTGAGGCCTTTCTTGGATAATCTCATTTCTCCCTTGCAATCGGCCTTTGTTCCTGGCAGGAAGGGAGTGGATAATGTTATTATAGCGCAGGAGCTTATCCATTCCTTAGGGAGAAAAAAGGGTAAAGTAGGGTATCTAGCAGTTAAAATAGATTTGGAGAAGGCATATGATAAACTAGAATGGAGTTTCATTAGAGAGATGCTCATTAGGGCCAACTTCCCTTCGGACATTAGAGATCTTATTATAAGTTGTGTTTCTACGGTGTCCACTTCTATTTTGGTTAATGGTGAAGCTTTAGACCCGATCCTCCCTTCTAGGGGAATAAGGCAGGGAGATCCTCTTTCTCCTTACCTTTTCATCCTATGTATGGATTTTCTTGGCCAGCTTATTGAAGAGAAATGCAATGCAAATCTTTGGTGTCCTATTAACGCTTCCCAAGGGGGGCTGGCTTTTTCACATTTGATGTTTGCAGATGATATAATGCTCGGATGGTATTAATTGTTCAGCCATAAGAGATGCGTTAGATGAATTTTGTGATGTATCAGGTCAAACAGTAAGCGACTCTAAATCAAAAGTTTACTTCTTTCCTAATGTGGATAGAGACACTAAGGAGTCTCTGTGTGATATTCTGGGTTTTGCCTCCACCCCTACTCTTGGGAAGTATCTTGGGTTCCCCTTGAAACATCCTAGCTATTTTTCTCAAGAGTATAATTTTATTCTTGATAGAGTAAAGCAGAAACTTTCAGGATGGAAAGCCAACATGTTATCACTGGCTGGTCGGTCTGTGCTCATTCAAGCCTCGTCAGCTACGATTCCATCATATATCATGCAATGTGTTTAGCTGCCAAGCAGAATTTTGGAGGGTTTGGATAGAGTGAATCATAATTTTTTGTGGGGGTCTACGGACATAGCTAAAAAAATTCATTGGGTTAGCTGGGACAAGGTAACGAAAGTAAAAGATGAAGGAGGCCTTGGGTTGCAATCAGCTAAGGGGAGGAACTGTGCCCTCCTGGCAAAGCTGAACTGGAGGTTCCATATTGAAGGAGAAGCTCCTTGGAATTAAGTCTTGAAGATGAAGTACCATAGTCAAAGAAAGAGGGTTGCTGCTAATCCAAATAAACTTCCCTGCTCATCAGTATGGGCAGCAATGAAAAGAGGTATGGATACTTTTCAAAAGGGTTGTAGGTGGACAGTGGGAAGGAATAGTAGTTTGAAATTTTGGTTTGACCATTGGACTACTAGAGGTTCGCTTAGACAGCTAATTCAAGGTCCTCTTACCCAAGAAGCTAGCCTTTTGGAAGTTAAAGACATATTGGTGGACACAGGTTGGGATTGGGGGAAAATTCCTTTTGAGGTTCCAGTTGAGATCAAACGGATGATTCAAGCCACTCCTACTGCACTAGTGTCAAGAGGAGTTGACAAGTTGGCATGGGCTGACTCTCCAAAAGGTACGTTTGTGTTGAGTAGTGCTTATAGGATTGCTATGGGTATGGAAAACATTTATCTTTCTCCTGTGAGGTGGATATGGAAGGCTGATACGTTGCCAAGAATCAAAACTTTCCTATGGTTGTGTGCCCATAATAGCATTGCTGTTAAGGCTTGCCTTGAAAAAAGAGGTGTAGTTCATGAGACTCTTTGTCCCATATGCCAGGGAGGTTCGGAGACTATCTTGCATGCTCTCCGAGATTGCATTCATATTAAAAACGTTTGGAATCAGCTGGGTGTTACGGCTACTGACCAAGCCTTTTGGAGAAGTAATTTGCAGGTTTGGATTGCATCTAATGGTACAAAGAGGGGTAGTTTAATTGCTACAAACCCCCCTTGGAAAATTGTTTTTCCCTTTGCTGTGTGGAATATTTGGAAGAGTAGGAATGGGATTGTCTTCAGCAGAAAAAATAGAAACCCGAAGTTAGCAGCTGAGATAGTGAACCAGGCCTTTGAATTTCTGCATTGTGTAGGTTCCCCTAGGGTGCAGGTTAGCAAGGTGGTCAAGAGGATGTGTTGGGAGAGACCACCTTTGGGTTGGAAGAAACTTAACACGGATGGAGCTTTAAATGGTGATAATGGGTTGGCTGGTTGTGGAGGCATTGTTCGAGATGAGAGGGGCCGGTGGGTTAATGGCTTTAGCAAACGGATTGGGTTAACTAACAGTTTTGAGGCTGAATTGTGGGGGCTTAGGGAGGGTCTGTTGTTATGCTGTAATCTTAATATATCCCATCTTGTGATTGAACTAGATGCTAAGGCTATTGTGGATGTTTTAGGCAACCCTTCTTATGTTAACCATGCCATTTCCCCTATCTTAGATGATTGTAGGATGTTGATTTCTTGCTTCCATCAGACTCGGATAAAGCATTGCTACAGAGAAGTGAATAGATGTGCTGATAGTCTTGCTAGGCTGAGCTTCACTCAAGATGTTGTTTTTTCTTCTTTTCTTAGTCCGCCTGTGGACATTGTTGATGTTTTTAAGGATGACCTCAATGGGTTGTATTTTGACAGGTTGTGTCCTGAACCTGTTGTTCTTTCTTAGTTTTTAATTGAATCGTCTTATTACCCAAAAAAAAAAAATACAAATCATCACATAATAAAGATCACCACACATTCTATCTTATTAAAAATTAAAAGAAAAAAAAAAGATCATAAGTAGTATTAAATTTGGGTAAGAATTTTAATATATGACTAATTACATTTACTTAAAAAATAATAATTTGACTAATTATTTTTATTTTTATGATAGAAATTGTGTTTAATTTAAGTACATCTATACATATGCACATGTTATTAATAATTTGACTAATTATATATATATATATATATAATAAAAATTGTGTTTAATTTTAAATGCATCTATGCGTTTACATAAGTTACATGCTTTTTCTAAGAAGATACATGAGTTACATGCTAGTGATACTTAATGCTGAGCGGAATACTTATTATTAGATGGAAGAAGCAACACAAACATAATATATATATATATATATATATGTAGGGACCGGCCTTTTTCTCACGTGACGCGGGGGTTCAGGATTTTCACCCCACCAAGGGCTGGCTTTGTACTATAAGGCTTGACACCTTAATCCCACGTCGGTGAGAGAAGTGCCCCTATACAATGAATTTGTAGAGAGTGGGTAGAAGAACTAGAAATTAATGAGCATTATAACAGTTGATGCGGATTTTCAACATCATCAAATGGGATTTGGCTAAGTGTTCTAAGGGAAAGTTTGTCCTCGGCATAGTCCGAGGACCCCTTTTCTGATTTCTAATGAGTATATGAGTTGTCCCAGATCCCTCTGAACTCCCAACCCCCTGAACCCTCTAGGGGTTCATTCTATTATATAGTCCTACTCAGCTGATCCTTGCCCTTCATTTGTTGATCATCTGAGTTTATGTCTGAGAGCTTGTCCCATCAGTCGCCTTTCCAGACCTCCTGTTAGTTGAAGTAACCAAGGCATTACTATTCAATGGTCAATTCTTCATTAATGCGGCCAGAGTGTCAGTTGCATACTTTTAATGTGACGATGAGAGCTCTTTTCTCTAATCTTCGGCAAGCCGAGGACATTGTTGTCCTCGGCAATGCTCCCGATAGTTTGGGCCTTTCCTGCTCATCCTCGGACACTGCATTGTCCTTGGCATGGGCCTTAAGCCCGATATAGAATGGGTCGGGGTTGCCAAATTTTTGGGCCCCACTAGTATTAAAACAATGTGTATTTTAGTTGCATTAGCACGAGTCCAAAACTTTCCTAAACCAAAAACACTATTCCCTAGACTCTCGACACTTTTTATATAGACAATAAATAAGGAACTAATACCTCAATAATTATGAAAATTTGTTATATTTATATAAATAAATAAATAAATAAAAATAAAATAAAATAAAATAAAAACTCCTAAAAAAAATAAGCATATAAATATTTTTTTTTAAACTGTTGTACTTGATAAATAAATAAATAAAAACCACCTCACCAAATTGAGCAAATCAAAGCCCCTATATGAAACAATGTGTTTTTTTGTAGCATTAACATGAGTCCAAAAATTAGAAAAAATTGCAAACTAACATCAATCTTCAAACAATTTCGTTAATTAGTAATGTTTTCAAACTATTTAGGAAACTAACATCTTGAGTCTAAGAAACTCGATTTTGCTCTTAGAACTCGAGTATGATAGAGTCGAGTTCCACGGAACTTGAGTCTTCCCTAAAGCAGATCCACAACAAAAACGCAGCAACCCAGCAACTCCTAGCAACAAAAACGCAATACCAACAACTCCAAGCACTAGGTTTGACGATCTTGGCACCAGAGCGACTCGAGTTTGATGATGTCGGCACCAGAGTGGCTTGGCTTTGTTGATCTCAACACCAAAGGTTTTTTTTTTTTTTTTTTTCCCCTGGTTTGGTTAGTCTCTAGATTCGTTTTCTGTGTTCTCTTGGTTGATTTATCTGCGGTACCAGAGAGACACTTGTTTTGATTCAACAATACCAGACAGACACCGGTGCCAAGATCAACAAACCCAATCTAAGAGGTTGGTGCCAAGATCGAAACTACCATGGGTCTTCATGGGGTTCAGTCAGATTCTTCTTCTTCTTTAGGAAACAACCTCCTTCTTGGATTTGGGTCTTCATGGGGTTGTGTTTTGGTATGGTTTTTGATGAACTACAGAACTGGAACTCGTCGATTTGGGTCTTTGTAGGGTTATGAGGGTTTGGTTTTTGATGAACTGCAGAAACTGGAACTCATTTGATGAATTGCAGAAACTAGAAATCGTAGATTGGATTTGGGTCTTAGTGGTCTAAAACTCGAGTTTCACATTAATTTTTCAAAGACTCGAGTTGCAACTGCGAAATTGAATTTGTGAACTCAAGATGTTAGTTTTCTAAATAGTTTGAAAACGTTAGTTTACTAACTAACGAAATAGTTTGAAAATAGGTGTTATTTTGGGGGAAAAAAAATCCCCAAAACTTGAATATAAGCACTGTTCCTTTTGCCTTTCTGTTCTTTCTATACGGTCAATACAATTAACTTTCTCATTAGTCATTACCGGCTTTCCCTTGTTTCTCACCTCTCTCCAAAATGGAAAAGATCCAGCACAGTCATGTAGAAGTAAGAGGACTAAAACTTCATGTCGCCCAGATTGGAAGTGGTATATATGACATAGGAATCTGATACCAACATGTTCTTTTATTTCCTAACTCCATAGGTTTTTAATTTTTCCTTTTTATCCTTCCGAAATTTGATTTTCTACTTTCTCTAATCATGAATGTTTGAGCAGGTGATAAGGTAGTGGTGTTCCTGCATGGATTTCCTGAAATATGGTATACATGGAGGCACCAATTGATTGCTGTTGCTAATGCTGGGTACCGAGCAATAGCCTTTGATTTCAGGGGCTATGGACTGTCTGACCAGCCAGCGGAGCCAGAGAAAGCAAATTTCAATGACCTTGTTGATGATGTTGTCGGCCTTCTTGACTCTCTGGGCATCAATAAGGTAGTACCTGCCACCCAATTCTCTTGCCCTTTAGATATACATACAGCTTGAATGTATGACTCAAAAGATGCAAGATTTCTGTTAGTTTTGGTCTCTCAGCTTTAGTGGGTAGGTGATCAACCCCATTCATACTTTGTTAAATTGCCATTTCAATAACAATCTCGTTTTCATCTCTCCATTTCACACCTGTCTTTCGCATCTCACTCTCTTATTATTGCTCAATTTCGAAGACTTCTTCAAAGCTTAAACATTTTTACTTCTAATCTAACCCTGGTTCAAACAAATCTTCCCACCAGTTGCCCAACTTTCAGATATTCTTTTTGGTTGGCAAGACCTATGGTTGTTCTAGGCAAATACACAATGTCCACGATCCTTCCAATTTGATCCAGTATCCTGAAATCAGATCATTTTCTTTCTGGGGGGTCTTAACTGTAAACAAATTATAAATTAGGGTCATCCTGCAAATGTAAATGTTTTACAAAATTATTATAACCGGACAAAACACAAATTAGACCCAAATTGTCATATCTGATCACCTACAATTGTACTAGTGAACCTTCTTTTTCCTTTTCTTTTTCTTTTTATTTACTTTGAAGGGTTACCATTAGTTTTAAGGATGTGACTAATGATTTGTCCCAATTGGAACAATGTAGATATGACAAGTGAGAATAAATATTTAATTTGACATAAACAGGATATTATGACATAACAGGATATTTTATATCCACTTCACATAATATATAATTTCGACGGTTAGGTTAGACTTTAAAGACAGCTAGATAGGATTAGAAAAGAATATTCTTCGTATATTTTACCTAAAAATGCGACAAATTTATGTTAGACTTTAAGACAAAGTTTCACATTGAAAAAATTAAGTATTTTGCATCCATGTACTACCTCTACCAATAAAAACCCTCCTTTTTATTATTATTTATTATTCCACTTCATGCATCATAACATGCACTTGGGATAGGTGCAGTGCACTTGAGACTAGACTCAATGCCGGTTTTATATTAAAAGCAAATGAGGAGGTCGTTTAAGGCCTCCAGTAGAAAAAATGTTCCAAATTTTAACTAATAAAGTTATTTTTTTTAATATAATAATATTAAGTTAAGCCCAAATATTAGCTAAAAAAATAAAACCATATTTTTTTATCAAATGAAAAAAAAAATGTTACGTCCACAATATTTTTCACAATAAATCTTAATCGATAAATTGTTACAAGCTATTATTGATGACAAAAAAATAATTTTAATGATGGATTTAGATTAGAACTAGTAACAACTTAATACCTAGAATTTGTTTTAAAAATATTGTGAATGTAGCACTTTTCAAAAAAAAAAAAAAAACCAATAGATTAAAAAAAAAAATGGTGAAATTACACTTTGTCACCTGTGGTTTGCCCGAAAATCACTTTGCTTACTTGTGATTTACAAATTGGCACTTTACCCACTTGAGGTTAGCTTCGTTTGTCTTCCATTACCCACTTCTGTTAAAAGATAAATTTGTATTTTTGTTACCTTTTTATATCTCTCTCCTCTCAAAACATAAAAAACAAAAAAACAAAAAAATCATTTTTACTTCGAACTTTATTTTACTTATCAAAAAAAAAAAAAACAAAAAAACCAAGAGGAAAGAAAATCTAAAAACTAGATTTTGTAAAAATTAAAACCTAACTTTTACATGTTTTCATGTATCAAATTTTTATGAAAATTTTATTATGTCCACAGATTTCAGTGGTAAATTTAACCTATAGTTAGGTACAATATTGATCTAAAGAGCTACTTAGTTTATTGCAACTGCTACACAAGTTAGTTGAGTCCCCTAGATATGGCTTGATTCTGTTCTCATGTACTTGAGTACTGGGATTTTATGTCCTTTGTACACATAAAAATTTGAGCATAGTTGACTCCCTTTCCTACAAAATTATGGGAGCAATCACATTATATATCTGTCCAGCCTAACGATTGCAATTGTTTTAATTTGGATAAATTCAAAAATTGGACTAAGCCATACTTTTTTGGTTTATTTTCCTGGAGCTTTTAAGCTAGTTTGTCGTCTTGCTTATGTTGGAATATTATACATTTACATCTTCAATAAAGCCATTCATATGCGCTATATGTTGCTGTTTAGGCCCATATGATTATGCATATGGGATCAGCATCCACATATTCGCATTTCTTTATTGTTTCTTTTTACTGAATACATGCTTTAGTAGCCAGAGGCATGGAGAATACATGCTGTTGCATTTTAGTGATATTTAGACAGCTGTGAATGCAGAAAGAATATGGCTGCCTTAGCAACTGCAGAAGCTTGTGATACAAATGCAGCGCTACTGCCTTATATCTTCTATTTTAACACTTTACTTCCATCTTAACCTAACCTATTCAGTGAAGTAGAGAAGATTCAATAGAAAGTTTAGGTTGGTAATGTGCATTGCTTTCATATCTAAAAGTTGATATATGAAAAGAAGATGTAAAAGTTAGGTTTTAATTTTTATAAAACCTAGCTTTTAGATCTTATTTTCACCTTATTTATTAGTTTTTTTTTTATGTTTTGAGAGGAGAGAGACATAAAAGGATAACAAAAATACAAATTTACCCATGTTTTTTAACAGAAGTAGATAACGGGAGACAAACGGAATTAACCTTAAATGAGTAAAGTGCCAATTTTTAAACTACAGGTAGGCAAAGTGATTTTCGGACAAACCACAGATAGGTAAAGTGTAATTTTTCCTAAAAAAATTCACAACATGTTTCACAAGTTGATTTGGAAGACTTTTACTAGTTTTTTTCTAAGCCCACCACTAACATCATTTTTTTACTTATCACTATCAATTTGGCACATTAATAAGTGTAAAAAGTTTTGTCAAATTTTTGTCTATAAACTTTCTAAAAAATATTTGCATGGTTCATATTAAGTAGTAGTAATTATGCTTCTAAAAGAAGATAATAGAGTTTAAGTAATATTTAATTTTAAAAAAATCATATTTGAATATATAAAATGTCTCAATTTCAGCTTTCAACTTAGATCCTCAAATGCATTAAGCTACCCTGATTGGACCCAAGCCTTACCCCATTAACATAATATGTTAATACATTCTTAATTTTTTTTTAAACTTTAATTACTTTGTAAAGGAAAAAAAAATTTATAAATTATAATTAGTGGAGCATAAAGTGAGGGTTTGGATATCATTGAACAGTGCGTGCACTGTTCATGAGACAAAAAACACTGTTTACGCACTATTTTGGTATTGTTCATGCACTGTTCATGAGACCCACAGCTACTTTATTCAAAAAAAAATATTAAAAATGGGTTCTGCAATACTATTCACACATTTAAAAATTATTTTGCTACAGTGTTTTCAGCAACAATCATCATTTTTCAGCAACAATAAGTTATATCCAAACGGACCCAAAGTAAAGAAAAATGCTATGTACACAATATTTGCACAACAAATTTTAAGTAATAGGTTGCTATTGGCTGTTATGAGTGGATACAAAAATAATTTAAGTTATGGGTTTAAATTATAACCAATAACAACTACTGCATAATTTGTTATGAAAATATTGTGAATGTAACACTTTTCCAAATTAAAACATTTAAAGTTAGATAAATGATATTTACTCCTACCTCAACAACCTTATATAAGTGAAATAAGAAGAGATAGTTCACAACTTCACAAAGTACAATATTCTACCTCTATTCTAGCTAACAAATTCATTAACCTCTTCTACTTTACCTAGACCTTTGATCCATGTTTCCCTTACTCTACCTTCTATTTAAAATCTTGTGTTGGATCTCACCTATTAAAAGGTAATTTGAGCTCACATGTGAGGAGGAGAATTAGAATTATGTGATTAAATAATTAAATTTATCATTTCTCAATAGTTTAAGCTTTTTGGAAAATCGGTAATTTAATATTTTGTTTGTCAACTATAAAGATTCCTTTAAATTAATGTGAAAAAAAAAGAAAAGAAAGAATACTGTTTGTTGCATTTCCATTCATTGTTATTATTTGCAATGACACGGTAAAACAAACACACTATAGTAGAGTGGGATCAAACCCATCGTCTCTTGCCACCTTCAGGAATGGAATGCTATTTGGGTTACATTGATACCATTGACCATACTTATCAACTAGTTAAGTTTGAATCATTAAAAAGAAATCATAAAAATGCATTCCGAATTTCCCACAACATCAACATGGATATTCTTGGTGCCAGGCTTTTCTTATTGGCAAGGACTTCGGAGCTTTCCCAGCATACATGGTAGCAGCGGTCCATCCAGAAAGGGTGTCAGGCGTTATCACACTTGGTATTCCTTTCATGTTACCTGGTCCTTCTGCTGTAAAAAATCAACAACTTCCTCAAGGCTTCTACATAACTAGGTGGCAGGTAATATAGATTTTGATTTTTGACACAAACATGAAACATAGTCATTTACTTGATAGCATTTTTCCTACTTTCTTATTTCCCCAGGCACTGTAATGTTCAATTTATATGTTAACAGTATTATTACTGGATCTTATGTAGGAGCCAGGGCGAGCAGAAGCTGACTTTGGCCGGTTTGATGCGAAAGCAGTGGTAAGGAACATCTACACTCTCTTCTCAGGAAGTGAGGTCCCAGTTGCAGCCGAGGATCAGGAAATCATGGACTTGTTTGACCCTTCTGCTCCTCTTCCACCATGGTTCTCCGAGGAAGATCTCTCAGTCTATGCTTCCTTATATGAGAAGTCTGGATTCCGTTTTGCATTGCAGGTTCCATACAGGTACACAAAAGTTCCCCCAAGTTGCTGGAAGAAATGTGAAAGCTTCTTTCTTACTTTTGAAATCGGCTTTAACAACATCCAACCCTTTATGATTCAAGAACCAAATACTGGGTAAAGAAAAATGAATTAGGAATCCTCTAATTGGCCTTATAGTGATTTCCATTAATGTAAATAGTCAAATTGGGTGAAGTAAGGTAAGGCATGACCTCAACTAAATAGTTCAAATTATTTTAGTCCAAGGGTATACGGCTTATTTTTTGTAGTAAAATCCCAACATGCACCTAAAAAATGAATAATTATTCAGTATTAAGAAACTAATGTCAATTTCTCTCATATAATAATAGGTCTCACTAATTAAATTTATGTTAGAATTAAACATTCATATGAGAGTAGAGAGCATAGCTCTGGAGCTAGCTAGAAGAATATTGTATAATTTTTCTAGGAAAACAGATCACCCAACTCTATAAAGTTCTTATGAAACCAATAAGATCTTCCAAAAGTATGACATTCCTTGAGGTAACCATACATTTGACTGGTTGGTCCATTGGGCAGGACTTTAAATGTGGATTGTGGAATAACTGAGCCGATAGTCAAAGCTCCAACGCTGCTGATTATGGGGGAGAAGGATTATGTACGGAAATTCCCAGGGATCGAGGACTACATAAGGAGTGGAGCCATGAAGCATGTTGTACCAGATTTAGATATCATATTCATGCCTGAAGGGAGCCATTTTGTCCAAGAGCAACTTCCAGATCAGGTGAATGAGTTCATCATCACCTTCCTCAGAAAACAGAGTGCCTGAGGAGGGTGCTATATGAGTACCCCAGATGTAGGAATAAAATCTATGCTAGAAAATATTGTATCCATGGGCAGCGAGGACTAAATCTTTCTTGTGCAACTTTGTCGTCTCCATGTGCTTAGCTTTACAGATATTCCAAATGGTTTTAAATACATATGGAGTTGGATTTCTTGCATTTTGGTCATTTGGTGTCAATTTCGGTCAGATTAATATACTCCTGCTTATGGAATTAATTCAATCAAGTTAGTCCCACTGATTCTGGTGGGCCAAACCAGACCATGAACCATTATCAAAATCGTTAAAATGGAATTCATTCAATCAAGTCAGTCCTCCTGATAAGGAGAATTGCTTTTTTCTTTTTTCTTTTTGGGTAAGGGAGGGGGTAGGCAGGTTGAACCCATGACATGAGATTAGGGGACGGGGTAGGTGCTAATCAGACCATAAGGCCTTTGGCATTTTCTACATTAAGCTTAGAATTGTGTAAACTAACATGGTTTGGTCAAGTATTCGTCCAGTCATCTCCTCCCAAACAAAACTCAAAATCAGCTTGTTTCAAGAAGAAAATTTATCGTCAGATTCCCAGTAGGAAATGACAAAATAGGAACAGAAAGCTAGCAAATTCTCAAATACATTACACAATGTGAGGTACTCTTAAGCACAATAAATTTTTATACATAAGGCCTACCTTCCAACCTTCCATTGTAAAAATATTTTCAGAGATCATATGCCGGAAACTTACCCTGAGAGGGATCGATCATGTCAAGAAAAAGATAAGCCATACCTCCCATCCCTTCGAACAATGAGTAGGGGTTATCACCTCCATGCATCTCTCTCTCTGATATGAGCTTGTGAGCTCTATCAAGTAGAAAGCAAGCAAAAGCTTTGGCTTTGTATAAGAACTCCACATTGCCTGTAAGCTGGTAAAGTGAGAGGAACACATATGCATTCCCACTAATACCATGGCAAATCCCGACTCGCTTGAGCAGTCCGCGGTTCCACACTACCTCTGCTGCATCTGCAGCTGCTTCCAGAAATTCCTTATCTCCAAAAACCTGCGCATTTGACACAGTTTTCATTCAACACATGCAATCAAGAAAAAAATCTGAGAAAAAAAAAAAAAAAAAACCTATGGTAAAGAGACTGAGAATTTAGTTTCACTAACTAAGAGAAGTACAACAGTACACATTTTCTTAATTAAGTTGACTACAACAGTAGTCTTCCCTTGAATATAACTGACATACTTGGGCTGCATGCCCTTGGCATTTTCTAATTAACTTATCCAAAAAAAAAGATATACGCCTTTTCCCATGTCACCACATGATTGATGCAACACAAAATGGTTCTTCTCTATCATTTTTAAGTCTCAACAGAAAAGAAATTTCAGGACTGTCTTAAGGAGAACTTTAGAGGAAAAATGACCAATTATAAAGTTATTGTAAGCTAATGAGACACATTTTATGCATTATCAGGCCACTGGAAATAATTCTAGTCGGAAATGGAAGTCATTCCTCCATGGATTCTTAGCCAATCAGACCAACTTCCAAGTGTTCCAACCCCCCCCCCCCCCCCTTTTTTCTCTTTCCTCTTTTTGCTGGGGTCAAAAAACATATAATTACTTACCTACTTAAAGGTTCAAGACAAGGAGTTAGAAAAGCTTTAGGTATTATATTATTGAAGATACCCAACCTATGATTATGGAAAGCGAAAGCAAAGCTTATGAAACAGCACTGTGAGAACTTCCTTAAGTTGTTCGATGAATTGTGCCAACGATTGTAATCACGCATGGCACTTTGACATTCAAGGATACAGGGAAACAAAATTACAAATGGTTTGCAGAAAAACAAAAGAACTTCCCATCAGAGAGATCTTACCCTAGCTGCTTTGACAAGTGTGAGAGCAACTCCAGGAGCTCCATGACACCAATGCAAAAGAACATCTCTCTTTTTATCCTCTTCACTTGCGGGGTAGTTCCCACTGGGGAATCGATTGTTGATCATGTACCTAAGAGTGCCCTTGACATCCTCGGCCTCATCTGGTTTCAAATCTATGTCCATCAAAACATGCATTATCCCTGCCAATCCATGAGCTGCACCCCAATACTTTTCTCCATACCATTCAAACATTAATGGGCATCTTCCACTCTTGGCCAATTCTCTTCCATTCTTGATGATTTCATTCACAACTGAACACTACACACATGTTTACCAGAATATCAGTGCCACTTCTAATGAAACAAATAACAATATCCAAGATCGTTTAGTAACTCATGATGCAAGTCTTACAGTGTAGGTAGAAGGAATCGTCCCTGCACCCACATGTTTGTTTATGAACAAACATGCCCATAAGTATCCAACTCTCCCATATAACAACTCATCAGGAAGATTTCTGGGAAGCTTAATCTATACTCATAAGTCAAACCATGAGTTAACACCGACAGACAAGTTCTGAGCAACCAATTAATGCAACTGTTATTTAACAAATGCCGTTAGAATACCTCTCTAAATTGAACTAAATAGTAATTTAGCAACTGTTCATCACCGGCATGCTTTGCCAACACAGCCCCAAGAGCACATACACCAGCTCGCCCGCATAGAAAAGTCACATCCCTACCATCAATGCATCACACAAAGCACCCTAACTCAGCTGAGCATGCTATGACCCAAAAAAGCCATAATAGTAAGTGTTCAACTATAAGTGGCGGTGGCGGAGAAAAAATAGTAGTTCCATGAGTGTCAATTGTGTCCACTACTCGCAGCCAACCACTTTAGCAAAGTGAAATCTCACAGATATTAGGTGCATACAAAGCAAGAGAGTAAGTGAGGAGAGTACCTTGAATTGAAAGAAGCGGTGTCACAAGCCTTAACAATCTGAGAGGACAGAGCAAGATCATGGCTGTTGTTAGTGAGTAGGTAAGCTCTGAAGAGGAAAAAAGCCGTCCCAAGAGTCCCACAATACAGCGTAAAGTCTTGAACTTGTTGCCCAGTCATACCCCACGTCTCCAAAGTTATCTGAAACAAATCCACATACACTTGGTAGGCATGAGAGACAAAGAAAATAGTGAGTAAATAAAAGAGATTGATACGGTTTCTTTGAGGTCCAAAGCGGCGCATTTGAAACGCTGAGAGAGAGAAGAGTAAGGCATGGAGAGGAGCTTCATGAGAGAATCTTGGGTGACAACTACTGGCTCTTTTCCTTCTTCGTCTTGGGTTTCAGCTGTTGCTTCTGCTACGAAGTCTGGCATTACGTTTGGGAAGAAACGGTCCGCCATTTGCTCCAATTCGGGCTTCAAAACTCAGTGTCAGTGGCTCCGTTACGAGGAGAGAGAGAGGGAGGTGAAGAGTTGGAGGAGCTAAGGCAGGTGATTGACTTCTTAGAACCGCGACATAGTCATCGGGGTAGAGAAGCTGAGCTGATCAGAGCATGAGCTCGCTACACGTTGAATAGATTTTGCACTACGTGGCTGACTTTAAGATTTCTCACCTCCGAGGTTCTTTTTGTCTTCACGCGAAAAGATTTGATACATGGCCCGGACCAGCCCAATCTAATTTGTAGTCGAACTGCTTGACGATTTTATAATTTTTCTCTTTTTTATTTTTTTTTATATATATATTTATGGGCTAGGTTGTCCATGTGTTTGGGATGGATCAGGTTTCGGTTCAACCTGCATCTAATCCGACCTCATCAGGTTGAGCATATTTCAACCTACGATAATCGGAGAGGTTGATCAAATCAGATCTTCAACAGATGGCAATCGATTCCATCAAGTTTGTCAGGTAGTTAAGTCTTTGGGTGGGTTGGATAGCCCTTTTTGTAGATGACGATTTTAGAATTTGAATCTTCACATGAGAGACTTCAGGGTTAATATCTCTATAACATGCTTTCAAGAATGATATGTATGAAAACAATCAAAGACAATTGGTCCTCGTTTAGATAGTAATTTTTGGGGACCAATTGCCATTCGGTTAGTCTTGTCTCATTTAGTTATGTTATATCATTGTAATCTTGGGATTATAATTGTAATGGGTTTAATTTTACAGATTGCTAGAGGATGATATTTGTAGGTTGGGAAATCGTGAACAAAAGTGTGTTTGTTTTATGTGTTAAACAATGTGTTTTTAAGTATAAGACTTAGTCCTAGAATAACTCAAGAAGAAAGGAAGTAATTGGATTCTCAACAGTTTTGTCAATAGCTTGTCAATCCATCGAGATTAATTTCTATGGCCTCTTGACAACTAGTCGATTGATCGAGAATCAAGATACACGATTCTTAATCAGTCCCATTAAGTAGACCCACGAGTTGGAATCTAAGCCCTATTTGTCAGAGAATAAATGGGATCATTAGGGGTTGACTAAACAACAAAAGTGAGAGCATTTCATGTATATCTAGGGTTTGTACCTTCTCTCTCAAGTTAATCTACATATTGAAGACAAAATA
Source organism: Quercus gilva (assembly GCA_023621385.1). Classification (NCBI taxonomy): domain Eukaryota; kingdom Viridiplantae; phylum Streptophyta; class Magnoliopsida; order Fagales; family Fagaceae; genus Quercus; species Quercus gilva. The sequence goes on from CM042480.1 coordinate 41,750,185, forward strand.
TTATATTTAAAAAGAATAGTATATCTGCTACTTGGTGATTCAATTGAACTCACCATGACAAACATAATCAAATTGTTTTGAAGATTATTATTATGATTTAGGTGAACCCTAGGGGTTTAAGCGTTTCACAATTAATGGTTTACACAAAACAATATCAAGTGTGGTTAATTGTTACAGTCAAAAGCTTAAGAAGGTTTTGTGTTTTATGAAAAAACCACAGGGGATAAAATGTTACACTCAAAATCTCAAGGGAATTCCATATTTTCTATGTGAAATAAATAATGAAACTTCTTTCAATAAAATCTAGAATTCTTAGTAGTCGGATTTTTATCTAAGTAGTTTTTAAACCATTTGAAACTATGTTAATTATTTTCATGTATATATAGCATATCACATTGCTTAAGGAAAATAATAATAATAATCAATGATTATTTTTCCAAGATTTATATAAGAATACTTATTATGAAATGGAGAAATATAATTGATTTAGAATATTAGAGTCTCCCTCATGCAAGAATTGAGTTAAAAAAAAAGGGAAAAAAATCAAAAGGTAAAATCAAATTTAATAACTCATGCAATAAAAAATATATTAATTTTATGCTTAAATTAGTTGAAATAATTAAATTTTTGTGAACTTACTAAAGCAATATATTCATATTTTTTATTATATTAATCTTAACATTTTTCATTTTCTAAATTCAACTAATATATACATATATATATATATATGTGGGGCCCCAAATATTTCGCAACCCCGGCCCACTCCACATCAGGCCCAAGGTCCACGCCGAGGAGAGGGTATAATCCGAGGATAAGCGGACAAGGCCCAAGTCGTCTAGGGACCTCGCCGAAGTGGCCCGTGTCCTCGGCAGGCCAACGTTGAAGGAAAGGAGCTGTCACTCACTCATTAAATGCATGCCACCAACATTCTGATCACATTAATGGTGAATTGACCAGCCAACAGTGATGTCTTAGTTGCTTTAACTAACAGAAAGCCTGCAAAGGCGACTGATGGAACAGGCACTCAAATATAGGCTTGGATGATCAATAAGTGGACGGCAGAGATCAACTAAACGAGACTATATAATAAATAGCACCCCCACCAAAAAGAGGGGGGGAATCTTTAGGGTGTCCAAGGACAACCTTTGTATATGTCAGCTCTAAGTAAAGAGATCCTCGGACTAGGCCAAGAGCAATATTTCTTCATGAACATTTAGCCAAGGTCATCGTTATTATCATCACAAACACTTAGTCAAATTCTTTTATTATTATTTCTATGAATCTCACACCGATCATTGTTTGCTTTGCTGGTACTTAGCCCTTCTACCCACGCTCTACAAATTTTATTGTTTAGGTCCAATTCAATTTGAGTCCTTACAATTGGCGCCGTCTGTGGGAAGGACTTATGCACTAGCAAGTGCGATGGTTGGTGTGAAAAGATTAAGAACAACACTTCAAAAAAAAAAAAAAAAAACAAGAAAAAACAATACAACGTGCAGCAACAACATTCACTCAGAAGGCAACAATTGCAAGAAACAAAAAGATGCGAAAAATAAAAAAGATGAAGTGGATCTACTTCTTTATTAATATATGAAGAGAAAGTTACATCTTACAATTGATGCCCATACAGGCTTATTCTAAAGCTAACTACAGAGAAAGACGCCTAACAAGGCTGGTGGAGAAGTAAGAGAAGAGGAAATGGAGGAAGGAAGGCAACGTTGAGGGGGAAGGGACTGCGGCACCAGACAGTCCCACCTCTCGGTTCCGCCTGATTTCCCTCCCAAACCCATCACTACCAGCTTGAAAGGGCTGGCGGATCCAGGTCCAGGGGAAGGAGGTTACGTTCTTCCTGGATCCCCCTCCAGACAGCAAGGAGGGGTCCACCTCTGGTTAGGTTGAAAAGAAGAAAGATCTTCAGCCTTCTCCTACCCCAACCCCAGCATGACGTCTAGGGTCGGGGTGCCATCTTTGGCTCATGAAAGGGGCTAGGCTTCCTCGTAACCGCCCTTTCCAAGGGCCAATTCATTTTATGGGGCACAAACCGCTATTTTTGCAGAGCCTCTGAACAGTGTGTTGGTGAATGTATTTGTGAGATTTGAAGAAAAGGGTTGTCCCAGAAGGGCCTTTTATAGAACGCGAAAATTTGTGAGAGCCAACCTGCACAAAATCCCAAGGAGAGATTTCCGGAGGCAATAACTCTGCCCAATTTTCAAGGGGCTTATCTACCGCTGGATCCTCGCAAAACCCCAAGGATATTAATGAGGAGGTGCCTCATTAACAATGAGGCACCGAAGCGTCAAAGCGCGTTACTCGAACAACCCAAGGCACGCCAAACGAAGAGGCTAGAACAGAGCAGGGTCCCCTCCTCGGTGGAGAAAATCAGAGAACTAGGTACTGGATAGAACCAAGGCCTTGCATGGTTCTCGGACTCAAGCCTCTGGGGAAACTAGCTACTTCAGATTATGAACTAAGAGTTAGACAGAACCTAGGCATTGCATGGTCTTCGGACCCAAGCCTCTGGGGAAACTAACTACTTAAAGAAAGAAAGTTACTTAAAAATCAAAGAACTAGGTACTGGACAGAACCAAGGCCTTGTATGGTCCTCGGACTCAAGCCTTTGGGGAAACCAGCTACTTCAGACTATGAATTAAGAGTTAGACAGAACCTAGGCATCGCATGGTCCTCGAACCCAAGCCTCTGGGAAAACTAACTACTTAAAGAAAAAAAGTTACTTAAAAATCAAAGAACTAGGTACTGGACAGAACCAAGGCCTTGTATGGTCCTCAGACTCAAGCCTTTGGGGAAACCAGCTACTTCAGATTATGAACTAAAAGTTAGACAGAACCTAGGCATTGCATGGTCCTCGGACCCAAGCCTCTGGAAAAACTAACTACTTAAAGAAAGAAAGTTACTTAAAAATCAAAGAACTAGGTACTGGATAGAACCAAGGCCTTGTATGGTCCTCGGACTCAAGCCTCTGGGAAAACCAGCTACTTCAGACTATGAACTAAGAGTTAGACAGAACCTAGGCGCATGGTCCTCGAACCCAAGCCTCTAGGGAAACTAACTACTTAAAGAAAAAAAGTTACTTAAAAATCAAAGAACTAGGTACTGGACAGAACCAAGGCCTTGTATGGTCCTCAGACTCAAGCCTCTGGGTAAACCAGCTACTTCAGATTATGAACTAAAAGTTAGACAGAACCTAGGCATTGCATGGTCCTCGGACCCAAGCCTCTGGAGAAACTAACTACTTAAAGAAAGAAAGTTACTTAAAAATCAAAGAACTAGGTACTGGATAGAATCAAGGCCTTATATGGTCCTCGGACTCAAGCCTCTGGGGAAACCAGCTACTTCAGACTATGAACTAAGAGTTAGACAGAACCTAGGCATTGCATGGTCCTCGGACCCAAGCCTCTGGAGAAACTAACTACTTAAAGAAAGAAAGTTACTTAAAAATCAAAGAACTAGGTACTGGACAGAACCAAGGCCTTGTATGGTCATCGGACTCAAGCCTCTAGGGAAACCAGCTACTTCAGACTATGAACTAAGAGTTAAATAGAACCTAGGTATTGCATGGTCCTCGGACCCAAACCTCTGAAGAAACTAACTACTTAAAGAAAGAAAGTTACTTAAAAAAAGAAAGTTACTTAAAAATCAAAGAACTAGGTACTGGACAGAACCAAGGCCTTGCATGGTCCTCGGACTCAAGCCTCTGGGAAACCAGCTACTTCAGACTATGAATTAAGAGTTAGACAGAACCTAGGCATTGCATGGTCCTCGGACCCAAGCCTCTGGGGAAACTAACTACTTAAAGAAAGAAAGCTACTTAAAAATTAGAGAACTAGGTACTGGACAGAACCAAGGCCTTGTATGGTCCTCGGACTCAAGCCTCTGGGGAAACCAGCTACTTCATATTATAAACTAAGAGTTAGACAGAACCTAGGCATCACATGGTCCTCAGACCCAAGCCTCTGGAGAAACTAACTACTTAAAGAAAGAAAGTTACTTAAAAATCAAAGAACTAGGTACTGGACAGAACCAAGACCTTACATGGTCCTCGGACTCAAGCCTCTGGGAAAACCAGCTACTTCAGACTATGAACTAAGAGTTAGACAGAACCTAGGCATTGCATGGTCCTCGAACCCAAGCCTCTGGGGAAACTAACTACTTAAAGAAAGAAAGTTACTTAAAAATTAAAGAACTATGTACTGGACAGAACCAAGGCCTTGCATAGTCCTCGGACTCAAGCCTCTGGGGAAACCAGCTACTTCAGACTATGAACTAAGAGTTAGACAGAACCTAGGCATTGCATGGTCCTCGGACCCAAGGCTCTAGGGAAACTAACTACTTAAAGAAAGAAAGTTACTTAAAAATCAGAGAACTAGGTACTGGACAGAACCAAGGCCTTGCATGATCCTCGGACCCAAGCCTCTGGGGAAACCAGCTACTTCAGACTATGAACTAAGAGTTAGACAGAACCTAAGTATTGCATGGTCCTCGGACCCAAGCCTTTAGGGAAACTAGTCACTATAAGACGATCTAAGCACCAAGCAAGACCAAGATTTTGTACTGACCGTAGGCCCAAGCCTACGGCAGAGCCAACCCCTTTTGTGCTAAGTAATGAACCCTGCTAGGAATGAAAACCAAGTAAAGCTGAGCGCTAAAGCACAGCAACTTAAACCTACCCATCCTAGAAGAACTAGCAAGGAACTCAGGCTAAAAAGTATAGACTAGAAAGAGAAGAAGACTTACAAAAATAAGGAAAAACTCCTCGAGCGGGCCCTTTGTGCTGAAGAAAGTTGCAGGGGCAGTTGAAAGGATGGTGACACTGACAGAAAGGTAAGGTCCGATAGGCCAATACAATAGGCCCGAGAACGTCAAAATCCTCCTCCCCGCCCAAAAGGTCGGACAGCAGAATTTTGAGGGGCTATTGTGGGGCCCCAAATATTTGGCAACCCCAACCCACTCCACATTAGGCCCAAGGTCCACGTCGAGGAGAGGGCATAATCCGAGGATAAGCGGACGAGGCTCAAGTCGTTTAGGGACCTCGCTGAAGTGGCCCGTGTCCTCGGCAGGCCAACATTGAAGGAAAGGAGCTGTCACTCACTCATTAAATGCACACCACCAACATTCTGATCACATTAATGGTGAATTGACCAGCCAACAGTGATGTCTTGGTTGCTTCAACTAACAGAAAGCCTACAAAGGCGGCTGATGGGACAGGCACTCAAGTATAGGCTTGAATGATCAATAAGTGGACGGCAGAGATCAACTAAACGAGACTATATAATAAATAGCACCCCCACCAAAAAGAGGGGGGGGGGAATCTTCAGGGTGTCCAAGGACAACCTTTGTATATGTCAGCTCTAAGTAACGAGATCCTCGGACTAGATCCTCGGACTAGGCCGAAAGCAATATTTCTTCATGAACATTTAGCCAAGGTCATCGTTATTATCATCACAAACACTTAGTCAAATTCCTTTATTATTATTTCTATGAATCTCACACCGATTATTGTTTGCTTTACTGGTACTTAGCCCTTCTACCCACGCTCTACAAATTTTATTGTTTAGGTCCAATTCAATTTGAGTCCTTACAATATATATATATATATATATGTTAATAGGTAATGCTCAGAGAAAGTTTAATTAGACTTTGAAATTAGAATCCAATTTTGCGTTATATGTCTAAATTTATGTAGGAACCACGCCATAATTATTTACTTAAGTTTTTTAATTTTTGTGCCAAGTGATTTATTGAGTGCAAAATATTAAGAATCTAATATTAATGAACTAAAAAAAAAAAAAAAAAACTAATCACTTATACTCGATACAAATCAGCTCTCTGGAATGGAACGCTTTCTCTCTCAAGAAGGACAAGACAAACTTGCCCGAAGCAACAAAAAAGTAAAAGATGTTAGGCACGCTGGCTTCAGTGATGGGCAGTGTTCGGAGCCTTCTTCTCCTAGTCATAATTGTGGTCCTTGGAACCATAGTGTATCCTTCAAGGAAAAACTCGTTGGAGATATTCCTGGAGTGTACACACAAGCGTTCAGTTTTGGTGACTTAATGGAGGACAACATGGACTCGGATGAGGAGGTAGAAGCTCTCAGGCAAGGGTATTTAGCTGTGAAACTCACAAAGGATTTCAAACAGAAAATACGAAGACCATGGGCAAAAGCTTTTATTGTTAAGGTTTATGGCCGAGATGTGGGGTTCCATTTTCTCCGAGAAAAACTCCTGGCAATGTGGAAGCTTGCGAGTAGATTTGACTGTGTGCATTTAGGGAGGGGCTTTTTTCTAGTAAGGTTGTCTCTGAAGGAAGATGTTGAAAATGTATTGAAGAAAGGGCCATGATTCATTGGAGGTCATTTCTTGTCCATTAGGCCGTGGGAGCCAAATTTTAGAGCGTCGTCAGCGAATGTTTCTTCGGTTGCTTTGTGGATAAGGCTGAATGAACTTCCTATTGAGTACTATAATGTTGAAGCCCTTCACCTTATTGGAGGAGCGATAGGAAACGTTCTGAGAATTGATACTTTCACTGCGTTTGAAACAAGAGGATGGTTTGCTCGATTATGTGTCCAAGTAGATGTGGGAAAGCCATTGGCAACCACGATTATGATTGGTAAGCTTGAACAGCCGATTAGTTATGAAGGATTACATAAGCTTTGTTTTGGGTGTGGCAGAATGGGGCATGGAAATGAGTCATGTCCGTATGTTATTCGTCAAGAAGCCATGGTTGGGGAAGCTGGGATGCCAGGGATGGTGACCTCCGATGAGAAAAGAGACAGTTCACGCGATATGAACGTTGCTAATAGTCCAAGGTTGGCTGGTGGTCCCACAAAGGACGTGCAGGACATGCATGTAGCATTTCAAGACGTTGGTGGGCAGGTTCAAGAGGCTGCGCATGAGGATCTGTACGGTCCGTGGGTGTTGGTGGAGCGCAAAAAGAATGGGACAAGATTTCAGAGGAGTGGTGGGTCCCAAGGAGAACAGAAAAATGCATTTGCTGTGAGGAATAATGGAATAAGCGAGATTAGGAGTATGGAAAGGCTTGATAGGGATCGGGTTGGCGTTGTGAATGGGCCTGAAAGGGATAGCAAGAGGAAATTAGTTGCTCCACGAAAGTTGGATAAAGCCCAATTTGAAAATGCAACTAAAAAGATAGGGAAGGACTTTGTAAGTCAGGCTCACACATCATCTAATTAGAATGAAGGCCCAAGTATTGAAAGAAAGGACCATACATTATCCAAACAAAATGAAGGCCCAAGTATTGAAAGGCAGCCAAAGTCCAAATCAGTGAAGGGTAAAAAGATGCTTGCACGTATGAAGATGTCTAACTCTGATAGAAGTAGCGCCGTTGTGGGTGAAGGTACTAAAATTTCATCTACAAAATATGTGAAGAAGGGAGCTGCGTTGCCAGTGAAAGGGAGCTTAGGTGATGATGGTTCAAGTGCAGGAACCCCGGGTTTTTTTCAGCTTGATTCAGCTACTTGGGCAGAGGTGGGTTTCAGTTTTGGAGGGTGAGCTAGTGAGAAGATCGGAGGTGGTTTGGGCCGTGAATCGAGGGACTTCGATGTGGATCATAGGGCTATTCATTGTGAAGGTGAAGAGAGCATGGAAGTGCAGCTCACTTGTGATAGAGTAAAGAACCCGGTGCTGTTGGCTCTTGTTGAACGATCAGGTGAGGAGGAAGTGAGGAAAAAAAATCAAGTTGAGCATGAAGATGGTTCTGGTTTTTCAGCTGATGGTAGTTTTCAGGATGCGAGTAGCTTACCAAGTGCTAGGTCAATTGAAGGGAGTGACCAAGCGGTTTGCATGGTTTTTGAGGGAGGAGTTCCCTGTTGATGAGTGCTCTTTGCCTGTCCTTTTATGTCTAATGAATGTCATTATTTGGAATTGTAGGGGTGCTTTGAAGCCCTCTTTTAAAAATCGTGTTAGAGAACTCGTTCAAGATCATAATCTAGCGATTTTGGTGGTGATGGAAACTCGGGTAGGTGGAGATAGAGCAAGGGAGATTACGAATAGGCTTCCTTTTGATGGTGCAGTTCATACGGACACAATCGGGTATGCGGGTGGTCTTTGGGTGCTGTGGAATTTAGACAGAGTTGAGGTATCACAGCTGTCCAGCACGAAGCAAGAAGTGCATGTTGCTGTTAAGGTACGCTTCTCTAATGCTAGTTGGATTTTATCTGCTGTGTATGCCAATCCTAGGAGTGCTGAAAGGCAGGTTCTGTGAGGTAATCTTATGCGAGTTGCAAAGCTCCATAATATGCCATGGATCATAGCAGGGGATTTTAATGAGCCTCTCTTAGAGGATGACAAATTTGGGGGCAGGGCAGTGAGTGTGAATAGGTCCTTACTATTTAAGGAGTGTCTGGATAAATGTAGCATGATGGACATAAGGTTTTCAGGACCTCGTTTTACTTGGACGACCAGAAAGGAAGTCCAAGCTTTGATTTAAGAAAGAATTGATAGGTTTTTTGTCAATCCTAGTTGGTGCATGCTGTATCCCGATGCTAGAGTTACTCACCTTACTAGGAGTCACTCAGACCATTGTCCAGTTTTGCTTGAGATGCAGCCTGAAGCAAACAGTGGGAGGAAGAGGCTGTTTAGATTTCAGTCTTGTTGGTTGCTAGACCCTTCCTTCCCAAATGTTGTTTCTCATGTGTGGAGAGATAACTTAGTGGATGCTATTGGGAATTTTACTAGGGAAGCTTTGGCTTGGAATAAAGGCAAATTTGGGAATATTTTTGCAAAGAAGAAGAATCTTTTGGCCAGAATTAATGGTATTCAGAGGGCAGTAGCTATTAATCCTTCGAATTTTTTGCTGAATCTTGAAAATGATCTTCTTAAGGAGCTTGACTCAGTCCTTAATCAAGAGGAGGAATTTTGGGCTCTAAAATCTCGAGTGAATTGGTTGATACAAGGTGATCGAAACACAGCTTTTTACCATGTCTCCACTCTGGTCAAAAGGAAGAGGAACCAAATTTTGGCAATTAAAGATGTTGTTGGGGAATGGATAAATGAAGAAGATGCTGTAAAGGATTTTATTAGGAAGGGGTTTATGGGGATTTATTCAACATCGCTGGCCAGTGCCTCAAGAGCAAATCCTATTTTGTACCAATGGCAGTCTAGATTTTCTGATGTAGAGAGGGATATCATCAGTGGGATTGCAACTGAGGAGGAAATTAGGAATGCTATGTGGTCCTTAAAGCCTTTTAAAGCTCCCGGCCCAGATGGTCTTCATGTAGGGTTCTTCCAGAAGTTTTGGCCAGTGGTGGGGGGCTCGGTGATAGAAGAAGTGAAGAGGATCTTTGTGGAGAGGGAGATGCCTGATTTTTTGAACCAAACCCACATTGCTTTGATTCCAAAGATCCAAGGCCCCGAAACTTTGGGAAACTACAGGCCTATAAGTTTATGCAATAATGTGTACAAAGTGGTTACAAAGATTATTGTGGCAAGACTGAGGCCTTTCTTGGATAATCTCATTTCTCCCTTGCAATCGGCCTTTGTTCCTGGCAGGAAGGGAGTGGATAATGTTATTATAGCGTAGGAGCTTATCCATTCCTTAGGGAGAAAAAAGGGTAAAGTAGGGTATCTAGCAGTTAAAATAGATTTGGAGAAGGCGTATGATAAACTAGAATGGAGTTTCATTAGAGAGATGCTCATTAGGGCCAACTTCCCTTCGGACATTAGAGATCTTATTATAAGTTGTGTTTCTACGGTGTCCACTTCTATTTTGGTTAATGGTGAAGCTTTAGACCCGATCCTCCCTTCTAGGGGAATAAGGCAGGGAGATCCTCTTTCTCCTTACCTTTTCATCCTATGTATGGATTTTCTTGGCCAGCTTATTGAAGAGAAATGCAATGCAAATCTTTGGTGTCCTATTAAGGCTTCCCAAGGGGGGCTGGCTTTTTCACATTTGATGTTTGCAGATGATATAATGCTCAGATGGTATTAATTGTTCAGCCATAAGAGATGTGTTAGATGAATTTTGTGATGTATCGGGTCAAACAGTAAGCGACTCTAAATCAAAAGTTTACTTCTCTCCTAATGTGGATAGAGACACTAAGGAGTCTCTGTGTGATATTCTGGGTTTTGCCTCCACCCCTACTCTTGGGAAGTATCTTGGGTTCCCCTTGAAACATCCTAGCTATTTTTCTCAAGAGTATAATTTTATTCTTGATAGAGTAAAGCAGAAACTTTCAGGATGGAAAGCCAACATGTTATCACTGGCTGGTCGGTCTGTGCTCATTCAAGCCTCGTCAGCTGCGATTCCATCCTATATCATGCAATGTGTTTAGCTGCCAAGCAGAATTTTGGAGGGTTTGGATAGAGTGAATCGTAATTTTTTGTGGGGGTCTACGGACATAGCTAAAAAAATTCATTGGGTTAGCTGGGACAAGGTAACGAAAGTAAAAGATGAAGGAGGCCTTGGGTTGCAATCAACTAAGGGGAGGAACTGTGCCCTCCTGGCAAAGCTGTACTGGAGGTTCCATATTGAAGGAGAAGCTCCTTGGAATTAAGTCTTGAAGATGAAGTACCATAGTCAAAGAAAAAGGGTTGCTGCTAATCCAAATAAACTTCCCTGCTCATCAGTATGGGCAGCAATGAAGAGAGGTATGGATACTTTTCAAAAGGGTTGTAGGTGGACAGTGGGAAGGAATAGTAGTTTGAAATTTTGGTTTGACCATTGGACTACTAGAGGTTCGCTTAGACAACTAATTCAAGGTCCTCTTACCCAAGAAGCTAGCCTTTTGGAAGTTAAAGACATATTGGTGGACACAGGTTGGGATTGGGGGAAAATTCCTTTTGAGGTTCCAGTTGAGATCAAACGGATGATTCAAGCCACTCCTACTGCACTAGTGTCAAGAGGAGTTGACAAGTTGGCGTGGGCTGACTCTCCGAAAGGTACGTTTGTGTTGAGTAGTGCTTATAGGATTGCTATGGGTATGGAAAACATTTATCTTTCTCCTGTGAGGTGGATATGGAAGGCTGATACGCTGCCAAGAATCAAAACTTTCCTATGGTTGTGTGCCCATAATAGCATTGCTGTTAAGGCTTGCCTTGAAAAAAGAGGTGTAGTTCATGAGACTCTTTGTCCCATATGCCAGGGAGGTTCGGAGACTATCTTGCATGCTCTCCGAGATTGCATTCATATTAAAAACGTTTGGAATCAGCTGGGTGTTACGGCTACTGACCAAGCCTTTTGGAGAAGTAATTTGCAGGTTTGGATTGCATCTAATGGTACAAAGAAGGGTAGTTTAATTGCTACAAACCCCCCTTGGAAAATTGTTTTTCCCTTTGCTGTGTGGAATATTTGGAAGAGTAGGAATGGGATTGTCTTCAGCAGAAAAAATAGAAGCCCGAAGTTAGCAACTGAGATAGTGAACCAGGCCTTTGAATTTCTGCATTGTGTAGGTTCCCCTAGGGTGCAGGTTAGCAAGGTGGTTAAGAGGATGTGTTGGGAGAGACCACCTTTGGGTTGGAAGAAACTTAACACGGATGGAGCTTTAAATGGTGATAATGGGTTGGCTGGTTGTGGAGGCATTGTTCGAGATGAGAGGGGCCGGTGGGTTAATGGCTTTAGCAAACGGATTGGGTTAACTAACAGTTTTGAGGCTGAATTGTGGGGGCTTAGGGAGGGTCTGTTGTTATGCTGTAATCTTAATATATCCCATCTTGTGATTGAACTAGATGCTAAGGCTATTGTGGATGTTTTAGGCAACCCTTCTTATGTTAACCATGCCATTTCCCCTATCTTAGATGATTGTAGGATGTTGATTTCTCGCTTCCATCAGACTCGAATAAAGCATTGCTACAGAGAAGTGAATAGATATGCTGATAGTCTTGCTAGGCTGAGCTTCACTCAAGATGTTGTTTTTTCTTCTTTTCTTAGTCCGCCTGTGGACATTGTTGATGTTTTTAAGGATGACCTCAATGGGTTGTATTTTGACAGGTTGTGTCCTGAACCTGTTGTTCTTTCTTAGTTTTTAATTGAATCGTCTTATTACCCAAAAAAAAAATACAAATCATCACATAATAAAGATCACCACACATTCTATCTTATTAAAAATTAGAAGAAAAAAAAAAAGATCATAAGTAGTATTAAATTTGGGTAAGAATTTTAATATATGACTAATTACATTTACTTAAAAAAAAATAATTTGACTAATTATTTTTATTTTTATGATAGAAATTGTGTTTAATTTAAGTACATCTATACATACGCACATGTTATTAATAATTTGACTAATTATATATATATATATATATATATTTATAATAAAAATTGTGTTTAATTTTAAATGCATCTATGCGTTTACATAAGTTACATGCTTTTTCTAAGAAGATACATGAGTTACATGCTAGTGATACTTAATGCTGAGCGGAATACTTATTATTAGATGGAAGAAGCAACACAAACATAATATATATATATATATATATGTAGGGACCGGCCTTTTTCTCACGTGACACGGGGCTTCAGGATTTTCACCCCACCAAGGGCTGGCTTTGTACTATAAGGCTTGACACCTTAATCCCACGTCGGTGAGAGAAGTGCCCCTATACAATGAATTTGTTGAGAGTGGGTAGAAGAACTAGGAATTAATGAGCATTATAACAGTTGGTGCGGCTTTTCAACATCATCAAATGGGATTTGGCTAAGTGTTCTAAGGGAAAGTTTGTCCTCGGCATAGTCCGAGGACCCCTTTTCTGATTTCTAATGAGTATATGAGTTGTCCCAGATCCCTCTGAACTCCTAACCCCCTGAACCCTCTGGGGGTTCATTCTATTATATAGTCCTACTCAGCTGATCCTTGCCCTTCATTTGTTGATCATCTGAGTTTATGTCTGAGAGCTTGTCCCATCAGTCGCCTTTCCAGACCTCCTGTTAGTTGAAGTAACCAAGGCATTACTGTTCAATGGTCAATTCTTCATTAATGCAGCCAGAGTGTCAGTTGCATGCTTTTAATGTGACGATGACAGCTCCTTTCTCTAATATTCGGCAAGCCGAGGACATTGTTGTCCTCGGCGATGCTCCCGACAGTTTGGGCCTTTCCTGCTCATCCTCGGACACTGCATTGTCCTTGGCATGGGCCTTGGGCCCGATATAGAATGGGTCGGGGTTGCCAAATCTTTGGGCCCCACCAGTATTAAAACAATGTGTATTTTAGTTGCATTAGCACGAGTCCAAAACTTTCCTAAACCAAAAACACTATTCCCTAGACTCTCGACACTTTTTATATAGACAATAAATAAGGAACTAATACCTCAATAATTATGAAAATTTGTTATATTTATATAAATAAATAAAAATAAAATAAAATAAAATAAAAACTCCTAAAAAAAATAAGCATATAAATATATTTTTTTTAAATTGTTGTACTTGATAAATAAATAAAAAAAAACCACCTCACCAAATTGAGCAAATCAAAGCCCCTATATGAAACAATGTGTTTTTTTTGTAGCATTAACATGAGTCCAAAAATTGGAAAAAATTGCAAACTAACATCAATCTTCAAACAATTTCGTTAATTAGTAATGTTTTCAAACTATTTAGGAAACTAACATCTTGAGTCTAAGAAACTCGATTTTGCTCTTAGAACTCGAGTATGATAGAGTCGAGTTCCACGGAACTTGAGTCTTCCCTAAAGCAGATCCACAACAAAAACACAGCAACCCAGCAACTCCTAGCAACAAAAACGCAATACCAACAACTCCAAGCACTAGGTTTGACGATCTTGGCACCAGAGCGGCTCGGGTTTGATGATGTCGGCACCAGAGTGGCTTGGGTTTGTTGATCTCAACACCAAAGGTTTTTTTTTTTTTTTTTTTTCCTGGTTTGGTTAGTCTCTAGATTCGTTTTATGTGTTCTCTTGGTTGATCTATCTGCGGTACCAAAGAGACACTTGTTTTGATTCAACAATACCAGACAGACACCGGTGCCAAGATCAACAAATCCAATCTAAGAGGTTGGTGCCAAGATCGAAACTACCATGGGTCTTCATGGGGTTCAGTCAGATTCTTCTTCTTCTTTAGGAAACAACCTCCTTCTTGGATTTGGGTCTTCATGGGGTTGTGTTTTGGTATGGTTTTTGATGAACTACAGAACTGGAACTTGTCGATTTGGGTCTTTGTGGGGTTATGAGGGTTTGGTTTTTGATGAACTGCAGAAACTGGAACTCATTTGATGAATTGCAGAAACTAGAAATTGTAGATTGGATTTGGGTCTTAGTGGTCTAAAACTCGAGTTTCACATTAATTTTTCAAAGACTTGAGTTGCAACTGCGAAATTGAATTTGTGAACTCAAGATGTTAGTTTTCTAAATAGTTTGAAAACGTTAGTTTACTAACTAACGAAATAGTTTGAAAATAGGTGTTATTTTGGGGGGAAAAAAAAATCCCCAAAACTTGAATATAAGCACTGTACCTTTTGCCTTTCTGTTCTTTCTATATGGTCAATACAATTAACTTTCTCATTAGTCATTACCAGCTTTCCCTTGTTTCTCACCTCTCTCCAAAATGGAAAAGATCCAGCACAGTCATGTAGAAGTAAGAGGACTAAAACTTCATGTCGCCCAGATTGGAAGTGGTATATATGACATAGGAATCTGATACCAACATGTTCTTTTATTTCCTAACTCCATAGGTTTTTAATTTTTCCTTTTTATCCTTCCGAAATTTGATTTTCTACTTTCTCTAATCATGAATGTTTGAGCAGGTGATAAGGTAGTGGTGTTCCTGCATGGATTTCCTGAAATATGGTATACATGGAGGCACCAATTGATTGCTGTTGCTAATGCTGGGTACCGAGCAATAGCCTTTGATTTCAGGGGCTATGGACTGTCTGACCAGCCAGCGGAGCCAGAGAAAGCAAATTTCAATGACCTTGTTGATGATGTTGTCGGCCTTCTTGACTCTCTGGGCATCAATAAGGTAGTACCTGCCACCCAATTCTCTTGCCCTTTAGATATACATACAGCTTGAATGTATGACTCAAAAGATGCAAGATTTCTGTTAGTTTTGGTCTCTCAGCTTTAGTGGGTAGGTGATCAACCCCATTCATACTTTGTTAAATTGCCATTTCAATAACAATCTCGTTTTCATCTCTCCATTTCACACCTGTCTTTCGCATCTCACTCTCTTATTATTGCTCAATTTCGAAGACTTCTTCAAAGCTTAAACATTTTTACTTCTAATCTAACCCTGGTTCAAACAAATCTTCCCACCAGTTGCCCAACTTTCAGATATTCTTTTTGGTTGGCAAGACCTATGGTTGTTCTAGGCAAATACACAAAGTCCACAATCCTTCCAATTTGATCCAGTATCCTGAAATCAGAGCATTTTCTTTCTGGTGGGTCTTAACTGTAAACAAATTATAAATTAGGGTCATCCTGCAAATGTAAATGTTTTACAAAATTATTATAACCGGACAAAACACAAATTAGACCCAAATTGTCATATCTGATCACCTACAATTGTACTAGTGAACCTTCTTTTTCCTTTTCTTTTTCTTTTTATTTACTTTGAAGGGTTACCATTAGTTTTAAGGATGTGACTAATGATTTGTCCCAATTGGAACAATGTAGATATGACAAGTGAGAATAAATATTTAATTTGACATAAACAGGATATTATGACATAACAGGATATTTTATATCCACTTCACATAATATATAATTTCGACGGTTAGGTTAGACTTTAAAGACAGCTAGATAGGATTAGAAAAGAATATTCTTCGTATATTTTACCTAAAAATGCGACAAATTTATGTTAGACTTTAAGACAAAGTTTCACATTGAAAAAATTAAGTATTTTGCATCCATGTACTACCTCTACCAATAAAAACCCTCCTTTTTATTATTATTTATTATTCCACTTCATGCATCATAACATGCACTTGGGATAGGTGCAGTGCACTTGAGACTAGACTCAAATGCCGGTTTTATATTAGAGAGATGCTACGTCTACAATAATTTTACAATATTTTTACAATAAATTACAAGTGGTTAGTTGTTATTGGTTCAAATTTGAAACTAACGCTAAGATTACTTTTTTGCCCCAACAATAACAACCAATAACAACCTGTCACTTAAGATTTGTTGTAAAAATGTTGTAAAAATGTTGTAGACATATCATTTCTCTTTATATTAAAAGCAAATAAGGAGGTCGTTTAAGGCCTCTAGTAGAAAAAATGTTCCAAATTTTAACTAATAAAGTTATTTTTTTTAATATAATAATATTAAGTTAAGCCCAAATATTAGCTAAAAAAATAAAACCATATTTTTTTATCAAATGAAAAAAAAAAATGTTACGTCCACAATATTTTTCACAATAAATCTTAATCGATAAATTGTTACAAGCTATTATTGATGAAAAAAAATAATTTTAATAATGGGTTTAAATTAGAACTAATAACAACTTAATACCTAGAATTTGTTTTGAAAAATATTGTGAATGTAGCACTTTTCAAAAAAAAGAAAAAAAAAAAAAGCAATAGATAAAAAAAAAAAAAAAAAATTGTGAAATTACACTTTGTCACCTGTGGTTTGTCCGAAAATCACTTTGCCTACTTGTGATTTACAAATTGGCACTTTACCCACTTGAGGTTAGCTTCGTTTGTCTTCCATTACCCACTTCTGTTAAAAGGTAAATTTGTATTTTTGTTACCTTTTTATATCTCTCTCCTCTCAAAACATAAAAAACAAAAAAACCAAGAGGAAAGAAAATCTAAAAACTAGATTTTGTAAAAATTAAAACCTAACTTTTACATCTTTTCATGTATCAAATTTTTATGAAAACTTTGTTATGTCCACATATTTCAGTGGTAAATTTAACCTATAGTTAGGTACAATATTGATCTAAAGAGCTACTTAGTTTATTGCAACTGCTACACAAGTTAGTTGAGTCCCCTAGATATGGCTTGATTCTGTTCTCATGTACTTGAGTACTGGGATTTTATGTCCTTTGTACTCATAAAAATTTAAGCATAGTTGACTCCCTTTCCTACAAAATTATGGGAGCAATCACATTATATACCTGTCCAGCCTAACGATTGCAATTGTTTTAATTTGGATAAATTCAAAAATTGGACTAAGCCATACTTTTTTGGTTTATTTTCCTGGAGCTTTTAAGCTAGTTTATGTTTATCGTCTTGCTTATGTTGGAATATTATACATTTACATCTTCAATAAAGCCATTCATATGCGCTATATGTTGCTGTTTAGGCCCATATGATTATGCATATGGGATCAGCATCCACATATTCGCATTTCTTTATTGTTTCTTTTTACTGAATACATGCTTTAGTAGCCAGAGGCATGGAGAATACATGCTGTTGCATTTTAGTGATATTTAGACAGCTGTGAATGCAGAAAGAATATGGCTGCCTTAGCAACTGCAGAAGCTTGTGATACAAATGCAGCGCTACTGCCTTATATCTTCTATTTTAACACTTTACTTCCATCTTAACCTAACCTATTCAGTGAAGTAGAGAAGATTCAATAGAAAGTTTAGGTTGGTAAAGTGCATTGCTTTCATATCTAAAAGTTGATATATGAAAAGAAGATGTAAAAGTTAGGTTTTAATTTTTATAAAACCTAGCTTTTAGATCTTATTTTCACCTTATTTATTAGTTTTTTTTTAATGTTTTGATAGGAGAGAGACATAAAAGGGTAACAAAAATACAAATTTACCCATGTTTTTTAACAAAAGTAGATAACGGGAGACAAACGGAGTTTATCTCAAGTGAGTAAAGTGCCAATTTTTAAACCATAGATCGGCAAAGTGATTTTCGGGCAAACCACAGATAAGTAAAGTGTAATTTTTCCTAAAAAAATTCACAACATTTTTCACAAGTTGATTTGGAAAACTTTTACTAGTTTTTTTTCTAAGTCCACCACTAATATCATTTTTTTTCTTATCACTATCAATTTGGCACATAAATAAGTGTAAAAAGTTTTGTCAAATTTTTGTCTATAAACTTTCTAAAAAATATTTACATGGTTCATATTAATTAGTAGTAATTATGCTTTTAAAAGAAGATAATAGAGTCTAAGTAATATTTAATTTAAAAAAAAATCATATTTGAATATATAAAATGTCTCAATTTCAGTTTTCAACTTAGATCCTCAAATGCATTAAGCTGCCCTAATTGAACCCAAGCCTTACCCCATTAACATAATATGTTAATACATTCTTAATTTTTTAAAAAACTTTAATTACTTTGTAAAGGAAAAAAAAATTTATAAATTATAATTAGTGGAGCATAAAGTGAGGGTTTGGATATCATTGAAAGTTGCGTTGCGTTTTGTTATGCGTTTGCAGTTTTTTTTTTTTTTTTTTTTTTTTTTTTTTTTTTTTTTAAACGCCGGAGTTATTGACTTTTGAGAGGAAAAGTATTGTTCATGATCAGTGCGTGCACTGTTCACGTATTGTTAATGAGACAAAAAACACTGTTCACACTGTTTTAGTACTGTTCATGCACTGTTCATGAGATCCATAGCCACTTTTTTCAAAAAAAATATTAAAACTGGTTCCGCAGTACTATTCACATATTTAAAAATTATTTTGTTACAGTGTTTTCAGCAACAATCATCAATTTTCAGCAACAATAAGCTATATCCAAACGGACCCAAAGTAAAGAAAAATGCTATGTACACAATATTTGCACAACAAATTTTAAGTAATAGGTTGCTATTGGCTGACATGGGTGGATACAAAAATAATTTAAGTTATGGATTCAAATTAGAACCAATAACAACTACTGCATTATTTGTTATGAAAATGTTGTGAATGTAACACTTTTTCAAATTAAAACATTTAAAGTTAGATAAATGATATTTACTCCTACCTCAACAACCTTATATAAGTGAAATAAGAAGAGATAGTTCACAACTTCACAAAGTACAATATTCTACCTCTATTCTAGCTAACAATTTCATTAACCTCTTAAACTTTAACTAGACCTTTGATCCATGTTTCCCTTACTCTACCTTCCATTTAAAATCTTGTGTTGGGTCTCACTTATTAAAAGGTAGTTTGAGCTCACGTGTGAGAAGGAGAATTAGAATTATGTGATTAAATAATTAAATTTATCATTTTTCAATAGTTTAAGCTTTTTGGAAAATCGGTAATTTAATATTTTGTTTGTCAACTATAAAGATTCCTTTAAATTAATTTGAAAAAAAGAAAAGAAAGAATTCTGTTTGTGGCACTTCCATACATTGTTATTATTTGCAATGACATGGTAAAACGAACACACTATAGTAGAGTGGGATCAAACCCATGGTCTCTTGCCACCTTCAGGAATGGAATGCTATTTGGGTTACATTGATACCATTGACCATACTTATCAACTAGTTAAGTTTGAATCATTAAAAAGAAATCATAAAAATGCATTCCGAATTTCCCACAACATCAACATGGATATTCTTGGTGCCAGGCTTTTCTTATTGGCAAGGACTTCGGAGCTTTGCCAGCATACATGGTAGCAGCGGTCCATCCAGAAAGGGTGTCAGGCGTTATAACACTTGGTATTCCTTTCAAGTTACCTGGTCCTTCTGCTGTAAAAAATCAACAACTTCCTCAAGGCTTCTACATAACTAGGTGGCAGGTAATATAGATTTTGATTTTTGACACAAACATGAAACATGGTCATTTACTTGATAGCATTTTTCCTACTTTCTTATTTCCCCAGGCACTATAATGTTCAATTTATATGTTAACAGTATTATTACTGGATCTTATGTAGGAGCCAGGGCGAGCAGAAGCTGACTTTGGCCGGTTTGATGCGAAAGCAGTGGTAAGGAACATCTACACTCTCTTCTCAGGAAGTGAGGTCCCAGTTGCAGCCGATGATCAGGAAATCATGGACTTGTTTGACCCTTCTGCTCCTCTTCCACCATGGTTCTCCGAGGAAGATCTCTCAGTCTATGCTTCCTTATATGAGAAGTCTGGATTCCGTTTTGCATTGCAGGTTCCATACAGGTACACAAAAGTTCCCCCAAGTTGCTGGAAGAAATGTGAAAGCTTCTTTTTTACTTTTGAAATCGGCTTTAACACCATCCAATCCTATATGATTCAAGAACCAAATACTGGGTAAAGAAAAATGAATTAGGAATCCTCTAATTGGCCTTATAGTGATGTCCATTAATGTAAATAGTCAAATTGGGTGAAGTAAGGTAAGGCATGACCTCAACCAAATAGTTCAAATTATTTTAGTCCAAGGGTATGAGGCTTATTTTTTGTAGTAAAATCCCAACATTCACCTAAAAATTGAATAATTATTCAATATTAAGAAACTCTCTTCGTTTCATATAATAATATGTCTCACTAATTAAATTTATAGTAAAATTAAATATTCATGTGAGAGTAGAGAGCATTGCTCTGGAACTAGAAGAATATTCTATAATTTTCCTAGGAAAACAGATCACCTGACTCCATAAAGTTCTGATGAAACCAATAAGATCTTACAAAAGTATGTCATTCCTTGAGGTAAACACACATTTGACTGGTTGGTCCATTGGGCAGGACTTTAAATGTGGATTGTGGAATAACTGAGCCGATAGTCAAAGCTCCAACGCTGCTGATTATGGGAGATAAGGATTATGTACGCAAATTCCCAGGGACCGAGGACTACATAAGGAGTGGAGCCATGAAGCATGTTGTACCAGATTTAGATATCATATTCGTGCCTCAAGGGAGCCATTTTGTCCAAGAGCAACTTCCAGATCAGGTGAATGAGTTCATCATCACCTTCCTCGGAAAACATAGTGCCTGAGGAGGGTGCTATATGAGTACCCCAGGTGTAGGAATAAAATCTATGCTAGAAAATATTGTATCCATGGGCAGCGAGGACTAAATCTTTCTTGTGCAACTTTGTCGTCTCCATGTGCTTAGCTTAACAGATATTCTAAATGGTTTTAAATACATATGGAGTTGGATTTCTTGCATTTGTCATTTGATGTCAATTTCGGTCAGATTAATATACTCCTGCTTATGGAATTCATTCAATCAAGTTAGTCCCACTGGTAAGGAGAATTGCTTTTTTCTTTTTTCTTTTTGGGTAAGGGAGGGGTAGGCAGGTTGAACCCATGACATGAGATTAGGGGACAAGGTAGGTGCTAATCAGACTAAGCCTATTGGCAATTGCTACATTAAGCTTAGAATTGTGTAAACTAACATGGTAAGATATTGATTGTTGTTTGGTCAAGTCATTCAGCCAGTCATCTCCTCCCAAACAAAACTCAAAACCAGCTTGTTTCAAGAAGAAAATTTATCATCAGATTCCCAGTAGGAGATGACAAAATAGGAACAGAAAGCCAGCAAATTCTCAAAAACATTACACAATGTGAGGTACTCTAAGCACAATAAATTTTTATACGTAAGGCCTACCTTCCAACCTTCCATTGTAAAAATATTTTCAGAGATCATAAGCCGGAAACTTACCCTGAGAGGGATCGATCATGTCAAGAAAAATATAAGCCATACCTCCCATCCCTTTGAACAATGAGTAGGGGTTATCACCTCCATGCATCTCTCCCTCTGATATGAGCTTGTGAGCTCTATCAAGTAGAAAGCAAGCAAAAGCTTTGGCTTTGTATAAGAACTCCACATTGCCTGTAAGTTGATAAAGTGAGAGGAAAAAATATGCATTCCCACTAATGCCATGGCAAATCCCGACTCGCTTGAGCAGTCCGCGGTTCCACACTACCTCTGCTGCATCTGCAGTTGCTTCCAGAAATTCCTTATCTCCAAAAACCTGCGCATTTGACACTGTTTTATTCAATACACGCAATCAAGAAAAAATATCTGAGAAAAGAAAAAAAACTATGGTAAAGAGACTAAGAATTTCGTTTCACTAACTAAGAGAAGTACAACAGTACACATTTTCTTAATTAAGTTAACTACAACAGTAGTCTTCCCTTGAATATAACTGACATACTTGGGCTGCATGCCCTCAGCATTATCTAATTAAATTATCCAAAAAAAAAGATACACGCCTTTTCCCATGTCATCACATGATTAATGCAACACAAAATGGTTCTTCTTTATCATTTTTAAGTCTCAACAGAAAAGAAATTTCAACGCATTCTACTCAGGACTGTCTTAAGGAGAACTTTAGAGGGAAAATGACCAATTCTAATGTTATTGTAAGTTAATGAAACACATTTTATGCATTATCAGGCCACTGGAAATAATTCTAGTCGGAAATGGAAGTCATTCCTCCATGGATTCTTAGCCAATCAGACCAGCTTGCACACCCCCCCCCCCCCCCCCTTTTTCTCTTTCCTCTTTTTGCCGGGGTTAAAAAACATATAATTACTTACCTACTTAAAGGTTCAAGACAAAGAGTTAGAAAAGCTTTAGGTATTATATTATTGAAGATACCCAACCTATTATTATGGAAAGCGAAAGCAAAGCTTATGAAACAGCACTGTGAGAACTTCCTTAAGTTGTTCAATGAATTGCACCAACGACTGTAATCACACGTGGCACTTTGACAGTCCAAGGATACAGGGAAACAAAATTACAAATGGTTTGCACAAAAACAAAAGAACTTCCCATCAGAGAGATCTTACCCTAGCTGCTTTGACGAGTGTGAGAGCAACTCCAGGAGCTCCATGACACCAATGCACAAGAACATCTCTCTTTTTATCCTCTTCACTTGTGGGGTAGTTCCCACTGGGGAATCGATTGTTGATCATGTACCTATGAGTGCCCTTGACATCCTCGACCTCATCTGATTTCAAATCCATGTCCATCAAAACATGCATTATCCCTGCCAATCCATGTGCCGCACCCCAATACTTTTCTCCATACCATTCAAACATTAATGGGCATCTTCCACTCTTAGCCAATTCTCTTCCATTCTTGATGATTTCATTCACAATTGAACTCTACACACATGTTTACCAGAATATCGGTGACACTTCTAATGAATCAAATAACAATATCCAAGATCGTTTAGAAACTGATGATGAAAGTCTTACAGTGTAGGTAGAAGGAATCGTCCCTGTGTCCATATGTTTGTTTATGAACAAACATGCCCATAAGTATACAACTCTCCCATATAACAATTCATCAGGAAGATTTCTGGGAAGCTTAATCTATACTCATAAGTCAAACCATGAGTTAACACCGACGACCAAGTTCTGAGCAACCAATTAATGCAACTGTTATTTAACAAATGCCATTAGAATACCTCTCTAAATTGAACTAAATAGTAATTTAGCAACTGTTCATCACCGGCATGGTTTGCCAACACAGCCCCAAGAGCACATACACCAGCTCGCCCGCATAGAAAAGTCACATCCCTACCATCAATGCATCACACAAAGCACCCTAACTCAGGTGAGCATGCAATCACCCAAAAAAGCCATAATAAGAAGTGTTCAACTATGAGTGGCCGAGAAAAAATAGTAGTTCCATGAGGTGTCAATTGTCTCCACTACTCGCAGCCAACCACTTTAGCAAAGTGAAATTTGTTATGTAAAAAGTTGTGTCCGTAGCCTATAGATATTGGGTGCATACAAAGCAAGAGAGTAAGTGAGGAGAGTGCCTTGAATTGAAAGAAGCGGTGTCACAAGCCTTAACAATCTGAGAGGAGAAGCAAGATCATTGTTGTTGTTAGTGAGTAGGTAAGCTCTGAAGGGGAAAAAAGCAGTCCCAAGAGTCCCACAATACAGCGTAAAGTCTTGTACTTGTTGCCCAGTCATACCCCACGTCTCTAACGTTATCTGAAACAAATCCACAAACAGTTGGTAGGCATAAGAGTAAGTAAACTCGTACATGCACACACAGAGACAAAGAAAGTAGTGAGTGAAAGAGATGGATACGGTTTCTTTGAGGTCCAAAGCGGCGCGTTTGAAACGCTGAGAGAGAGAAGAGTAAGGCATGGAGAGGAGCTTCATGAGAGAATCTTGAGTGATAACTACTGGCTTTTTTCCTTCTTCGTCTTGGATTTCAGCTGTTGCTTCTGCTACGAAGTCTGGCATTACGTTTGGGAAGAACCGGTCAGCCATTTTCTCCAATTCGGGCTTCAAAACTCAGTGTCAGTGACTCTGTTACGAGGAGGGAGAGAGAGAGAGAGAGGGAGGGAGGGCCCTGGGCTTGTACAGTATTGTGTTTATGGGCTAGGTTGTCCACAAGTGTCTGGGATGGACCAGGGTTGGGCTCAACCTGCATTCAATCCAACCTGATCAGGTGGAGCATATTTCAACCTATCGATGATCGGAGAGGTTGATCAATTCGGGTCTTCAACGGATGGCAGTCGATTCTATTTGGTTTCTCAGGCAGGTCTTGGATAACCCTTTTTATAGATAACGATTTTAGATTTTGAACCTTCGCGTGAGGGACTTTAGGGTTACTTTATTGTAAGGCACGTTGACCATATGGTAAATTTAGCTTGGTTGGGACTACGTGGTCTTTTAGTCTAAGTATGAATATTTATTCAAAAAACAACAATGGAAAAAATTACATTTCCATGTGGTCTAATTCTTAGGTAGTTTTTATTCAAGCTTAGGCTTCTTTTAATTTAATTCCATTTAGGCTTTATTTAAACTTATTTAGTCTAATAATGTGACAACTAGTACTTAGTAGAAGAGTGGTTCTAGTGCCACAACTCTCTGCACAACTTGCCCACGTGGCGAGTTGTGCACAAAGGTTGTGTCACCAGAATTTTCCTTAGTAGAATTATAGTTACTATAAGAATTTGGGAACAATTAACTGTACAATTAGTCTAATAATGTTTTTTTTTTTTTTTTTAATGAAAGTCTAATAATGTTAGTCATAAAATGATGTTGAAAACATACTAAACTTTTGTGCATGAAATTAAATATAGTATTCAACATTAATAGTCGCATATGTAGGAAACATAAAAATGGAAAAACAAAACAATAAATTAATGCTCCATAACGCTAGTATATTGAATAATGGTATTTATAGTGATATATCAGAGTATTGAATACTATAAATAGATGTGATAAACAATGAAACATGGAATACTGCACAAATATTCAAAATCAAAAATCAAAGAAAAATGTTTATTATAAAGGAAAAAAAATCACTGCAATAACTTATTGGAATAGTAAATATAAGGTGGTGTAATAAAATCTAAGATAATAAATTTATGCAACAAAATTCGTTGCAATAAACTCTAGGTATTTTAATGACAAGATTGATATAATGATATAATGATGGAGTCAGGATTTCAATTCAAGAAGGGCTAAATTAAAAGACAATATTTTTTAAAAATAAATTAATAAACTTATAAAATAAACAATTGTAATTGTCATATATATCTAATATAACTGTAAACAACAGTATATATTTCATATCATTATCATGGTTAGGATAAATTTCATAACATTAAAATAAATTAATAAAGAAAAAAATAATCATTCATAATTATTAACCGTCAAAGTAAGATATTAATCTAAATACATAAATTTTAGAAATCTAATTTGATTTCTTAAAATAAATTGAGAAAATAGATCAGTCTAAAATTCTTAAGAGTATAAAAGCATACCTATAAAGTTGTATACACTATACACATCTCACTCCTTGTTTGCTTTAAAAAAAATGTAGAACTCAACATTTCTTTCTTTGTTCTTCTAAGTTTATAAAATTTGAATTTATAACAAAACTCCAAAATTTGAAATTGAAAAGTCAAGAAATGGTGGGGGAAAAGAAAACGAAAGTGGTGGCTATTTGGTTTTAATTTTGTACAAAGACATTTAGGGTCCGTTTGGATACAGCTTATTTTGCTGAAAACTGAAAACTGAAAACACTATAGCAAAATAATTTTTAGGGTAAATTGCAAAGTACACCCCTAACGTTTAAGGGTGATTGGATTTTACACCCCAACGTTTCGGAACTTTGATTTTACACCCTAACGTTTGGTTCCATTAGCAAATCACCCCCTAGTTAGTTTTTGCTGTTTACTGCCATGTCATCTTGCTAATGTGTTTTTTTTTTTTTTTTTTTGCCAAATAAGCCCCAAAACAACACAGTTTCAATGGCAATAAAGTGATGACCTAGCACATGCAAAACGGTGTCATTTGCCCAAAAAAAAAAAAAATCTGCAACTTCACCGATTCACCAATTCTCCCACCAAACAAAAAATCTCAAAATCCTAAAGCACACTCAGAGTTCCAATCCTTTTAAAAATCCTTTAACAAAATTTGTCCCAATCAACAGTATCAAAGTGCCTTTGGTGTTGCTTGTGATTGTCTTTGTTTGCTGATTCTCAATGTCTCCATTGTTGTTGCTCTACAGTTGCTTGTTTGTTCTGGAGTTTTGGTTAAGTGAAAAAGGTTGGATTTTTCTAGGTTTTCTTTTTGTGAGGCTTTGGGTAGGTGAAAAAAGAGTATTTTTTCAGCCGAAATGCTTGTTCCGAACCGATATAAGGAGGTGACCTTTTTTACTGCTTCTATGCACTTGATCTTGTTAATGGAGGCGAAGAGTTGCTTAAATCTTGTCTTGCAGAGAGAAGATCTGCATGATATGGCGAGGAGGTAGATGTTAAAGAAGTTGAAATAGAGGAGAAGAGAGTTGTTTGAGAGTGAGAGTGTACTATAGCGTGAAAATATTATTGTGAACAATAAAAGAAGATGATGAAAGGTCAAAGAGAGAAGGAACATTGAGAAGTGGGAAAGTAAAATTAAAACTAAAAAAAGTAGAGGAGAGTCCAAGAGTCACATGGGAAGGAGTTTGTGGGCCTTATTTTCTATTTGGTAGGGAATTGGTGTGAAGTTGCAGATTTTTTTTTTTTTTTTTCTTTGGGCAAACGGCATCGTTTTGCATGTGCCAAGTCATCACTTCACTACCATTGAAATTGTGTCGTTTTGGGGCTTATTTGGCAAAAAAAAAAAAAACACACACACACACACACACACACACGTTAGCAAGATGACATGGCAGTTAACAGCAAAAAGTAACTAGGGGAATGATTTGGTAACGGAACCAAACGTTAGGGTGTAAAATCCAATCACCTCGAAACGTTGGGGTGTAAAATCCAATCACCCCCAAACGTTAAGGGTGTACTTTGCAATTTACCCTAATTTTTAAATGTGTGAATAGTGCCGTAGGACCTATTTTTAATATTTTTTCTGAATAAAGTGGTTATGGGTCCCATGAATAGTGCGTGAACAGTCTCCTACACAGTGAATCCATGTGAATGAACAGTGCGGTTACTGTTCATACACGCTAAAAGAAAAAAGAAAAAAAAAGAAAAAAAAAAAAGGAAACATGAAACTCAAAATGCAGATGCGCAATAAGCCCAATCCAAATAGGGCTTTAGTAGTTTCTTTTATAATAATTATTTAGAATAAAATATAAGACCTAATAGGCCCAATAAATGTCATTGTCCAAACGAACCCATTAGGTACCTTCGTCCACCTAGACCCAGCATGCACGAAGGAAAGGAAGCCATAAAGGAGCATTCAATATATAAAGGAGCATTCAATATCTCGGACAATTACAAACCAACCAGAAGACCATTGGGAGGCCCATCAAAGCACACATTGAATGAGCCCAAAGGCATCACAAAAGAGGCACTAAAGCCATCATAAATAGGGTACAACGGCTAGAAGAAAATGAGATATTTATATATATATATATATATACCTTTCAAAACTAAACAAGGTACAGACACACCGAAATACTAATACTTTTATTATTTACTCTAAATCTCATAAGCCCTCTCTGCCAATTTCATTCACTGACTTTACCATCGGAGACTCCGTGGCTGGCACCACACCGGTGACTACTTAGAGAGGACTCTATTATTAACCTTACAGGTGCAAAGGTGAAGCCAGTGCTGACTTATCTGGACGAACTTGATTGACTGACGATCTCGGTATCATCAAGACCATATTTTAAATGCCCAAAAAACTATTGTGATGATTTTATGTGAATAGTGTAAAGCTAAAAAACTTGAAGAAAATAAAACTCATGAAGTCTTTGGTTGACGAAACTTTTTTCCATTAATAGAATTAGTTAGGAAGCCTTTTCCATCATTTTTTGGTTGCCAAATAAGTTTTCTTATATTTGGAGAATGCCTTTTATCTTTTTTCCTATGACTAGGGCTGTAAATGAACCAAGCCGATAATGAACAACTCGGGCTCAGCTCGATAAAAAGCTTGTTCATGTTTGTTTATTTATAAATAAGCCAAGCTTGAGCCTTAGTTTTAGACTCGTTTAATAAACAAGCCGAGCCCAAGCAAAAAAATTTGTTCACGAACAAGCTCGTGAGCTATTAAGCTTGATATACAACAATTCAAGTATATACTCATTTATAAGTTTATATGTGTTAGCTAAATATACTCATTACACATATCTTAATAATGACATGGCCAACATGAGACCACTAATTATATTACCCTAATTTTTTCCTCCCCTTTAAACTGATTAAGAACCACTTTAGACTATAGTTACATTTAAAAATAAATAAATAATTAAGTAGGTCACATATGATTCTTTCCTATCAATCATCTAAAGTAAAGTTATGAAACATGTTAGTATTTTCTCATTCATAATAGTTACAAACAGGTATTTTTCTAGTCCTTCACCATCTAACGTGAATATAAAAATAGTATTTTGAACAATTACTGAAACTATAGATAAGGAATGATGAATGAATGAATTTAATTATGTAAATTATTAATTTGAATAATAGCTAATCATAAGTAAGACTAGATGCATGATAAAACGAATATACTATTTTATTTTTCTTTTTTCTTAATTTTAGAGATTTAAACATTTAATAATGTAATTTTTTTAGATCTCAAGCTCAAAAACTCGACTTGAGCTCGAGTTTGAGCTTGATATTAATCTTGAGTTTGGCTTGATTAATCAAGTTTGGCTTGACTAATTAATCAAGCCAAGCCAAGCCAAGCTCAAGCTTTCTGTCTTTCCCACAAGCTCAAGCTCAAACACTATTTTTAGGCTAGTCACAAGCTCAAGCCAAGCTTGAGCTTTTGATTTTTCCTATCGAGCCTAGCTTAAACATGCACTACTCAAAAAAATCTGCTCGTTTACAGCCCTACCTATGATAGAGAGGACAAACGACAAATCATTCAAGACTTGGTTACTAAATGGTAAAAACTAGGAGATATAAATTTCTTTAAGAGGAGTCAAGGGGGGTATTTGCCCCTCAACCACCATGGCTCCGCCCTTGCAATGATATACAAGTTATTATAATAAACTATGGACAAAGTTTAATTACAAAATTGGTTGTAAGTTTAGGCTACAACCTTACTCGATAAAATAAACATTACTATATATTTAGAAAATCTAACCATTGAATTGCATGTTCGTTATACTCTTAATATATATGTCAAATTTTGTGTTAATCAGATATTATTTACTATATGATCTATAAGTTTATATTTTATGCAAAATTTTAAACTATAAAAGCATGCAATTTAAACAATTTATTGATGACATATATATTGATATTTAATTTTCTAAAACTTTTATAAGCATGAAGAATATAAAAAGAAGATGTCATCCAATAGTAAATTCGTCAAAATTCACCTCCAATAGAAAGATATTGTAGCTAAACTTTGTCCATAAATTATTTACAGCTTTGAATATATAGTAGCAATAGACTATTACTTCTAGGGGCAAAGTCAAGGAGGGTCGAAGGGGAGGGGGGGCAATTGCCCCCTTGGCCTGCCCAAAAAATACCCTTAGTTATTATAGCTAATACTTATTAAATACTCTTGCCTACTTTTTGTTTTTGGGTTTATTAAATGCCACTCTGTGTCTTTAGTCTTGAAATAAGCACAACTTCTAAACAAACCATTGAGGAACCTTAAGTCTTCCCCTAGCATGCCTTGCACTGAATTTTTAAGTTTGTCCCTACCATATTATAATTTGAACCTTTTATAGGTCCACATTAACCAAAATAATAGAAATTTACATATATTACACTCAATATTTATCTAACTACTAATAGTTTTATTCATAACTTGAGTTTTGGCTCTAAAACCAACTAAAAATAGATCATTCATGTGAGAAATATCTCAATAGATAAATACAATACTATAAATAAGCTTTTTTTTTTTTTTTTGTAGATTTTTTTTTTTTGTATAATTACAATAAATATCACTTAGTATTTAAATGAGTAGCTTTTAATTTTTCAAATTGATCTCAAATATTATATATTCATATAATGCACGTAAATGCGTGTATCATATATAAAATTTGCCCTCCCTCAACTCAAATCCTAGCTCTACATCATGAATTTTATTACAATAGGTTGTAAATAACTAATAAAAATAATTGGGGTCAAATTATTGCAACAACATTTTCATTTTAATAGATAATTGGTTTATGTTTATCATTGTAATAAATTGTAAAATAATTAATATCAAATTATTGTAATGATATCTTTGTTACAATTTCATGTTTGTCATTGCAATAGATTGTAAAATAGTTGATACCAAGTTATTACTATGATATCCTCATTGCAATAATCTATCACTTTAAAATTTTCATTGTAACAAATTGCAAAAATAATGGGTATTGAGTTATTGCAATAATTTCTTCATTTTAAGTTATTGCAACTAATTTCCTAATGCAATAAGGTATTAAAGACTGCATTAATTGGAACCAAAAATTATAAATTACTTCAACTTATTATTTAATAGTGTTTAGTTGTTTTAAGATTCGAAATGATATGACATGTTTGGTGGGGGGGTTCATTTGGAATTTGAGTAATTCTGGTGCCACACCCAAAATCACA
Source organism: Quercus gilva (assembly GCA_023621385.1). Taxonomy (NCBI): domain Eukaryota; kingdom Viridiplantae; phylum Streptophyta; class Magnoliopsida; order Fagales; family Fagaceae; genus Quercus; species Quercus gilva. The sequence continues at coordinate 41,780,944 of CM042480.1, forward strand.
ACTTTGTTCACAACTTTCATATGTGGCAAGCCACCTCATTACTTTGGGGCCCCCAACATAACACAACACTTAAACCTTAATTATTCCAAATTTTCAATTACAAATCCCAACGTAACTTTTCTCCTCTAGTCTTCTTCTCCTTCCCAAAACCCATATGTGAAAAAGCTTGAGAGCCAAAACGAATTGTAGTGACTAGAGTACTGGAATGACGATGCGAAAAAGGAAAACTCACTTTTCCCTTCCTTAGTTTCTCATATTTATAGCCTGAAATTAGTGGAGTTATGATTACCCTCATGGTTAATGGGAAAGGAGGTCCAACGTCGTTCACCTTAAGTAGGTGTTTAGTTGGGAGTGGGGTGTGGTAAAAGTGGCATTGGAACTGGTTCCCACCTAAATAGAACTCCTTGGCAGCAACATTCCCCAAGGCACTGCTAAGAAACCAAGAAGAGGTAAGCCCGAGTAGTCGTTTTAATGCTCAGCAAGTGATCCACTAGGCGTGGTCCAGGTGATGATGCATGGTGCGTACTAGTTAAGACCATTCGCTCAATGAGCTTTAAGGTGGCATAAGACCTGGGCCTATTGCCCTTGTGGGCCTAAGGCTCGGGCCTCAGGTGAAAAGAGGTTGGCGTCATAGGCCATATTGTTGGGCCGAGGCCCAATGCCCAAATAGGCCTAAGGGCCCAGGTGCCATACAATATCCCATCCCCCTTGATTTGTGCCCGGCTCCCAAGAACGAATCAAGGACACAAAAAGGCAAAAGCTATCCAGGAAGCTCAATAGGCAAATACTAGGCAGTTGGAAAGGCTTATTAATGCACCCTTAAAAGGTGTGCTGTATCTGACCATTTGGTTCAACCATCATCATTATCTGACGGTTCGTGAACCGAGGCAGCACACGTGTCAGTTACCAAAAGGATTCGTAAGGTTTCCCGCCTTACTATTAATTAAATGCTATTTATTCCTTCCACGGCTCCTATAAATAGTCATTTCTGAGTCTCTCCTTCACTTTTGCATTCCTTATCCTTCAAACTTTCACTCTGCATTTATTCCTTAGAGCCCACAATAAGTTCCCTTTTCCTTTCCTTCTACTTGTTCTATTTCTTTATGTTCTATCGTAATCATAGTTCTAGGAATCCTAGCTTAGAGAATGGGCTATTCTTATCTCATTTCCTTAGAAGCCTCTTTGGCTACTTTTAGGGCTGCCTACAACTTCCTTGAGGATGTTGATATTGCCTACTGTCGCGAGGGCGATATCAACATCCAAAGGCGTCGTGATGTAAATACAGTTTTCTTCCCCTTGATGGCAATTCTTAAAGGTGGGGTTAGGTTCCCCGTTGACCCCCTCATCCTAGGTACCCTTATATTTTATAGTCTCTGTCCTGACCAACTCCCCCTAACTTTTACAGAGTGGTGAGTTGCGTCAGTAGGTTGAACCAGTTGTTCGGGTTGCAACTAAATTACCATGACATCAACTTCATGTATAGTTTGTGCGGCAATATTAATTTAGACTACTACTTAAAAACCCTAGACATGAGGGTACAACTCATTTCATGCCTACTTGACTCTAATAGGAACTCAGCTAGAGAGTTTGTACGAGTGAGCGGCAACTGGTTTGCCGAGGAGCTCCCTTACGCGTTCTCACCACGTGATGTTGGTCGATACCGAACATACTTTATTAACTGCATTTTATTAATTTCGATTTGACCAAGTAATTACTAACCAATTTTTGTGTTGCTTACCTACAAAGAGCAAAAAGTTCAAGCCAGATCTTAGAGTAGTACATGTTTAGGACCTAAATTTTGTGCTTAGGTCAGAAATTTTTGTTCATTGGGACGGACAACTCCGAGCATCCCATTTAATCCTCGGCGTTGAACCTGTGTATTCCACTTGGCAAGCATTCAGCCAAGCTTTATTAGTTGACAATCCCCTCTTCTCCTATATTGACGTATGGCACACGAATTTCCTTCCTCCAAGATTTACAGTAGGCGAAGCTCGTGACCTTGGTCCGCAGTATACTTGTTCGAACGAACTTGCACCCTTACGAGACAAGATGGCTAAACGTGTGTCTCGACAACACCGAGAATAGGCACATGTGCCGATTCAGCCTAAAGCCCTCGTTCAGCCCGAGGTCCCTATAGAACCCGAAGGTCTTGTTGAACCCAAAGCTCCCGTTCAAGAAGCCGAGGAAGCAACCGTTGAATCAATTAACTGTTCAAAAACCAAATCTGTTTAAGGTCACGACATGGTGATAAGAAGGACGATAACAATCAGTCGTTTTGTACCCGGCGCCTGGCCAGTCACGCAGCAGCAAGAACCTCAAGGCCGAGATTAAACTCCCCCTTCTCTTCCACCTCCTTTTGGCTGCTCCTGGAAGAGACAACGAACGTCCGAATAAACCCCTGCCGGATCAGGTGATGCACCCACTAGAACCCTTCCTCAGCCATCAGAGGGTATCGTCATCCGGGAGCTAACAGCTCAAACTAGGACGAATATGGCGGCCACCTCCCGAGTCACGCCAGAATGGCAGCCTTCGTTCCTGTTGGACTACAAAACCCTTCCCTCGACTGCGAGCATACGAGTGTGGGAAAAGGAGGATGGGGGTCATGTTGCTCAAAGTTTGGTGCATGGCCTCCTGTTGCCCGAAGACATCCACACTTTTGAGGACGGGACAGATGAGTCATTAGGCAAGCGGTTGCAATGGTACACCATTACGATAATTTCTTGTCCCTTGGTTTTCTACTAACTTTTACACATAGTTTTTATTGTTGTATTTATCATTGTTGTTTCATCAGGCCGCTCAACTGACTCACATCCTCGATGGGCGACTAAAGGAGCTTGCCGAGGATGCCAAGCTAGAGAAGGCTCTTAAGGACGTGGCCGAGGTGACTACAAAAAAGAAAACCAAGGTTGCCTCGATTGCGAAAAAGAGGTTGCTGCATCCAAGAAGGCCAGGGCATCGGCGAAGAAGAAGTCCTCGGAGCTTGAGGCCAAGCTGGGCGAAACCGAGCTAAAACTGGCAAAGGCTGCGAGCCTGAAAACTGCGCAGGCTGAGGAGTTGGCTGACTTGAAGGCAGCTTTGGAGACCTACAAAAATAACTGGTATAACGAGGGATTCGCTGACGCGAAAAACTCGGCAAAGCCCGTCATTTAAGAAGCTCAAAAGCTTGCCTTTGGGGAGGGTTGGTTGGCTACCCTACAAGTTCTAGGGGTCCCCGAGGACTCTCCTTTAAGAGATCCCAACCAAATCTCTTTTTCGGGCCCTCCTCTTACTGCATGAAACCCTCTTGGCGCCGCTGACGAGGAAGAGACTCAAGGCATGAGGGAGTTGGTGGAGGCAATTGACTCCCATGTGGAGTTAATTGACTTAGAGGCCATCAACAACCCCTGTGCAGGTGATCAGTCTGATGAGGATGTTCAGCTTCAGCCACCTTTAGCAACCCAGCAGCCACCCGAGGACGTCGCCCATTTGACTGTTTCCAATTTACAGACCCCACAAGTTAATTGCCAAACCGGATTTCTTCTATCTACTTTACTTTTAATAGTTTCTTTCCTTTTAGCAAGTTTGCCTATGTCACCAGGTTGTGGTGACAAAACAATTATTTTCCCAGGTTTAATTTTTCTATAGTCATCAAGTTATGGTGACAAAACATTGGTTTAGTTTTCATATGTTGGCTTTAATTACATTTATGAATGTTTGCTATTATCTTTCTTGTTGTGTTCTTTGATTGTTTTATGCACGCATTCAAGATGACCAGGTAGTTTAATCCCAATTTGTCATAAGACTGTGATTGAGACTGCTTTCTTTTCTGCTTGCAAAAGGCCAGGTAATTGTCGGCCATGCATGGTGGCCCGGATTACCCTGGATAGGGTCACTTGTATCTAGAAAGAATTGGCTCCTCCCTGGTAATAACAAAATTTGACACACGTTGATCCTTCTGTACTTAGATAATTTTTAAGAATAGGTTTCCTCCTGTCTGGTGATGAGAATTGAACCGGGGACCGATTTCTGTCCTTAGAATGATTTGGCGTAAGGTTTCCACCTGCTCGGCGATGAAAATCGAATCGAGGACAGGTTTCTATCCTTAGAATACTTTAATGCAAGGTTTCCACCTACTCGGTGATGGAAATTGAACCAAAGACAGGTTTCCGTCCTTGAGAGAATTTAAGGTTTCTACCTACTCGATGATGGAAATCGAACCGAGAGCAGGTTTATGTCCTTAGAAGAATTTGACAGAAGGTCTCCACCTGCTCAGCGATGAAAATCGAGTCGGGAACAGGTTTCTGTCCTTAGAATAATTCGGCAAAAGGTTTCTACCTGCTTGACGATAAAATCGAACCGAGGACAGGTTTTTATCCTTAGAATAATTTAGTGCAAGGTTTCCACCTGCTCGGTGATAGAAATCGAATCGAGAACAAGTTTCTGTCCTTGGGAGAATTTAAGGTTTCTACTTGCTCGGCAATGAAAATTGAACTAGGAGCAGGTTTCTGTCCTTAGAAAAATTTGACGAAAGGTATCAACCTACTCGGCGATGAAAATCAAGCCGAAAACAGGTTTATATCCTTAAAATAATTTGGTACAAGATTTCCTATGTGCGACGATCGAAGCTTAACGAGTTAACGACGATAAATTCATAAGTAATGATACACCTGCACGGATAAATATCATCATCATATTAGCTAATAAAATGTACATCTAAGATTTTATTGAATTCACGCCCCCATGTATAAATGATTAGTGATAGAACTTTTTCAGATTATAAACATTCCATGGTCAGGGAAGCGATCTCTTGTCTAGGTATTCCAAATAGTATGCTCCTGCACCCTCAATGGCAGTAACCCTGTAGGGCCCTTCCCAGGCCGGGGCAAGTTTCCTAGCATTCGTATCCTGCATATTGCCTACTTCTTTCTGTAGCAACAGGTCCCCAGCAATGAATTCCCTTGTCTTTACACCCTGGTTATATCGCCGGGCAAGTTTTTGTTGATACTCCGCTAGCCGTATAGTCACTGCATCTCGAAATTCTTCCAGCAAATCCAAACATTCTACCAGCAATCTATCATTCTGGGTAGGGGCAAATCCCGCAACTCGTGCACTGCATAAATTTACCTCAGTCGGTATTACAGTTTCTACCCCATACGTGAGAGAGAACGAAGTTTCCCTAATAGACCTTCTAGGAGTTGTCTAATATGCCCACAAAATGTTGGACAGCTCCTCACCTTTGAAGCCATTTAACCTTTTCTTCAATCCGTTCACGATTGCCTTGTTGGTGGCTTCTGCTTGGCCATTGCTCTGAGGATACGCTGGAGTAGAGTACCTGTTCTTGATGCCGAGATCGCTGCAAAACTCGCGAAAGGCTCTGCTATCGAATTGCAATCCATTATCAAATATAAGAGAGTCTGGCACCCCAAATCTCATGACCATATTCTTCCATATGAACTTTTTAACGTCCAAGTTAGCTAACACCTCTACCTCCGCCCACTTGGTGAAGTAATCGACAGCTACTAAAACAAACTTTCGATTGCCCATGGCCCAGGGAAATAGGCCGAGAATATCTATCCCCCATTGCATGAAAGGCCAGGGGCTGTTGACTGGATTCAGATGGCCTACTGGTTGGTGGATCAAGGGGGCATGCTTTTGGCACTGTTCGCACTTACGCACATACTCAGTGACATCCTTCTACATCTATGGCCATCAAAACCCCTGAGTCATCGCTTAGTGTGCTAATAAGCGTCCCCCCACGTGACTGCTACACACCCCATCATATAGCTCGGTCAAGAGTTCATTAACTTTCTCAGGGTGTAAGCACAAAAGGTATGAGCCCCCAAAAGACCTTCAGTACAGCTTACGATCTGATGACAACCAATATCGAGCAACTACTCGGCGAACCCTATTAGCCTTCTTCTCATTATCTGGGACTCAATTGTCAGCTGAGAAGTCAATGATCTAGTCCATCTAACATGGCTCAGTTGTCGAAATCATTGCAATACCAACTCCAACCGTTGTATTAATGCTCTTCTCCTCTATGAGCTCTACCTTGATTAGCTGAGGCACATCCTCCATTATTGATGATACCAGCGTGGCTAGAGAGTTAGCATGTCTGTTCTTACCTCGGGCAACTTAGGTTACCTTTGCTGTACAAAACTTACTCATGACCTACTTTACCACTTGTAAGTACTCTTTCATTTGAGAATCCCAGGCTTCAAAACTGCCCCACACCTGGCTAACCACTAGCCGAGAATCTGAATAAATCTCTACATCCCGAGCACCCATGCCCATGACGATTCTTAATCCGGTAAGCAAGGCCTAGTACTCAGCTTCGTTGTTAGAGGCCCTGAACCCCAACCTAAAAGAATGGTCCAACCATATTCCTTCTGGGGTGATAATGACAATCCTGGCACTAGCCTCCATAGCACTTGATGCACCATCCACAAATACCTTCCATGGGCGACATTCCACATGACAAACCACCTCCCTTTCATTCCTGGGAGAAAACTCTGCAACAAAATCAGTAAGGACTTGGCCCTTCACCAAACTTCTCGGCCTGTACCTTATATCAAAGGATCCTAGCCGGGTCCCCCATTTAGCTATCCAGCCCGTAAAGTCAGATCTCTTCAATAACGATTGTAAAGGGTACTCGGTTAGGACATAAATGATATGAGCTTGAAAATAATGAGGCAACTTCCTCGTAGTGTGCACTAGCACTAGCACCAACTTCTCCGAGGATAAGTATCTTGTCTCGGCATCAACTAAAGTCTTACTAATGTAATACACGGGCTGTTGCACTCCTTGATCCCTTAATAGCACGACACTCACAACATGATCAAACACCAAAAGGTACATGAATAAGTCTTCCCCAGGTTCCGAGGCTGTTAACATGGGCGCTCGCATCAAATAATCCTTCAAATCCTGAAAAGCTCTTTCACATTCCTTATTCCACTAGAACCCCTTCCACTTCTTCAAAAGTTGGTAGAATGGATGATAGTGATCGACAAACTTAGAAATGAACTGATTAAATGCAGCTAACATTCCAGTCAACACCTGCACTTTCTTCGGATTACACGGCGACTTGAGGCACTGCATGTCTTCAATTTGATCGGGGTTGACCTTTATCCCACAGTTAGTGATCAGATAACCTAGGAACTTTCCTATCCTCACCCCAAAAGAACACTTGTCCGCATTTAAGCGCAACTTATATTGCCGAAGCACTTCAAATACCCCCTGGAGATCTTCTATATGCCACGTTTCTTGCTTACTTTTTATCACCATGTCATCAATGTACACCTCAACTGTACACCCAATCTTGTCCCGAAACATTCTAGTCATCATACGTTGATAGGTTGCCCCGGTATTTTTTAACCTTATGAATGATAAGCTTGTGAACGATAAACTCGGGATCGACCCTGGGCACCTAATATGGGCTCTAAGTAAACGCATCTACATTCTATATAAGAAATAACAATGTTTCTACCTTATCCCTGTCCTTCATACTTGCTCCTATTTGAAAATATCAATCAATATTCGGTAGTATCTTTATTCTAATTAATTCATCGACAGAACTAGCCCCCATTCCCCCTCGGGGCTCCTGTAATTGCTATAAAGGGGCCTCATCGACGATTCCCTTCAGTTTATCCTGCTTGTGCTTCCAATCAACCGCGGCCACTAAACATTGCCTGGCCACTTGCTGACTTCCCCTTACCACAGCAACGCCCTTCTCGGTGTGGAACTTAAATTTCACATGCAGGGTGGAGGGGATTGCCCCTATCGCATGGATCCATGGCCTTCCAAGAATGGCCGTATAAGGGGAAAACAAAGCGACAACTATAAAAGCCACAATTACTTCCTTTCCTTCCATGTTCACAGGAAGTGATATTTACCCCTCGGGAATCACCACCTGGCCATCAAACCCGACCAGGGGCATATCGTATTTTGAAAGGTCCTCCTTCTTTAATCCGAGCCCTCCGAACAGATCCTGATACATTATATCGGCACCACTTCCCTGGTCTATCATTACCCTCTTTACTATGAAACCATTTATCCAGGCCATCACCATCAACGCATCATCGTACAACTGAATTGTTCCTTTTAAATCATCGTCGCCAAAAGCGATGGGCTCTCGACCAATCTTCATTTTATTCTCGTGGGGTTGCTCGCCCGAGCAATTTCCCACAGGTGCTATGGTCAACACTCCTCTTCTCCCAACCACAGCAGTACCCCTTAGGGTGGCATGGATGACTTCAATCACTCCCAATGAAGGCGAGAGAGGGTTACCTTTTTGCTGAGTACCTTGTCTGGTACCTCGGTTCCCTGAATCCATCACAAACTCCTTCAGATATCCTGCCTTCACCAATTGTCCTAAATGGTCTTTTAACACCACTGCTCGGTGGTATGACCCTTATCCTTGTGATAGGTACAGTACAAATTCTGGTTTCTCCAAGATAGGTCAACCCCATCTTGTTCGGCCAACTGAAGTATGGCTCGTTCTTAATCCGGTCTACAATTTTGTGCACCGGCTCCTTAAACGTCACGTTCACCTCCCCCAGTTACAACTCTGTCCCTTGTATCCTCAAATCCTTTCGAAGTCTTGGCTGAAAACCGCTCTGCTGAGGACGATTTACTAACGAGGCCTTACCCTTACTCTGCAGCGGATCATCCTCCTGGCGTTTGTACTCAATACACCTCATAAGCTGCCTCATATCATCAGGAGGCTTCCTCGTCAACGACTCCCGTAGTTCAGAGTCCTTGGGAAATCCCATCTTAAAGGTGCTTGCCACAATCTTCTCGTTGCCCCCAATGATCTCATTATAAAGTTCCCAATATTGACTGGCATAACTACGAAAGGTTTCCCCAACTCTCATCTTCATAGATAGTAATGCATCCACTAGCTGCGATACCTGCTACAAGTTACAAACCGGACGCCGAATTCTTGGATCAACTCAGCAAAACTGTGAATGGAACCTTTCCGTAACCCATTAAACTATCTCAAAGCGATGGGCCCGAGGCTTAAAGAAAATACCTTACACATCAGCGCATCATTGTGAGTATGCAGAGACATCATCTAGATACAATGGCTAACGTGTTCTACCGGGTCTGTTTTCCCATCATAGGAATTGAATGGTGGGCACGTAAATCTGCTCGGCATTGGGGCTCGTTCAATGTCAATTGAGAACTACGACCGAGCAGCTCTGCGTAAGGCGCGGCTCATAACATCCATGGCAGCATTACAAGGCCATCGCTCTTTTGAGGAATCTGAACCTCGGTTTGCATACTCCCAAGAACACGAACAGTCCTGACATAGATGGGACTCATGTGAATGTGAACGATCCTGGTATCGATGGGACTCCCGTGAATGCGAACAGTCCCAATGTTGACGGGAACCAGACTGATTGGACCTCACTCCATAGCAATTTTCCCTACTATCAGATCTCCCTTCTCGGTCGTCTTGGTCCCATCTTTGGTGACTACCCCTTGCCTTCAACTCCAAATCTCTCACAAGTCTGCGTAACTGCTCAAGTTCCTCATCTCTCTCATTAAATTGCCCGTGCCCTGAAGCACCCGATATTGTCCGTTGGGTTTGGTACGACCCCTTTCCAAGGCTGGAATGTTCTTCCTCTTGTTCACAATCCCTATCTTCACGCCTCTTGTGCCTCCGTTCTCGCTAGGTGGAGCCCCGAGAAGATCCCACCGAACCACTTTCAGCGTAACTCCCTGAACGTCTTTCAGACATTTTCTCATGCGTGAGTCTCAGTCGAATCACAGCTTCGTAGGAGATTCCCACAGACGGTGCCAATTGTACACACCCAAAACAAGATTAACAGGCTGACTCTCACTTGGGCTCACAATTTATTTGTAATGTGGGCGTTGGATTTCCTACTCTGGGTGATTCTTGCTTAAAGACCCAACAATATATCTTTCGAACCCTTGAATTCACTCCCTCTTACTCTTATGGCTCTATGGCTCTCAACCCTAAGCTGCCTCCAGAACCTCTCAACAACCTTTTCCCTTCCTTAGTTTCTCATATTTATAGCCTAAAATTAGTGGAGGAGTTATGATTACTCTCATGGTTAGTGGGAAAGGAGGTCCAATGTTGTTCACCTTAAGTGGATATTTAGTTGGGAATGGGGTTTGGTAAGAGTGGCATTGGAACTAGTTCCCACCTAAGTAGAACTGCTTGACAGCAACATTTCCCAAGGCACTGTCGGGCAACCTAGAAGAGGTAAACCCAAGCAGTCGTTTTAATGGTCAGCAAGTGGTTCACTGGGCATGGTCCAGGTGATGATGCATGGTGCGTACTAGTTAAGACCATTCGCTCAATGGGCTTTAAGGTGGCATGAGACCTGGGCCTATTTCCTTTGTGAGCCTAGGGCCCGGGCCTCAGGTGAAAAGAGGTTGGCATCATGGGCCATATTGTTGGGCCGAGGCCCAAGGCCCAAATGGGCCTGGGGGCTCGGGTGCCATACAGGTAGGAATGTCAACAGTACAGCGAAGTGAAAGCATGAATGCTTTCTTTGATAAATACATTAATAAGAAAACTACTTTATAACAATTTGTTAAACAATATGAGAATGTTTTGGCAACAAAGGCGCATAATGAAACTATTAAAGATTTTAATTTTTTCAATTCACGCATTTCCTGTATAACTATTTATGAGATGAAGAAACAATTTTAGAGTGCTTTCACTTTGGAAAAATTTACAGATTTCCAAAATGAGATAGTTGGAAGTATTTGTTGTAGTTTGTCTTCATGCAAGGAACATGGCAACTTTTCAGAGTATGAAGTATGTGAAGATGTATCATGTGGAGAAGGTAAGTAGAGTGTAATTTTGCATGTGTATTTTAATGAGGATAACAATAAAGTTAACTGCAAATGCCACTTGTTTGAGTTCAAGGGGATAGTAGGCAGGCATCAAATATTAGTTTTCATTCATAGGAAGATTTATTAAATACCAGACAAGTACATCTTAAAAAGATGGAATGAAAATGTCAAAATGGGGCACACTAAAGTTTGAATAAGTTATGATAACTGGTCATTAAAACCTGAAGCATGTTACTATGAAAAGATGTGTAATGCCTTTTACGAGGCTGCTAATTTTGTAGTAGATTCTGAGAATGCATATAAGAATGTGATGACACAAATATGTGAAATGAAAAGGGAGCTTAAGGAAGGGGGAAATGCTTATGGTAGCAATAAGCCTATTTCTATAGATATTTAGAATGATTCTACCTCATGTGGCAATGGTCTTGTAATATCAAAAGAACATAGAAAAATTCTTGATCTAACGGTTGTTTGTCAAAAGGGCAACCACCATTTAAAAGGAAGATGTCAAAGGTCAAACAAGCTATTAAAGAAAAAAAAAAAAGGAAAAGGAAAAGAAAATGAAAATGAAAATGAAGACTGTAACTAACGAAGGGAATGTAGTTAACCAAGTTGAGACTTCAATTACTGAGGAATTTTTTAGAAGGTTAGACTATAATTATATTATTTGCTTATTTTTTGGAAAATTAATCATTATTATTACTATTATTAACTTTTGTACTTTGTGTTTTTGTAGGATTCTACCAAAGTCGAAAATGTGTATAGTACAAATTCTTCTATGGGATTTGGTATGCTTGACACACATGAGAGTTTTAACTTTAATGTAAAACCTTTTGTTTTCTATTATTAGGATGTTGCTAATAGGTTTAAAGTATACTGAAATGTTAATTAAATTATATATAAAATGTAGGATTTTGAAATGCAACAGTCACAATCACAACATATTGGTGATAAGAGTTGTCAATTTTTTCCCTAATTGCTCGTGTGGCCGAACATGAGTGAAATTCTTAATATCACTGGGATATTTTCATATTTTAGCCAAAAAAATATGTTACAAGGAGAAACTTTTCCATTTCAAACAAGTATCATTGGTCAAAAGTTTAGCATGCACCATTTTTTTTTACCATGAGAATGTACCTCAAGTATGCACTTTTTCAATTTGCTACTTTTAAATTTTTAGTGAAATTTACATTGCAAGTTTGAGTGTATTTATTATAATATATCCTATCATTCATTTTACTTTGTAGGGTCATCACTATCAAAAGGTTAGTATGAATCTCATGACAAAGTTGATAACGAATCTTAGGTATAATTTTTCCTCCATAACTATTTTAGAGATTTTACAAATTTATAGCAAATTTGAGTGTTTTTACTGTAATATATATTATCATTAATTTTTATTTATTTTTTAGTTTTTACGGTTCTCATTATCAAGAGGTCAGTATGAATTTTGTGGAAAGAGAAAAAAATTCCAAGCTTGCATAAAGATGGTTCATGCGATACAAGCTGACACGGTACTACAATATAATTTTTGGTGATCTCATGGAAAGGTGAAAGCAATTAGTTTGCTTTGAATAGATAGGACCATTATTATGTACAAGTATTTTAGACATTGTTGATATCCATTTTTTACACATTTTCTACAAGCTTGATTCAACCAAGCCCGACTTACTTGTGGGCTGAATTAATGTATTATATTTTATTTTATTCTTTTAAGCATGGCCCAAGCCCATGGAACTTATTAGGGAAATTGAGGATGTGTGGTTTAGAGGATATGGGTCGGTTCCTTTCGGACCTTTTGCATGAACCCAACACATGTGTGCTACCAATTAGGCAAGGGACATTGGTAGCATCTCAGGCTCATGGAGGAGCTCTTGTACCCAAAATTTTCACCCCAAAAGAGATTTATGCTCTAGTTGACTATAGCCCAAAGTTTCTACCTTAACCTAATTTTGCTACCATATTTTATTTTCCACCCAAAAAACACAGTTGACCCTAAACTAATTAGCTAACCTATTGTAGCCACCAAATGCAGCTGTCAAAAGCCTACAATGACAAGGAAACAATAGCTAATGGATTTAGCCACTTTATTTCCAAAATCATGCTAAAAGTATGCCAAACTCTTCCCTAAACAAAAGCAACCCAAGCCAAAACACTAAATTAATATCATGGAGGATAAAAGCCTCTTCCATTACTCAAAAACCAGTCATTAGCAACACCACAAACTCAATATAAAAGTCTCTCTTCAGCTCAAAAATCAAGGAACCACGATTTCCTCATGGAGCTAAAACTCAAAAGCAAAAGCCCACTGAGCCAGGAAACATTCTCACAAATCTGAACCTTAGGGGTGAAAATATGGGTACAGGGGAACCTTCCCTCTCTTCCTCACAACCTCTCTCAATTTCCTCTTCTCGTTGACTGTGGGTCGAACTTTAAGACTTGTTATGTTTTTATACTTTTTCTGCACTTTTGTTAAGCCCATTCAGCCAGCTAACATTCTTGCAATTCTAAAGCATAGGGATGAAAATATGGGTACAGGGGAACCTTCCCTCTCTTCCTCACAACCTTTCTCAATTTTCTCTTCTCGCTAACTATGGGTCGAACTTTCAGACCTATTATGATTTTATACTTTTTCTGCACTTTTGTTATTAGCATTTTGATTCTCTTGTCAAAGCACCGTTAGCCTTTTGTTCATTATACTTTTGGAATTTTGGGCTTGATTCTCCACAATAAACACTTCTAAAGAACCCAAGGGGAGATTTAGGATGTTCTCGCATTTTCAGCCCTTGTCACAAAAATGTCCTTGACAGACATGAAAACATGAGTGCTTATGTAACTTGTTGGGTATCTTTTTGTAATTAGGTGGGAACCTTTTACCATCTCCCTTCTTCTTCTTCTTCTTCTTCTTCTTCTTCTTTTTAACTCAAGAGAAGAAGGTTTTGGTTCCCAATTGTAATTTGCTTGTTTTTGTTTCAATGAAAGCAATTCATAAATCCAAACAAAAATTTCATTTTCCAAACAAGTATCTCACCATTTTTTTTTTTTTTTTTTGTTGGTGTTTTGAGCCTTTAGTGCGTTATATTAACTTTTTGAGAGTTTTTATTTTGGGTAAAATGTAAAACTGACTCTCTAAGTTTTTTCTGATTTTATTTTAGTCTTCTAACTTTGCTTTTATTCATTTCAGTCCTCTAACTTTCAAGTTTATTCAATTAAGGCTTTTCCATCAACTTTTGTTATATGTTGTGATTAATTTTTCAATTTTATAAATTTTTCTTCAAATTTTTTAAATTAAAAAAAATTCAATTAATGATTAAAAAATATTTTCCAAGTTTTTTTTTTCAAAAAATTTTAACGAAAATTAACGAAAATGCCTTAATTGAATAAATCTAAAACTTAGAAGACTAAAATGAATGAAAGCAAAGTTAGAGGACTGAAATGAAATCTAAAGAAAGTTAGAGGGTCAGTTTTGCATTTTAGCCTTTTATTTTTATATTTATTTATTAAAAAAAAATATATTTGAGGTTGAAGAGAGGTTAACACTTTGAGCAAATCAACATAACAACAAGCAATTGAGCCATAAACTCCTCACACAAAGAACAAACAAAAGGAATGTTTTACAAATTACAAAGAACAAGTTTTAATATTTTATCCAACTTCCTTTTATACCAAAGCAATCTTATAGTTGATATGCAACCGTTTTCTTCCTTTAAGCTTGTTAATGCCCAGTCAAGATCATAAGAGCAGCAACAATCTGTCCAGAAGTTTCTAAAAAGTTAGTTCAATTGAAGTAATTCCTTTACTTGGATGGAATTTAAAACACAAAAAAGATTTGTAAGTCCATTGGATGAAATTTAAAACACAAACAAGATTTGTAAGTTCATTGAGCAATGGGTTTTTGTTTTCAGCGGTGGGTTAATGTTTCACAAGGATGGGTTTTCATTTTCCAATGTGGGATGGCGTATTCTGGTGTGGGCTTTCCATTTACAAGCCACCATGCCAATACTCCAGCAGCTACAAATTTGCGACAAACTATGGTTTTGAGGGTTTAGAGAGCAGTGGGTTTTGGTTTTTCAGCGGAGAGGTAATGTTTCTCCAAGTTGGGTTTTTATTTTTCAGCATGGGATGGTGTTCTCTAGAGTGAGTTTTTCTTTTTCACACTGTCATTCCAGTACTCCAGTTGCTGCAATTTGTTTTGGCACTCAAGCTTTTTCACATATTGGTTTTGGGAGGGAGAAGTAGACTAGAGGAGTAAGGTTACAGTGAGATTTGTAATTGAAAATTTGGAATAACTAGAGGTTTAAGTATTGTGTTATGTTGGTGGAACCAAGGTGATGAGATGTCTTGCCACGTATAAAAATTGTGAATAAAGTTGTGGTTTTGGGGGTGGCACTAGAATAACTCTTTGAAAGTGGAGACTGATGGTATAACCTATACCTATTGTTAAATAGCATTGTAGGCCTTAACCCTAAATTGTTGCAGAAGGCCCAAGAGTCTAAAGATCCAACAAATGAAAATGGGTTTTTTATTGTGTTTTGTGTTAGGCTAATAATTTTCTTTAATGGGTATGAGTTGACTTTATTATTGGGCTTGATGTAGTATATTTTGTTATTTGGTTAGGATGTTAGTAGATTGGGATCATTGGACTTGGTTTATTTCTAGGTATTGGGTTATAGCTAATGGGATTGAATAGTGGGCTCTGGGATTTGGATAAACAAGTTGAAAATAGTTTATTAGTTTGGGTTTCATTTGGTTTCTAGCTCGAGTTGGACTTATGTCTGGGATTTATGGGTCTTGTTCTTGGGTAGTTTTGATTTAAACTTAGGCTTTTCTTAACTTAATTCCATATAGGTTCTATTTAAACTTTTTTAGTTTAATAATGTGACAGTAAGACTAAAAAGAATTATAAAGACTATAAGAATTTGGAAACAATTTTTTTTTTTTTTTTTTTTTTGAGAAACAAGAATTTGGAAACAATTGGTTGTACATTTAGTGTAATAATTTTAGTCATAAAATGAGGTTGAAAACATACTGAACTTTAGTGTACGAAATCAAATATAGTATTTAACATTAATAGTTGCATATGTAGGCTACATAGAAGAAGGCACTTAAATTGATTAATGTTAGCTAGTATATTGAATAATGGTTATTATTGATATGTGATTTATGCAATTCAGAGATCATTTAGCTAGGTTTCCAGTTTTCTTATAAAATAATGTAGTGGATAGAAAGTTGGGTCAGGTGTTACTTCCTTATCAATAAAAAATAACTCTTATGGATTACCATTTTATATTGAAAATTTGTAACATTTATTAAGGAAAAATTAAATAATTCTCTCTATAGCTTGAGACTGGTTCAAATTAACCCCAAATTTTAAAAAATTTCAATTAAAATGATGAGAAAATATTGTACCAGACAAGTGTAGGTTACATTTTGCAAGTTTCTTCTCCTGCAATAAAATATCACCTTGTGTTCATGAAACAGGTCTGTCAATGCTTGGACAAGTGCCAAGCATAAATTACTTGATGTTTGGTTAATTTTAGTTAACAATAATGAATGGACCAATTTAAAAAATGATTAAACAAAATTTAATTGATTTTTAAAAAAAAATGCGGAGTATTATTTGAAACCATCCAGGCATGGACAGGCTTTAGTGAAAAATATATAATATAAATATCCATTTATATTTATTAGTTTATAGAATTCTGTCGATATATTTTAGTAAAAATTATATAATATAATTTATTCATTTATTTACTATTAGACAACAAAATCAAGCCTGAGTGATAGTAAAAACCTAGAATCTACAGGTGGTTCTAATAAACCGTATCTCCCTCTTCTTAATGATTGCAGATACTTGCTGAGCAGGTTCCTCCAGACCCGAGTGGTGCATGTGTTCAGGGAAGGGAATAGGTGCGCTAATGCACTTGCAAGAATGGGCAGCAACATGGCTGAGGAGTCTCCGGTGTTTGATAATCCTCCTAGTCCTGATGTTTTGTATTTTGTCAATATGGATGCTGCTGGTGTTTTGTGTAATAGGACTTCTAGCTCTGTACTCACTGATAGGGTGAGTTAGTTCTGTTTGTATTTTCCCTTAAAAAAAAAAAAAAAAAAAAAAACCTGGAATCTTATAATTTTTTTTAAAGGATTTTTATTAATGATCAGTTTTGAGGCACGTGTAATGCACGTGACAAATATTATTAAAAAAAAAAAGGTTCATAATAAATAATACTGTAATTCTAGAACGATTGACTTTAATTAAATGCTTATAGAAGATAATTAAAAACAATAGAAGATAACAGAGTTATTTGAGAACATTGAGAGAAGAAAATGAATCTATGACCGAAATATTGGTGTCCTCTTAAGATTGAATTACAAGGTTAGAGCATGATACAAATGTGATCTATCATGTGGAGGACATGTTTCCATAATTCAAGTGAAAAGAATACATAATCATTCTTTTGAGTTGGATTTTCACATCAATCTTCTTCCTCTATCTTCTTGAGACAGAATAGAAAAATATGTTAAGGATACCAATGCTACAAAATATTTGACCAAAACTTATACAAATAAAATCGCCCACAAAAAACAAACCAAAATGAATTTCAAATCATAGACCAAAAGGTTGTAAATAGTAAATACAATGATAGAGACAGGTCATAAAATCCTTAGCAATACGAGAAATGCTATGTCTACAACACTTTCAAAAAAAATCCTAAATGATAGGTTGTTATGGGTGGGTAAAAAAATAATTTAAGTTGTGAATTCAAATTAGAACTAATAACAACTTACCACCTATGATTTGTTGTGAAAATATTGTAGACATAGCAGTTCTCTAACAATAATCATTGTTGTTAAGATTTCAGGATTTATTTCACCTAAATATATATATATATATATATATTGTGGGGGGTAAAAACTCATGATCGTACGCTTGGCCTTGGGCCTTATCTCGAGAATGATGTATCCAAGGAGTGGCGAGCAACTAGGAGAAACCCCAGGCCCAGAATTGTAAAAGATGGAGTGAATTAAGGTTGTTCGAGGAGAAACTCGCTCTCGGATATTGTCAAATACTGATCAGCCTTGTGCTTCAGTAGTTCAGGTGATCCACCAGAAGATTTTTATGACAAGGAAAATCCTCACACGTGCAAAAGAGATAAGAGCCCAGAAATATCTAACAGAAAAGCTGCTGCCACCACAATAAATGCCCATCAACCACTTTCCTGACCACATTTATGTGGAGAAGACCACTGAACAGTGTTACATTGGCAATAACAACTCACAGAAGGCCAAAGAAGGTAGCTGATAGGACAAGTACTCAAGTAGTAACCCAAATGGTTGACAAGTATACAATGAAGATAATCTGTGAGTAAATATATAATGTAAAAGACCTCCCCTGTAAAGAGGGAGGGAGGGAGAGATTGGATCATTCTGAATTTCACTTGTAGAATTACAATAATGATAAACAATGAGCAATGATATCCTCGGATCTGATATTGATCCGTTTGCACGTGTATTGTTTTTGCATGACCATCAGTTAAAGGCCACATTAGACGTTGGCAATCTTGTCTAAACCTAGTTCTTCAATCTACTCTCTACAAATTTATTGGATCGGGCTCTTTGGACCTTAACCCAATCCTTCATTAGGCTTAGGCTCCAAATTGTGACCCTACAATTGGTGCCGTTTGTAGGAAGGGCTTGTGTGATAGTGAGGACAACGGCTAACTATGGCAGAGCCAGGTCCACAACAAGCAAAATCAAGGGGCTCTGAACGTGGTGATCCCTTCGTCAACCTTGAGCGGAGAGGTGACTGTGAGGGAAGTGCCCACGCCACACACCTTGACAAGAATCACCCTAGAGGAGAGAACCATGTTTCCCATGCAAACGACAGGAAGAACATGCAACTGGAAATTGACTGGTTAAAAATAGAGTTACGCCATGCAAAGAGAAAGCGGGCTTCCCTAGGCTCGAATTCTTCCTCTGATGACAAAAAGGACGCTGATTATAAACGGAGGTCTCGAACTCTGCCCAGTGAGTCCTTCTCTTACGAAAAGGAGAGTCATCGTCAACGGCAAAGTCGAAGCCCATCGCATCGAGGCGTAGGAAGTGACGCCATGAGCAAGGCCTTGAACCAAATCTCCAGATCCCCCTTTACGCGCAGCATCGAAAAAGCAAAACTCCCTAGGCGTTTTAATCAGCCAACGTTCACCATCTATAATGGTAGAACAGATCCTGTTTAGCACGTGAGTCATTTTAACTAGAGAATGGCTGTCCATTCCAGGGACGAAACCTTGATGTGCAAAATTTTCCCGTCTAGCTTGGGGCCAGTCGCGATGAGATGGTTTGACAACCTGAAGACAGACTCTATAAGTTCCTTCCATGAGCTCACTCAGGCATTCTGTTCTCGCTTTGTTACGTGTCATAGGGCTCCTCGATCTTTGGCTTCCCTACTGTCCTTGAGCATGCGAGAGGATGAGACCTTGAAAGCCTATTCAGATATGTACTAGGAAACGTTCAATGAAATGGACAACAACTTTGAAGAGATGGCCATCAGCTCTTTTAAGCTCGGCCTTCCAACTGATCACGGCCTGAGAAAGTCTTTACTAGCAAGCCAGTTACCAGCGTGCGCCAGCTGATGGACAGGATAGATAAGTACATAAGAGTCAAGGAGGACCAGTAACAAGAGAAGGGAAAGGACGAGGTTATCCCCTAGGAGAGGAAGGATTTCAGGTCGGACCGATACAGCAATAACAGGCCCCGTAGGGATCTGATCAGACAGTCAGGATCAAAGGATGTTCAGGCAGTTCACGCTGTGTTTCGAGAACCAATGCAACAAGTCCTGGAGAAGATTAAAAATGAACCCTTCTTCAAACACCCAAATAAAATGGTGGGAAACCCTGAGAGGCGTAACCACAACCTCTACTGTCAGTACCATCAGGATCATGGACACACCACCGAGGACTGCAGGAGTCTGTGGGATCATCTAAACCAACTCGTTCGTGAGGGCAAGCTAAAACAATTCTTGCACCACTCCGATGGCAGGGGGAGTCAATCAAACTCAAGGCCTCAAAGAGATGATTCCTCAAGACCACCCTTGGGTACAATAAATGTTATTTTCGCCGCACTAGGGAGAACGGGGTCCTGCCTATCCAGAGTAATGTCCTTAGTGTGGCTACCCACCGAAGACTATGGCCAAGAGCCGAAGAGGGCTAGAAGAGAAACACAGCCAGTATTGAGCTTCTCAAATGAAGACAAAATTGGAACCATCCAACCCCACAATGATGCCTTGGTGAAGGATTGGAGGGTATGATGTGAAGAGGGTAATGGTAGACCAAGGTAGCGGTGCCAAAATAATGTACCCTAACCTTTATAAGGGGCTGAACTTAACACCAGAGGACCTGACACCTTACAGCTCTCCCTTAGTGAGTTTTGATGGGAAGTTAGTCATCCCAAAAGGCCAAATCATGCTGCCCGTGCAAACTGGCCTAGAAGTAATGGAAGTAGATTTTATCGTGGTAGACGCTTACTCGCCTTACACCGCAATCGTGGCCAGACCTTGGCTTCATACACTAGGGGTTGTTTCTTTCAATCTTCACCAGAAGGTCAAATACCCGTCCAAAGGACAGGTTAAGGAGATCTTGGGAGACCAATCGGTGGCCAGACAATGCTTGGTGGCAGCGATCCATCATAAACCTAAAGCCGATTCCTCGGCCCATAATGAAAAGAACTTATAGCAATTAAAATCCTCAGTGTTGAATACCGAGGACCTAGCCGAGGGGGCAGAGTGTGAAAACTTGACAAAAGTCGTTATTGGTGATGATCCAAAAATGTTTTTTCAAATCGGATCCTAGCTACCTCCTTAAGAGAAGGAAAAGCTGATAGAATTCCTCAGAACAAACATTGACATATTTGCATGGGACTCCACTAAGGCCCTCGAATTGAATCCAGAATTCATTTTCCATCACTTAAACGTTAACCCAGCCATCATTCCTAAAAAGCAACCACTCCGACGCCCATCTAAGGAACATGCAGACGCTGTCAGAGAAGAGGTGATGAAACTCAAACGAGCCGGAGCAATTAAAGAGGTTTTCTACCCTGAATAGTTGGCCAACACTGTGGTAGTAAAGAAAAAGAACGAAAAATGGCGAGTGTGCGTGGACTTCACCCATCTAAATAAAGCTTGTCCAAAGGATCCATTTCCTATGCCAAAAATTGATTAATTGGTAGATGCAACTATCGGCCATCCTCGGATGAGCTTCTTAGACGCCTTTCAAGGGTACCACCAAATACCATTAGCCCTGGATGATCAGGAGAAGACCGCTTTCATCACCCCCGTTGGGAACTACCACTATAAAGTGGTGCCGTTCGGATTAAAGAACGCAGAAGCTACCTACCAAAGGATGATGACAAGGATGTTTAAGTCTCAGTTGGGTAAGAGCATAGAAGTTTGTATTGATGGCATGGTGGTGAAAAGCAAGATCATATCTGAGCACATTGGAGACCTCGGAAACGTTTTTGAAGTCCTTAGAGAACATAAGTTGCGCTTAAACACTTCTAAGTGTTCATTTGGGGTGGGATCAAGCAAGTTTCTAGGCTACATGGTTACCCACAGGGGAATTGAGGTGAATCCCGACCAGATCAAAGCAATCAACAACTTGCAGCCTCCTCGGAATCTCAAGGAAGTTCAGAAATTGATTGGAATGACTGCGGCCCTCAATCGTTTCATTTCTCGTTCAGTAGACAGATGCCAACCATTCTTCCAATTGCTAAATAAGTGGAAAGGATTTGAATAGACCGAGGAATGCGCCTCTGCTTTCCAGCAACTTAAAGAGTACCTCTCTTGGCCTCCCATTATGTCCAGTCCTAAAAAGGATGAAGTCCTCTTTGCCTATATCGCTGTGACCCTTTATGCTGTGAGTCTAGTGTTGATACGAGTTGATAATGGTGTACAATGGCCAGTTTATTACATGAGCAGGTCACTGCATGAGGTTCGATATCCACCCTTAGAGAAAGCCATTCTAGCCATAGTGCACGGAACAAGGAAGTTACCCCATTACTTCCAGGCACATATGGTCATTGTCCTCACACAACTTCCACTTAAAGCCATACTCAAAAGTGCTGATTACACAGGAAGGATCGCCAAATAGGGCACAGTTCTAAGGGCTTTTGACATTAAATACATGCCTCGCACCTCAGTTAAGGGCTAAGTCCTGGCAGATCTGGTGGTCGAGTTTACAAAGCCCTTTATAGAGGAAATAACACCAACACATAGCATGAATGGAAAATCATTTAGCCTAATCTCTTAGCAAGGTCCTTCACCCTAGGAAGTATACGTCGATGGTGTAGCAAATCATAAGTGCTCTAGTGTGGGGCTAGTGCTTGTATCCCCAGAGAAGGTCACCATTGAAAAGTCATTGAGGTTGGATTTTGCGGCGACAAATAACGAGGCTGAATATGAAACTCTGCTGATGGGTATAGCTATGGTCAGAAAAATTTGGGGGGGGGGGGGGGAGGGGGGGAAGTAATAGAAGTGTTCTTAGATTCAAGGTTGGTGGTCAGCCAAATGAGGGGAGAATTCGAGGCGAGAGATGAAAGAATGCAGGAATACTTGAGGCAGGTCAGACGCCTACAATCGGAGTTCGAATTTTTCAGTTTATTGCACATCTCCAGAAGTGGCAACTCCCATGCTGACTCCCTAGCCACCCTTGCGACCTCCTCGGCTCAATGCCTTCCTCTAGTCATTCTTGTAGAACATTTGTGCAGACCTACTGAGCCACAAGGAGAAGCGATCTAGGTTCATCAGGTAAGAGCGGGGCCTAATTGGATGGACCCAGTGGTGCTATTCTTGAAAGAAGATACGCTGCTTGAAGAAAAGTTCAAAGCTGACAAGATACGAAGGAAGGCTGCACGGTTCTGGCTGTCCAAGGACTAGAAATTGTATAAATGGTTTTTCTCAGGACCATACTTGTTATGTGTGCATCCCAAAACAACTGAGATTCTCCTTGAGTAGCTCTATGAGGGAATTTGCGGAAGTCATACTGGTGGTAGATCCCTAGCACACCGTGCTATCACTCAAGGATATTGGTGGCCGAATATGTAGAGGGAAGCCCAAGAATTCATGAAGAAGTGCAATCAGTGTCAACAGTTCACCCTAAACATACATCAACCGGGAGGAGTCCTCAATCCACTGTCCAACCCTTGGCCATTGGCTCAATGGGGTTTGGACATTATGGGCCCTTTCTCCAAAGCAGCAGGAAATATGAGGTATCTATTGGTCAGCATGGACTATTTCACCAAAATGGGTAGAAGCTGAGCCCTTAGCAAACATTAGGGATGTGGATGCTAAGAGATTTGTCTGGAAAAACATCGTCACTAGATTTGGAGTCCCTCATACCCTTATCTCGGACAATGGCCTCCAGTTTGATAGTAAGGAGTTTAGAAGATATTGCTACGAGTTAGGAATCACGAACAGATATTCTACTCCTGCCTACCCCCAAGGGAATGGACAAGCAGAGGCTGTTAACAAGGTCATAGTAAATGGACTAAAGAAGAGATTAGACGACGCGAAGGACAAATGGGTGGAAGAATTGCCACATGTCCTTTGGACATATCGAACCACTCCTCGAAGGTCCACTAGGGAGACCCCATTCTCAATGACTTACGGGGCAGAAGCTGTCATCCCTCTAGCAACTGGCCTCCCAACCTTAAGAACTAGTTCATTCTGTCCGGGCACGAACAACGATTTGCTAGAGAAGAGTTTAAACTTGATCGAAGAGAGAAGGGAAAAGGTGATGGTCCAACTAGCGTATTATCAGCACAAACTTAAAAAGGGTTTTGACACAAATGTTAAAGTGAGGCCATTAGCTCCTAATGATTTGGTATTGAGGAAAGTTCTTGGCGTTGCAAAGAACTCAACATGGGGGAAACTAAGACCCAATTGGGAAGGGTCATACCGTATTACCTCGATGGCTGGCACTAGGGCACACTTCTTAGAAGATCTAGATGAGCATGTAATACCACGGCTGTGGAATGTAAACAACCTGAAAAAGTATTACTATTAATGAATGCTCTTTTGATCAATATGTTTTTCATTTATAAAATTTTCATTTTTCCTAAGTGTTTAAACTTAAAACTCAATCATGCCTGTAGTCCTCGGACCAGATGATGTGAGTTAGTTAACACTCTATGACATCTTTCATAAGTGTTTAAACTGATACTCAGTCAAGCCTGTAATCCTTGGACCAGCTGATGTGAGGAGGTTAACACTAGATTTCGAATTTTCATAAGTGTTTAAACTGATACTCAGTCAGTCCTGTAGTCCTCGAATTAGCTGATGTGGGGAGGTTAACACTAGATTTCGAATTTTCGTAAGTGTTTAAACTGATACTCAGTCAAGCCAGTAGTTCTCGGACCAGCTGATGTAGGGATGAATTTTTGTAAATGTTTAAACTGATACTCAGTCAGGCCTGTAGTCCTCGGACCAGCTGATGTGGGGAGGTTAACACTAGATTTTGAATTTTCGTAAGTGTTTAAACTGATACTTAGTCAGGCCTGTAGTCCTCAGACTAGCTGATATGGGGAGGTTAACACTAGATTTCGAATTTTCATAAGTGTTTAAACTGATACTCAGTCAGGCCTGTAGTCCTCAGACCAGCTGATGTGGGGAATTTCACACACCATGACGCTTCTTGTATTTGACAAAGTCAAGTCACAGTTGTACGTTCCTCCATAACACTCGTTTGTTAGCACTACGCAATACTTATTTGCTTCTCATTAAGTACCCAAACAAGTTTACAATGAGTACTAATCCCAGAGGTATGTGCACTTAACCAAGTATAAGCTGGTTACTAAGAAATTGATGGATTCAGCTATCATTGCAGAAAGATTAACAGGTATTATTAATGTAGAGTGGAAATTTTCGTTATTGACACTTAGCCAAATCATAATTGTTTGCAAAATATTCCCCTTAGTTTTTATAAGAACCAGATCAGCAACAAAGCGAGTAAAGACATATGGAATAAAGACAAGACAAATGAAAAGAAAGATCCATTCCTTAATCAAAAAGTGTGTTACATTTTGTCCCATGGCCGAGGGCCAATAAAGAGAAAACAAACAAAACCATAAATAAAATAAAATATACATATGGCAATGACAAAAAGGTCAAATTGCGTCTTCGAGGAAGGAGGGTTCGCACTTTGGCTCGGCTGGGAGGTGATACTGTCCTTGGCCTTAGGATCAGCTTTTTTGTCCATTGGCTTTACCTCTTTAACTTTGGCTTCACCTTCCTTGGCCTTGGCAACATCTTCGGTTGGCTTCCCTTCGGTTTCTTTGTTCTTTTTAGCAGCCTGGATCTCCAAGGGTTGCTCAGATTTCTCTTGAGCAGGATCAACAGCAGAGATGATGGCATATGGGGCAGCACGAATTTCAAGATCGTAGTAAATGCTCTCAGGTTGCCTCCACGCCGAGTCCGCAGGGACACCCGCAATATCAAGGGCTTTACCCCATGATATGGTGCAATAGTCCCTGCACAACTCAACAAATTCCTCTGTGAGCCTGGCCTGCGTCTCCTCCACACCGAGTGCGTAGGAAGCTTGTTTTTCAACCTCCAAGGCTTCCTTTGCCAGCTGGGCTGCCTCTTTTGCCTTCCGCAATGCAGCTTTCAGGTCTATAACCTGCTGTTTTTCCGTGGCCAGCTCAATCTCAGTGAGGTGTAATTTCTTATGCTGGTCCTCGGCTTGTGTCTCCGAGTTTTCAAGCCGGCCACAGCGCTATTCCGCTCCCTCTCTGAGATGGTAAACCTATTATTAAGCTCGGCGTGCTCCTCTTTGAGCGCGCCTAAGACTTTCTCAATTTCAATACGGGACTGGGCCTTTACTCGGGCCTGATTGTTTTTGCTTTTAACCCATTCCTCGGCCACTAAGACCTGTTAGGTAATCTACATGAAGAAAACCAAGGAGACCCGAATGAAAGTCAAAAAGAAGAAAACGAACAAGTATTGATGGTAAATGAATTGACTAAGGATGAAACACATGAGTGTCCTTAAACACTTACCATGGCCAAGTCCCTTTTCAGGGACAGGAAGAGATCCGGCTGCTTGAAGAGCCTGTATGCTTCCATGTCCCTCGGCAGAAGGAACGGTTGCTCAAGAGCCTCAGCAATATAGCCTGCCTGCCTTCCTTAGTAACTCCGAACCGAGGCGTCTGGAAGTATAGGGGCACCATCCACTTCCAGTTTAGGGGCCCAAATTAGCGGTGGTCGGCGCACATCAACGCCTTGAGAATCCTATCTACTTTCCGCGAAGGATGCTCGTCTGTCCCTCGTGCGTCTGGGCTACTTGGCCTCCTTCTGTAGGATCATTTCACCTTCTTCCACCTCTTATACTTCTGGCTCCTTCTGTTTCTTTTTCATATCAACGATGGGTTGCTGATTAGTTGAGGTCACCGGAAGAGGAGGGGGAGGTGGAAGTTTGGTGATGGTTTGGGCCTTAGAGGCATCTTTTAAGGTGGAGCTTTTACCCCTCGCCCCCATCAGCGCCCACAAGCCTATACCACCCTTGTTCGAAGCCATTTCTTCTTCTTCTTCGTAAAAGTCCTCTGGGCGAGAAATCACCAATAAAGGAGCTTGAATATCGGAATGTTGGTCTGGCTTGTTCTCGGCGTCCGATAATGAAATCACTTTTTTGCCCCGGCCTTCCTCCTCTTTGAATTGGAATTTATCAATTTCCTCGTCAATTGAACAGTTTGAAGACGAAGTCCCCTCTCCAATTGTTGATGCTTCAGTAGGGATTTGATGGATCGGCTGGACGACCAAAGGAACGCCCTGGGGAACAGGATATGCCACTGGGGGAAGATTGTGGTCGGCTAGGAAATTTGGCCAAGATACGTTGATGCGATTGATTCGACGGTCTTTCACCCTTATAGCATTGCCGATGTCTAAGTATGTGTCCGAGAGGGGCTTAAAGTCCAATATCAGGTGGACAGCCCGTAGTTGCTCGTCCTCGCTCACAAAGATCTCAGATCGCAGCAGGTAATTAAGGGCCTGGACGTTGGTCAAGCTAAGCTGGGGGGCTACGTGTCTTCTATTTGTAAACACTGCCGAGCAAAAGAAAACTGTTAGACGGCTATAAAAAAAAAAAAAAAAAAAAAAAAAAGAAGGAAACAGAGCAAGGTTGGGGGTGGTGAGCTCAAATCTATCACTAAGGAGCCTAAGTCTAAGGCATCCCACCTGGTTCCCCCACTTGAACTGGACAATAAACACCATCGTGCCACGATCCTGAAGTTATGAGGAAATCATCCTTCATACCCTTATTTGACTTAGGCAAACCTTACCACGTTCGAGCAGGATCTTAAGTAGTATCTAGCGATTTTTTAGGAATGACACTCATACATGTGCACCACGTCGTGCCATGTGAGCTACAGACCCAGATGCTCATTGAGAGCATCAACGCTACCCAAAACTCTGAATAAGTTGGGCGCGCATTAATGGGGGCATTACCTATGGTTAAAGAGGTAGTCCCTAGTTACTGTGCCCATTGGGAGGGTCATTCCCCCCTCTATAAAGTCTATCATGGGGATAACAATCTCTCCCTCTTTTCGATTGGTTTCTATTCGTTCTGTGGAACAGTAGCATAGATATACCCCCTAGGGTATATGGTATTTTCTCTTGAAGGCCTCTATTTTAGTAGGGGAGTCCACTAAGTTCTCGAATCTACCCATTTTTGCAAACTAAAAGAGAGGCCACTGTAGTCCACGGGTGGAGAAATAAAGATTCAAAGGCCGAGCAGGCTGTCCGACAAGAAAACAATAAATCCAAAGAAACTATGACTTACACAAGCTAAGATGCAAGGGGACCCACGAAATCCTGTAAGAGGAGTTCTAAGGTTTCCTGAGAGAAAGATAGTGAGACGTTTGGCGATTTGATCAGTTTGACAAGTTGGAGTGCTAATGATCGCTAGAGAGCCTGGGAGTTTCTAAGATAGTGGAGAAATGATTTCCTCTGATGCTTTATATAGGAGGTGAAAAGTTAGGTGGGAGTGACCCCGCCCAAACTTAAGGAAAAATATCAACCGTTAGATTAACTCCTCACCGGTAGATGCAAGGGACATAACGTTGCCTAGAGCAATTAATGAAGCCTCACAAATTCCGAAACGATTAATTACGATTATGACGCGCGTAGAACCATGCCTCCCACGTGTAAATTCAAAGGCTTTTAATGTCCCCATTGGTGGACTTTAAAGTAAACCAAAATCCCACCTTTTCCCCTTGGATGTGAGAGAAAAGCTGAAATTTTGAGGAGCTATTATGGGGGGTAAAAACTCATGATCGTACGCTAGGCCTTGGGCCTTATCTCAAGAATGATGTATCCAAGGAGGGGTGAGCAACTAGGAAAAACCCTAGGCCCAGAATTGTAAAAGATAGAGTGAATTAAGGTTGTCCAAGGAGAAACTTGCTTTCAGATATTGTCAAATACTAGTCAGCCTTGTGCTTCAGCAGTTTAGGTGATCCACCAGAAGATTTTTATGACAAGGAAGATCCTCACACATGCAGAAGAGATAAGAGCCCAGAAATATCTAACAGAAAAGCTACTGCCACCACAATAAATGCCCATCAACCACTTTCCTTACCGCATTTATGTGGAGAAGACCCCTGAACAATGTTACATTGGCAACAGCAACTCACAGAAGGCCAAAGAAGGTAGCTTATAGGACAAGTACTCAAATAGCAACCCAAATGGTTGACAAGTGTACGATGAAGATAATCTGTGAGTGAATATATAATGTAAAAGACCTCCCCTATAAAGAGGGAGGGAGGGAGAGATTGGATCATTCTGAATTTCACTTGTAGAATCACAATAATGATAAATAATGAACAATGATCTCCTCGGATCTGATATCGATCCGTTTGCACGTGTATTGTTTTTGCATGACTATCAGTTAAAAGCCACATTAGCCGTTGGCAATTTTGTCTAAACCTAGTTCTTCAATTCACTCTCTACAAATTTATTGGATCGGGCTCTTTGGACCTTGACCCAATCCTCCGTTGGGCTTGGGCTCCAAATTGTGACCCTACATACATACATATATATATTACTAAAACATCACTTTAAAAAAAAAAAAAGTTGAAATAAAAGAACCTGAAGGTGTAGAAAACTTTAAAGGTTTTGATTAACCATGTCAATTAGGTAAGGCTATGATTCATGATAAATGAAACAAAAATGAATATTTTCCAAATTAGCATATCCATCAGCACTACAAACCAACAAGAAAATATATTTCAATACTTGGGTTATACTAACTAAGTACATAAACACTATCTATGGCTCAACCAAATTCTTCAATGCAAAATTCCGAGACCCATAAATATGAAATCTCAAATTTATAACAAAGTCTTCAATCCAAACCCTCAACACCGATAAATCCCAAGTCAACCACGTGAATAAATTTTCAAGTGATCAATCTATACATAAGCTCCAAAAACCAAAATTTATAAATCAATTTCTAAATTATTTGTAAATCTCATACCAATTAATTAAGATTTAAGCCCAAAAAAAAGTTACAAATTTTCTTTCTTTTTTCTTATCTCTATCTCTCTATGTCCTATGTTTATGTCTATCAACAAAGCTACTGGTAGAACAAAAAGTTAACAAAGAGATAAGAAGATGCAGTGGCCTCAAGGGGGCTGACATGTAAAATACCAAAAAAAAAAAACCATAACACTTCAGACTTCACTACTTTTCAAGGATAAATAAGTAATTACGTTTTATATAAATAGAAGTCTGCCGTTTAAGTCCTTCATAAGTCCTTTTATCAAACACAAGCAACTGAACTTTCATTATTTACATAGATGTATAGATATTTTATAAGGATTTTTTTATTATTATTATATAAATTAGAAAGGCTTAAAAGGATT
Organism: Quercus gilva; assembly: GCA_023621385.1. NCBI lineage: Eukaryota > Viridiplantae > Streptophyta > Magnoliopsida > Fagales > Fagaceae > Quercus > Quercus gilva. The sequence continues at coordinate 41,810,658 of CM042480.1, forward strand.
TTAACAACTTAAAAAATGTTTGTTTTCCTATTGTACTTTTTTCTTTTTCACAAGACAAGATTAAAATATACTCCGTATAAAATATAAGATAAGTTCAAATCCAACCAAAAGGATAAAGTCTAAACCCGTCCATTGTCAACGTACCCTCAAATAATGGGGCCATGATAGCATAGAATTCTAACCATAGGTAGGCCATTCAAAATTTGGATAAGCCCCTCAAAATGGCATCTCTCTCATTGTTCCATTTTATTTTTCTCATTGTTCCATTTTATTTTTGTTTCGTCCATCCAACGTTTCCACCATATGGTTTCTTCTTCAACAATCTACATCAATCCCTACATGCATTTTTAATGATATTTAACATTGTAAGCGCACTTTTTGGCTCCTAAGCCCAAAAGGTAAAATGATTCGACCCAAAGAGTTCAACACAATGAATTTTTAGAAAGTGGGCTGGAAACTAGGTTTCAATAAGTTGGACAACAATTATAATGGGTTAAACATGACAAAAAAGCAAAGATAAACAAGTTTTGTGCAAAGAAAATCTTCTGCAGCAAAGTCCGAGGAGAGTAGATCTTGTATAGGCCTCTTTTCAATTTGATTTCAAGTTTAGTTCTTATTGCTACAGTGTTTTTTCTATAAATTCTCAAATGATTCTCCTGTAATTGAGGTCTTTCTTCTTTATATTACCCTGTTTGCTTCATCTCAACCCTCCACGTGTAGATCAAGTTGCTGGCTTTTATCATTGTCCCATCAACACCTTCTTGAAGTCTTTGGGAATAGTTGTAAGGCTGAATATCACTGTTTAAATATTACCTCCACATTAATACGGTCAGAGAGTTAGCTGCAGAGCTTTTAATGCGGTGGTAACAGCTTTCTCTTAGATATATCTTAACTTCCCTTTATCCTATTCCCTCCTAATGTTTATCCTTACCAGTAGAATCGTTTGGAGCGTAGCTCCTAATGGCAGACCAAACCTTCTAACCTTTGCTCTGCTTAGCAGAGGAGGCATTTCTCATCGGATAACCTTACCAAACCTTTATGGCCAGAACTCACCGATTGGTACCTTTCCGTTAAAGCCTACCTGTCCTCGGATTGCTAAATGTCCTTAAATAAGGCCCACAACCCAATTTACACTCCTGGACCCTTCATCCCTACAAACACATTCCACTTTCATCTAGAAATAAGACTTTTCATCATATTTTCCAACCAACAAACAAACAACGTTCTCACCGCGATCCGAACACACTGCCCTTTTTCCTTAGACCAAGACAACAACAACAACAAATAAGCCCTCATTCTTACACGACACAACCCAACAGAAAAATAATAAACCACCACCAAATTCACAGAGAAAGAGCGGGAGAGAGCTCAAATGGTATCCTTTGACTTTAATTAAAAGCTTATAAAAGATAATTAAAAACAATAGAAAATAACAGAGTTATTTAAGGACATTGAGAGAGGAAAATGAATCTATGACCGAAGTATTGGTGTCCTCTAAGGATTGAATTACAAGGTTAGAGCATGATACAAATGTGATCTATCATGTAGAGGACATGTTTCCATAATTCATGTGAAAAAAATACATAATCAATCTTTTGAGTTGGATTTTCACATCAATCTTCTTCCTTTATCTTCTTGAGACAGAATAGAAAAATACGTAAGGATACTAATGCTACAAAGTATTTGACCAAAACTTATACAAATAAAATCACCCACAAAAAAACTAATAAAAATTGATTTCAAATCTTAGACCAAAAGGTTGTAAATAGTAAATACAATGATATTTAGAGACAGGTCATAAAACCCTTAGCAATAAGAAAAATGCTATGTCCACAACACTTTCAAAACAAATTCTAAATGGTAGGTTGTTATTGATTGTTATAGGTGGATAAAAAAGTAATTTAAGTTGTGAATTCAAATTAGAACCAATACCAACTTACCACCTATAATTTGTTGTGAAAATATTGTAGACGTACCACTTCTCTAACTAAGTACATAAACACTACATCTATGGTTCAACCAAATTCTTCAATGCAAAATTCTGAGACCCATAAATTTGAAATCTCAAATTTATAGCAAAGTTTTCAATCCAAACCCTCGACACTGATAAATCCCAAATCAACCACGTGAATAAATTTCCAAGTGATCAATATATACATAAGCTCCAAAAACCAAAATTCATAATCAATTTTCAAATTGTTTGTAAATCTTATACCAATTAATGAAGACTTAAGCCCAAAAAAAAGTTACAAATTTACAATTTTTTTTTTCTTATCTCTGATTCTCTATCTCTCTTGTGTCCTATGTTTATATCTATGTTTATGTCTATCAACAAAGTTACTGGTTGAACAAAAGTCAACAAAGAGATAAGAAGATGCAGTGGTCTCGTGGCTGACATGTAAAATACCACAACCAAAAAAAAATATATATATATATATATATCCTCAGCAACACTTGAGGCTTCACTACTTTTCAAGAATAAACAAGTAATTAGGTTTTATATAAATAGAAGCCTGCTGTTTAAGTCCTTCATAAGTCCTTTTATCAAATAGAAGCAACTGAACTTTCCTTATTTACATAAATGTATAGACTTTTTATAAGATTTTTTATTATTATATAAATTAGAAAGGTTTAAAAGGATTTTAACAGCTTAAAAAAATGTTTGTTTTCCTCTTGTACTTTTTTTTCTTTTTTACTAGACAAGATTAAAATATATAAAATATAAGATAAGTTCAAATCCAACCAAAAAGGATAAAGTTTAAACCCGTCCATTGTCAACGTACCCTCAAATTGGAACGTACAAATTGTAATCTTTCAACTTTTTTATATTACGTTTTTTTTTTTTTTTTTTTTTTTTTGGGGATAGATTTTATTTTCGTATTCCTTTTAAATCCCAACATAATAAGCCTTTTGTTTTGTTTTTGGATATTTGATATTTTAACTTAGGACAAAAATCTTCTATAAAAAAATAAAAAAAAATCTTAGGAAAAAATTCAAATAATGAGGCCATGATAGCATAGAATTCTAAACCGTAGGTAAGGCAGGCCAATCAAAATTTGGATAAGCCCCTCAAAATGGCATCTCTCTCTCATTGTCCCATTTAATTTTTGTTTCGTCCAATCAAAGTCACCACCATATATGGTTTCTTCTTCAACAATCTACATCAAACCCTACATGCATTTTTAATGTTATTTAACACGTTCCACTTTCATCTAGATAAAAAGACTTTTCATAATAAGTATTTCCCAACCAACCAACCAACCAACAAACAGACAACGTTCTCACCGCGATCCGAACACACCGCTCTTTTTCCTTAGACCAAGACCACAACAACAACAACAAATAAGCCCTCATTCTTACAACACAACACAACCCAACCCAACAGAAAAACCATAAACCACCACCAAATTCACAGAGAAAGAGAGGGAGAGACAGAGCTGAAATGGCGTCGTTTGATTCGTTCAGCAACGAGGTTGACGAGCAGAACAACCACGAGTCATCCACCACCACCATCACCACCACCACGCGTCCTTTTGACGACGATGGCTACATCGGCTACGACCCTCGCCTCGCTTCTCAGCGCTACGAAGACTCCTCCGCTTTCGTCTCCTCTGATGACTACGCTGGAGATCCACCGCCACCGCCTATTCTATCTGACGATGTTGCAACGGGTTACGAGGAGAACGACGACGTTTACGGGGCTCCCACAGCTTCCAACCCGGACAACGTCTCGCCATTTGAGTCCGGTGCCAATGGCGGAGACGAAGATGATGGTGGTGGGGTCTTCTCTTCTGAAGGCCCCATCTTGCCACCTCCCGAGGCGATGCGTGAGGAAGGCTCTAAGTTGCGCGAATGGAGGCGGTCAGTTCTTTAACTTTGTTCCTTTTTTTTTTTTTTTGTTAATCTTTATAATGATTGTGTTGTATTGGTTGGTTGTGATCTTTGATTTATGATTGCATAACTGGGTTTCTAGACAGTTGGATTTGTTGTGGATGAGCTTAGGATCTTTGAGTTATGAAATCATAAATGGGTTTTCAATTAGTAAATTGGAATGAAAGTTTGGTTAGTTGATCATGTGGGTAATGGGAAATTTTGAAGAGTATTGCAGATTTGAGCTGATTGACTTTTTTTTTTTGTTATCAATGAATTTTATTTAGGTTAAGCTGGTTAACCTAAAAATGGTTGCATTTGCAATGTGCCAGATTAAATTCTACATTAATTTTCATTGTCCATTCTATTCTCCAAATTAGTGTCCAAAGTTAATTGATCAGTGGGTTTCATCCATCCCAAACTATAGCAATGTGCACTCTAAGCTACTTTGCTACACCTTAATTGGGGATTAATTTTCGCACTAATTGTTTAACTCAGTCACTAATTTTTACTATGGGCTGGACATTGCAAATAAGTCTCAAATAAGGATGTTGATAAGAAAGTTTTGTAATTTAAGGTGCACGTTTCAAATGTTCCCGTAGTTTGACTTAGATAACTACAATTAATCCTTTAATTTATCATTGTGAACTGGGACCATTATAGCAAATGATAACTGTGATCATTATTAGAAAATTTAAATGGTTTCAATAGAAGCAGTTTCTAAAACCTTGAAGAGCTAGTCTTGTAGCATAAGTTGTGATGGTGGCTATGATGTTAGTTGATCCACTTCGGATTGTTAGATATTTTTTCTTGTAAAATGTTCTACTGCTATATAGAACTAAGTTACCTGGAATGCTAATTGTTGTGTTATGCAGATGGAGAATGTGGTATTGTATGTTATTTAGCCAAAAATGTGGAACAATGGGGGTTTAGCGTTATACATAGCTTGTATAAATTGTTTGATCAGAAGCTAGAATTTGATAAAGCTAGTTTTAAGCTGGAATACTCATCCACAAAATGGGTGAGATTTTTGGTTTGTAAAAATTGGTTTATTGAAACAGAAAGTGTATCAGGTTTCAGATTGATGAATCTTGGAACAAGGTGGCTGGGATAATCGAGAATTGGGGTTATGCTAATTCAGAACTTGCTTGAGCTTTAAAATTATAGTTTTGTCTAGCCAAGAGTTTTGTAACTCAACTAGCACCTACCATTGTTTTTAACAGAAACGTTCAAAGTTCAAATCCCCCCCCCCCCACCCCCAACTATTGAATTTTAAAAAATTATAGTTTGTGTCTAAATATGATTTTGGGTCAGTGCAGCACAATCAATCATAAAAATTTCATTCAGGAATCTGAACATCTACCTTCTAACAATCAATCACAAGAAAATCATGACATGTATACAAAAATTATTGAGTTAACTACAGACAAGTCTACCAACATTAAAGTTCCATTAGATACATCATTTAAATTTTAAAAAAATAAATAAAAATAAAAAATAAATAAATCAATTGAGACAAATGAATGCATTGGCTGCAATGTAGCAGGAGCCTCATCTATCTCACTTGTTTTTATTAGGATCTTACATCTACATCCACCTGTTTCTCTTCTTTATATAATTTATCTCACTTGTACATATGGTCCTTTAATGCAGCAATTATATACTCTTGGGCCTTTTGGAATGTGGATTGTAGTACAGTAAATTGAGTTTCTAGATTGGTTTTGATAAATTGAATTCAAGTAATATTTTCATCTGTTTGTTACATCTTGAGAATGTGGAAATATGCTATAGCTGCTATTGAGTGCAGCCCTATGTATTTTTTTTCAATGAGCCCTTGCTCAAATGGTATGTCGTCATAGCAAAGTAGTGGATGCTTGTGTAACTTACCAATAAGGGGTAAAAAAGGAACAGCACTGTGTATTTGGTAATTGTATATCCTTATTTATTTATTTTCTTTTGCTTTTGTTGGCACTGCTCTACCTAATAGCACAGATTTTTTTTTTTTTTTTTTGATAAGTCTATTAGCATGGATTTTAAGTGGGTAGTTTGTGTTCTGAAGTCAAAGATCTGAATTATGTTGAGCAACAGTGCATATATTGTTGAAAGCAGAGCCATTGCTGGTTAGAGTTTATCTATCTGGCTTGGGATGTGATTATTGAAAGTTTATGGCTGCATTTGAGCATTAGGCATGCTATGCAGTCATGTAGAATGGGTCCTCCTTATTACAGGAAAGGGGATATAGAGATTAGATCCTATTAGTGAATTGTAAGTTTTATCTATGGGTTTGGGATGGCCTTTGAGATTGATCTAAATAATGATTGTTGCTTTACTATTCACTGCTTAAGGTAACATTTCACTTCAGATTTCATTTTGATCCTCATTTTTGTCTACCTTTCTTGCTTTTTATTTCTATTTTTTTTTTTTTTTTATAGATTTTCATTTCTGGCGGAGAAAATACTACTGTAGATTGAGCCAAGAATGATTTACAGAGAAAGCTAACATTCCTCTGGTGTATTTTGTTGGCCAATGAAATAATGAATTCTGTTGTTTGCTTGCATGATCTTTATGAAGTTAAAGTGGTTCAAAAATCATGTTTGACTCTTGTTTTTAGCCATAGACTTCTGCTTGGTCATTAAATTTGTGCATTGTAAACCTTTGACATTATTGATGCAGTCAAAATGCCATTCATCTTGAGGAAAAGGAGAAAAGAGAGAAGGAGATGCGGAATCAGATTATTGAAGAAGCTGAAGAGTATAAACGGTCTTTTTATGAGAAAAGGAAGCTGAATTGTGAAACAAACAAGACTAACAACAGAGAAAGAGAGAAGGTACAAGTTGCAAATCTCATTGTTCTTTCCCTTCCTGGCCCCTCCTCCTAGCTAATCCTCTCTGGTCCTATCTCTCTCTCCTCCAAATGGCATTTATTTCCATGCTTCATAGTTTAAGATAAATGAATTTGAACTTTTTTTTTGGCAGATTAACTTGGCTAACCAAGAGAAGTTCCACAAAGAAGCTGACAAGCATTACTGGAAAGCAATAGCAGAGATCATTCCTCGGGAGGTCCCTAATATTGAGAGGAAGCGAGGGAAGAAAGATGCTGATAAGAATCCTTCGATTGTGGTCGTTCAGGGTCCCAAGCCAGGGAAACCCACTGATCTTTCTAGGATGCGGCAAATTCTCTTTAAGCTGAAACAAAACCCTCCTCAACACATGATGCCTCCCCCACCTGTACCTGCCAAAGATGGCAAGGATGCAAAGGAAGGGAAGGATGCCAAGGATGGGAAAAGTAAGACACCAACTGCAGCAGAGGCTGCAGGAAGAAATGCATCTGCATCACCTGCAAAAGATGCTACCACTAATGGTACTTCTGACCCGTCCAAACCAGAGGCGGCTGCTGCTGCTGCTGCTGAGAGCGATGCAGCTGCTGGAACCAAGCCAGCCCCTGCTGAGTAATGACACGCTATATTCATTTCTTCTTTCTTAGATTGCTTCTTTTTCACATACCATTTGCTATGAAGAAATAAGCACGACTATTTTATGATCCTTTTTGAGTCCATGAGATGGGTTCATGAAGAGGTTTCATCGTTTCTATTCATTTTTGTTTCCCCTTAGGACATGGTAGGCTTTACATGTAATTTTTTACTCTCTCGCTCCACTTGTTTTGACATCTGTATTGTAACTAAATATTCACTCTAAATTTTTATCTAACTTAACAACGATGACTATTAGTATGCCATCCTATGCATTAATTCTATTGCTGTTTGTTGCTTGGCATGATCATTAGTGGTTGAAAAAAGAATGGCCTGAGCATTTGACGTTCAATTTGGTTCATCCGTTATTTCCAGAATCTTCTCTTTGTGTATTGTAAGGTCATCCTTTTTAGTGAGGAAGAATTATTTGTCTTTGAGGCTTGAGATATTACAAAATGTATAAGGAATTTTTTTGGTTTATGATGGAAACTATATTGTAAAAGGTTATAAGAGGAAACCATTTACCTTGACTTGTTGCCTTGTAAGTAGACTTTTAAAGGTCAAAAACAAAAGAGCTCGAATAAATTCTCTGGCTGGTGATCTTCCTTTGTGTTTGAGAAAGGGTGGTTTATGATAAACTTGAAATGATGTCCTAGAATAGACCGGTATTGAAATATTAAGTTCCAATGATGTACACACGGCTTACTAATTGGTCCAGATTCAAGTTAGGTTTTCTTTGGGCTGTAGTCTAGAAATCCAACATCCAAATTGAACATGTCAAGTGGAGGAATCAGTTTTGATTGAATGCTTCATCAAAACTGTAAAGTTGTGATTTCCAATTAGCTTTTGTTAGCTTTAATTCTGTGCTAAATTTGATTGTAATTTCTTTGATCATTTCCTTATATATATGTGGGTTTATTTGTAAGGGATGAGTGTCAAAGATTGGTGAAGAATCAAGCTTCGAAGAAGAAACAATGCAGTTCGCGACTAGCTCTCAAAAAGCTTGCGAAAAGAGTAACCCGCTATTAGGGTACTTTTTTTTTTTACACCTAATTTTATTTGAGTACCACTTATTTATTTTCAAATACCACTAATAAGTTATTGGGTTTTCCCAAATATTTTTTGCTTTACTATTATATTAATCACAAATATTTCATATCTCATTATTTAAATTGGGTCATGATATAAATTATCACAAAAAGCCCAAAAACTCATATTTTTCCAATTTTATTACCATTATTTAGTTAAGCCCAAAACTGACCCTATGAACCCAATACACACATCATATTCTATTTAAAACCCAAGAATACTTATGCTTGACAATATTTGAAAAGCCCATAATTTAAGTCAATGGCAAAATAATTTTATCAATAGAATTCAAATCCATAATTAAAACCCATGATTTAAACTCATGACAATTTATTTATCCAAAGCCCAATTCACATTAGCAACATCAAAACCTAATTTTCATTGGCAACATTAAAGCGCAAAACCCAATTCTCATTGGCAATATCAAAACCCAATTCTCATTGGCAATATCAAAGCTCAGTTCCTGCTGGCAATATTTAATAGTGTCAAGTAGTTGGCATTATTAAGTCTGTTGTTCTGCCCCTGATCAGTCCTACGTTTTTGGAATTTTGCTAATCAATCCCATGAGCTTAACTATAAAAGGGAACTGCCATCAACTCATGGAAAACAACAAATCTTATCATAAAATTCCTCACGCATCATACTATTTTCAGCCTATAAGTCAGTCTCTTAGTTCAAAAACTGGCCTTTAGTTCATAAACCATCTTCTCAAAAAATCCCAACACCTTAAAATAGATACCAACCCCTCCAAAATTTCTGATTTTCTTGTCACTTTGCTTGTGGTTTAACTCTCTCCAAGCTCATAAATCATTCCCTTTAACCCACACTCACTTAGCCTCAGACGTTCCTTTTCTTTTTCTACATATTCACAGCCTATAAATGTTTCCTAATCAGTCACAAACAACTCTTTACCCATTAAAGCCTTAGCCTCAACATTAACTCTATCACACCACCACAAGTTTAAATACTCACTCACTCAAAAATAGCCTACACTACACCATTCATGCCCCATATATAGATATTCCAAAAATCTTAGTTCAATATGTGCTGCTCTGAGCTGGAATCTCTCTCTCGCTTCATTCCATCCTTTTTTTTTTTTTTCCTCTTTTACTTGTAATTATGAAGCCTTTAATCCTTGTTTATTGTTATTACGATGAAAGCTATAATGTTTTGGATACTATGGAAGTTTTCCCTTATGTTGAACTAATAATAATGAGAAAAATATATAATTTTTACCATGTAAACACACTTATTAAACTGTCAGACACCTACCGCTAGAGGTCTGTCATATTCACTACTGGATCGTTTTTTCTTTTGTGCATTTGTTATAATGGGCCAACTTCTATATTAACCAATTATGGAGGAAATGCATAATTTTTTACTATGAAAATACATTTTTTGATTTTCCAAACATCTTACATTGGACATTTCTCTTGCTTACCGCTAGACTATTATTTAAGCACTTGTTGTGGTGGGCCATCCTTCGTGCTAGCTTATCTTTTCAGGAGGTATTTTTAGGGCCTTATTATAATCTTTGTTGGAAGCAACCTAAACTTTGAGCAAAATAGGTCTTTCATACTTCACCGATAGCCTTTGGGCCATGTTCCAAGCCTAAAGTCAAGTCTCGGTTTTGACTCCCCTAACTTCATGTGGGCAACGAGTAAAAAACGCCCCCAACACCTGCGAAAGGCCACATGTGAAACACATTACTAAAAGCTGAAGAGTCATGCCAGACTGTCAAATTTGTGAGTACTTTGCGAGAAAAACCATCTCGCGAGGTACCCGTAAACATTCTATTTGGCAAAAACATAAAGTGCTTTACCAAATTCTTTACCCACATTATATATATCCTCATTATCCACGAAATCTCTAGAAAAAACACTTGAGAGTTAGAGATTGTTATGCCCACAGTCATCTACACATTTTCTCTTGGTTTTCCTTTACTCCTACCTCTCCATCTCTACATCCTTGAGAGGTTCTTTGCTCAAATACTTACCTCACCCAATCTGAGTGTTGAGTTAAGTTTTGGTGCATTTAGGAAACATTGGAAGGAGCCATTAAGTGGTGGATGCCATCGGGCTGAATTGTGAGATCTAGAAAGCTAATGAAGACAAAACTTCGAGAAGTCCGTTGGTAGCAGGAGCTTAGAGGGCTCAAGTACATGGGGTAGACTAGGCTTAGAGGGTCTTTTGTAATTTGTGTACTCCAACTTATTCACTAGTGGATCGATTTCAATTTGGAGGGTCGCAGAGAGGTTTTTCACCGAGATCTTTGGTTTCTCCTTCGACAATACGTCTTGGTGTTATCTTGTGTTTGCATCTTTCTTTCCTACTCTTTAAGCTTTCATTTTATTGTTCATTGTGGTTGAATATAACTTAGAGTAGAGTTACTGGTTTATTGCGCATATTTACTCTTGTTCCGCACTTTGTTAAGTTAGAGTAAAAAAGTTAGAGTAAAAGTAATCTAGCCATAATTTTAATTTTGGGGTTTGAACAAGTTTTAGTGTTTTCACACTAATTTGAGCTTTCAAAAACCAACCCAACCCTTTTGGGTTGTTTAGGTCGATTGGTTCCGATGGTCATTCAATGTTTTGAACACCCTGAATCTGTAGCTATCAGGTTCATAAGTTTGCAAAAAGAAGAAGTTGACTTGAGGAACATGATTACTTGGTGAATGATATACCATCTCACATAAAAGGGTTCAAATTGCAGACAAATACAAGAAAGATTTCATTGCCGAGCACAGGGGCGGAACTACAGTAGGGCAGGGGGGGGCCATTGCCCCCCCCCCCCCCCCCCCCCAAAAAAAAAAAAAAAAAAAAAAAAAGCTAATATATATGTAAGGGCTCAAAATGTAATGGAACCTAAACAATAAAAACTGTAGAGAAGTGGGTACACGGACTTGGCATCACCGAAATGAACAACGATTAATTTGGTATTTTTGACAGATGATAGATGACAAGAAATTAATAAGAATCTCCTCAAATGAAATCGGTCAAGTATTTTTTGTAGGGAAATGATCGCCACTTTGGCTATGTAACTAAAGTGCCTGTTGGCCCTCCGGTTAGGACGAGGATCCCCCCCCCCCTCTTTTTTGGCGGGGGTCATCTTGGTTATATAGTGTTCTTCTCGTTAATCTCAGTCGTCCATTTGTTGCTTATTCAGTCACTCTAGATGAGGGGTTGTCCCATCATCTGTTTTTGTAGACTTTACGTGAGTTCTCAGCCATCTTTACAAGCTGTTCTATTAGTTGGAGTAATCGAGGCAACTGGGTTCGTTGGTCGCATCATCATTAAAGTGGTCAGAATGTTGGTGGGATATTTTCGATGGATGTGGGATATTTCCCATTTTTAGTGATGTCGGTGCGCCGAGGACAGGTCATCCTCGGCATGGCCTTTCGGATGTTCTGGGTTCTTTCCCATTGTCCTCGGCCTCAGCACTATCCTCGGCACGGGCCTTGAGCCGCATGTGATGGGCCTGCGCGGTTAATGTAATAGGGCCCCACAATATATATATATATATATATATGTTGAAATTTTAAATTTTGGTCCTAATAGCCCCCCAATTAAATAAATAAAAACTAGTATACATATGTAATTTGAAAAATTAAGATTTACCCTTAAAAATATATATATTTTTGGATCTCCTCTGAAATAGCGTCAAGTTTCATTTTAATAAATGTGTTGAAATGTTTAAGAAACGCTTATTTTATATGGTATACTTTGTTGACATTTTTATAATATCAAACGTTTAAAAAACACTTATTTTATATGTAGTATTTTGTTGAATATAAAATAGATGTTAGTTTTTAATTTTATAAAAAAAAAAAAAAAAAATTTGTTTTAAGCCTTTGCCCCCCTCAGGTTCGAATCCTGGTTCCGTCCCTGGCCGAGCATACAAATCAGGGTTCCGAAAATTTGAAATTGAACTCTTGTTGGGTATCTAATTGTCAAAAAGATTTAAAAAGGAAAAAAAATTGGAGAAAGAGTATATATTTCTAATAGAATTAATTCATAGCAACATCAAGAGTCTTTTAAGTACATTTTTTAAGGAAAGACTTATGATTGTAATCATTGGCCGGTTGACGATGGTAGAGATGATTGGAGGAATTCTATCATATCTATGGAATCAAAACACAACACAACACAACACAACACAAGACAATTCACATGTGATCAGACAAGTGATGGGCCAATTTAATGGGACCGCCTCCACGCTTGGTGGTCACAACTTTGTCACTCAGCACCAACTAGATAGTTGTGAAGAAAGATGTAAAAATCTGTGTGCATGTGACTGATTATGTAATCCACAGCAATCCTACAATTAGATTAGAAGCACTGACAATCTTTGGCTCGTGGTCGTGGTCGTGGTCATGGGATCCCCCAAACTTGTAGAGCTTTCACTTTTGATTTTATAATAATAAACTAGTATTATACCTGTGCGATGCACAGTTTAATAAAAAAAATCACATGTGAATTAAATGTCTTAGATAAAAATTATATATAAATTAAAAAATATATTTTGACGTTAAATATAGATTATAAAAAATGAAAAATTATTTTAATTAGAATTGAATGTAAAAAAAAGGGGGTTTATTTATGAAATACTCTACTAATTAAGTAGTGAGAAACTTGAAACTCTAAATTAATTATCCTAATACATAATATATGTAGTGTGTTTGAATAAAATATATTGTACATCATTAGGTAACCACCACAACATGTGTGTATTTGTCTATATATATATATATATATGAGAATTATTTATCAAAAGAGAATAACTCATGATTTAGAAAGTAAGCCAACATATGAATCTACATTTCTCAAAAGAGTTTAAAATTTTGTCCTTCCAAATTCATAAAATGCAAATTCTAGGTTTCTAGCTCATAATAAGAGTAAGACAACACAAAGTATAGAAAACAAAAGGTCCTATAAACAATATAAGACGCAATATATATGTATACATGTACCAAAGACATACACTCGTAGAAAATATCATTTATAGATTTACCTAAAGGCTCTATTTATTATTATCATTGAATTTATTGCTCCTTACTCATGAATTAGAATGCAGCTTTGTGAAAAAAAAAAAAAAAAAAAAAAAAAAGGGAGAAAAGAAAAGAAAAGAAATACATACCTTTGTTGCTAGAGGAAGAGGCGTTTCCTTGAGGATTTGGGGATTCACAATCTGGCGTGATTTTTATTCCACGAAGAAGAAGATATATTACAAAATAAGAAGATAAGAATAAAGAAAAACCTAAAAAATTTCATATCCACAATTAAGCTTTTGTATTTATCTAAAAAATTAATAGAACAATAGAGAAAAAGTTGATAAGAATAACTATATAATTTTTTTTGAGAAAGTTGATAAAAATAATTAGGTTGTGTTGTTTCTATCTAAAAAAATATTTTTTTTTTTGATAATATAATCAAATCTAATAAAAAATAGTAAAAATATTTTTAAAAATTAAGTTACATGTAAAATGTATATTATGTAACTTGTTTTTTTTTTTTTTTTTTTGCAAAAAAGATATTATAAAATATTTTTAAAAATTATGATAAGTTTTAAATTTCTAAAAGCTCTTCGTAGTAAAATTGTAATTATATATATATATATATATAGCACTTGAAAATATTTCCACTATACTTATAATCAAGTTGAATTGCATTATCTAAAATTTAAAAAAAAATCATAAAATTTAAGAAATTATTAAATAGATACTCAAAAAAAAAAAAAAAATGAAGATATATCTTCTCACATAAATCTCCTAATTTCATATGGTAGATGAGTTCCATCCCAAATAGATTCAGTGAAAAAATTTTGACCAAAATAAAAATTCCATAAATTAAAAGATATTCATCATTATTGATGCCAAGAGATAGCAAACTGGATGCTGCTTTCCGTGGAAGTATTGCAAATCTAAATGAATCTAATATACATTACCATGAGATGATGACATACTCTCTAATGACAACCAAAAATCAAGCTTCAAATCATTTACAAAAACACCTCCAATACTGCAAATGCGTGTGACTAAAGATCCCAAAAGTAAATACATCATCCACTGGGGCTTCCGTTTAACAAATACAAATAATACTAATAATTAATTCTTAAATAGTGGAGTAGAGTAGACTTAGTAGAGTTTTAGTTTAACTCAATTTCTCTTGGATTCAAACTTAATTTGTAAAGGTGTAAAAAATAATCATGTTAACTCAATTAAATATCACGTTGCTGTTTTAGTTATTTATTCATTTATATATACATGTAGCAATAGGTGTAGTAATTTAAATGAAAAAAAAAAAAAAAAAAGGATTAGATGAAGATGAAGATTTGGATTGTAATCAAATTAAAAGAAATAGAGATAAAGAAAAGAATTTGAATTGTAGTTAAATTAAGATTTTTATCAACTTACAAATAATAGGAGAAGAAGATAAGGAAAAAAATTATATCTATTTAGTAGACTTAGAGTTTTAGCTTAACCCAATTTCTCTTGGATTCAACTTTTCAATATCACGTTTATTTATTTATATATATATATATATATATTTATGTGTAGCAATAGGTGTAGTAATTTAAATGAAAAAAAAAAAAAAAGGATTAGATGAAGATGAAGATTTTGGATTGTAATCAAATTAAGAAGAAATAGGTGAAGAAAAGAATTTGGTTTGTAATTAAATTAAGATTTTTATCAATTTAGAAATTTTAGAAGAAGAAGATAAAAAAAAAAAATTATAGCCATTTTTTCTTTTTAAAATCTAAAAATTTAACAAAATTTCTTTAGTTTGGTGCTGCCACTTGGCGCAATCACGGCATTTAAGCCCAACTTTTATTATATATAATATAATATAATATAATATGATATAATATGATATGATATGATTTCTGGCATCCAAAAGATCTACAGGAATAGGATTCCTAAAAATTAAATTCTTTCAACCACAAAGGGTTATTTTCTTGTAGTCATATAACTCATGCAAGCGCAAGGAGTTGCTAGTTGCATTGGTGCTTGTCTTCTTAATATACTAAAAAGATCAACCAAATCAAATCAGAATAAGTGTCTACTCAGTTTCTCAAAAAAAAAAAAGTGTCTACTCATGAGTCATATGACCATTCGAGATAATTACGTGTATTTTCAGGATTTGTTTCGTATATAAGGTATTTTGCTTTTGAACCAATTTCCATTCGGATTTTTTAAATAATTATACATTACTATATTGTAAAGCCGTCTTAGCTCAGCCGGTAGAGCGCATGGCTTTTAACCATGTGGTCGTGGGTTCGATTCCCACAGACGGCGCTCTTGATTAATCTATTCATTTTATTTATAATATTAGTTTAAGCTTTGAAATGAATTTTGTCATTACCAAAAATAAAGGTAATTAGTTTAGCCTTCAATGAATTTTTGACCTTTTAAATAGCTACCAGCCAAAATATAATAAATAAAAAACAAAGGAAATAACTTCGGTAAATAGTGTGTAAGATCGTAAGGTACACCAATATCTTGAGGGTTTGTTTGTTTTGCAAAATGACAACAGAAACAAATGCTGCATTCAACGGTCCAAATTCATTAAAAACTACAGGACCCACAAATACAATCACAATCTCTCACACCAACTGACCAACTTTAACATATAAAAACTAAAAATACGCTCTCTCTCCTTTGGAGAGGGCTACACATCTACTACACGGTTAAAACACGCTACGAAAGTAAAGAAAAAAGAAAAGAGGCATTGGATGCCAAAAGATGCACTCCAACTGCTACTTCTCTTTCAAAAAAGAACAAGACCAAACAGACAACGGTTACTTTTTTGGTCATGGGGACTAGGGGTGGGGGAAGAGATCGAGCCTTTCTTGGCATTAAAAGTGCTCAAGAAACTGATTATTGTTTTTATCTCCCTGCTTTGTCAAAACACTATTAGGAGAAGAAATTTAGGCGAGAGGTGTATGTGGCTTTTGGTGACCAATTACTTGGAATGACATCTTTGGCGGAGAGAGCTTTTCCTGTTGATAGTGTTGTTAGCTTTACAGAAAATGGCCCCTTTATGGGTCCTCCAGTTATGCACCAGTTTGCACCCCATATATGATTCATCGGCAGCCACTCTGTAGAACCTCCCTGCCCACATAAAGATAGAAAGAGATTAAATTTTATTTAATCTTTTATAATTATTGACTTGATCTGTTTTTATTAGCATATAATAAAATTAGTATCAACAATTGCTCTAATCATTACTTACACTTTTAATGTATTGTGAAAATTATTATGTCCAAATCATTTTCCTTTAGATTTTCGAAACTTGATTAAGTCACAATATTAAAATTTAAAATTAAAAAAAAAAAAAAAAAAGTTTGGCTTCAAAAGATGTGGGGCATATAGTATGCAACACGTACACACATTTGTCAAGGAAAAAGAAAATGGAGCTGTTTATTTTTACAGAGTATGTATCTTGTATCGAGGCTGGTCAACAGTCGAGCTATAAAACTGTAACCATGGCAGAAAATATCATTTCGAACATGCTTAGAACGTGACTTTTAAGATCGTGGCCTCTATCCATTTCACATGCTTTGATTCAAACTCAAGTGAATGGTTGAATAGAAAGACAAACTAAAAAACAAAAAAGAAGTTATCAAAAAAAAAAAAAAAACAAAAACAAAAACAAAAAAGAAGGCTAAAAAGTGCTTTTGAGCACATTGCACATTGGCCCCCATGACCCATCAACAATAGCTAACTAAAAAAACATGTAAAAAGGCAAGCCAATTAGAACAATACCACATGCGTATAACAATTTCATAATATATCTTATGTGATAAGTTATTATTGATTTTAATTTGAGCTAATCACTGACATTACTTTTTATCTATCAATAATAAATTATTGTAAAAAATATTATGAATTGTTGAACAAGGTGGCACATGATAAAGGAGCGAGACATCCGCGATATTAGGAATTGTCCACTGTTAACAAAGTGACTAAAGTAGTAAACTACCAATAATTCCATGGAATGAAAATCTTTATTTGAGCGCGCTTATGCATTACTTCTTAGGTAAACACTATCACTTTAAAGTTGAAAGTTGAGACATATTTATTAAGTATTAACTTCATTGATTTGAGAAGTTTATTAATCATATGCAATTTTGTGGAGCGTGAAGAGACATGCTCTTTTACTTCTTCTTTTTTTATTTTTTATTTATTTTTTTATCTCTTTTTGTTTGGTGATCAAGTACGAAAATACTGTAGATGGTGGACTAGAAAAGAGGAAGGAAACAATAAACAAGATAAAAACTTAGCAAAAGAAGAAAGCTACATACTTCTTTTATATGCATTGACCCCACGTCTCCATCTCCGCCCTCAAATTCCACTAGAAGTGACAGCCAATACTCTGTTGAACCTTCATTGACATGGAAGGCAATGTTCTTTCCACGATACTTGCATGGTGTCCTATAGGTACAGAAACATTTCCCATTTATTGGAGAGTTTTTTGTATATATAAAGGCAAGCCAGTGTAGACTGTACAGTACAGCATAATCTTTTATGGAGAATAAAAGAAAAAGAAGCAAAAGCCTGATCCATTTTACCCAAAAAACAAAAAAAAAAAAGCCTGATCCATTTATCAAAAAGAGAGAAGAAAAGAAAAGTAAAAGCAAACCCTTTTATTCTGTAGCATACAGTTTTCCGCATGATATACTACATATATCTTAAAAGAAAAATGTTAGAATTATAAATTTTTTTACAAACTTTAATAATGGGCTCAGATCAGATTCAATATATATTTGCTACAACATCAGTTTCAAAAGATGCTATGAAATAGTTAATTTGTGGATCATGTATCATTACTTATCCTTAAATCTTAAACAACTAGAAAATAAGAAATTTAATCAGTTAATCTTATTCCAACCTATATTTTCACCTTAGCCTTAGCACTGGAATTTAAGGAAAAAAAAAAAAAAAAAAAAAGATGACTTAAGATAATAGAATCTTAGGCAATGACTTTATGAGCATGAAGACAAACTACGACGAGGTTTTTTTTTTTTTCGGTTACCGAAACTACGTTGAGGTTTGATTCTCAAAAAAAAAAAGAAAAAAAAAAAGAGAGGTTAATTTTGTTTCTTTTTTTTTTTTTTTTTGGCCGAGTAAAGAGACGAGGTTAATTAATTATGCTATAGTTGCAATGCAACAAGATGTGGGCAATAGTCAATGCATGGAACTATGAAAACGAGACGGTCGCATAATCTTGGTAAAAGAAAAGGAAAATTAATGTGGTAATCTAAAGACAAATTTCCCTCATTCTCAAATTTAAGAAATAAAAATCACACAAGTCATGCCAAATGTTAGTTAATACTTACTAGTTGTCCAGAGATACAAGAATCAATGAAATAAAATATAAATTAATTAACAAACAGATAACCGAAAAGTGACAAAATTGCAAGTGACAAAAACAGAGGCAGTTAAAAACTTAAAAAGCAAAGATATACTACACGGTACAAAACACATACCTTCGGTAAAGGACTGGTAGTTCACCTCGGTTCCTTAGCTGACCACCCTCACCGGCTACAGCCATGTGTCCAAAGGCTGCGCCACTGAGGTCAAAGTGGCGCCCACCGGAGCATCCGGGACACTCGTCTGTGACTATTATGGTCACGGCACGTCTCGAGCATATGCTCTTGTCTTGGCACCTAACCTTGTAACATGCCCCACACCCTTCGCCGTTCTTGAACAGTACTGGGTTCACTGCACCAACCCTGGCCCTCAATGGCTTCACGTCCACTAAGGACCCGTACCCACATGCCCCACCTACAAAACCCAATTAAACGACATTACATGTATTTACATACAAATTAAATGCATACAGTTATTTACTTTTTTTTTTTTTTTTTTAAGAGATATTTCAACCGCCTACCCATGATAATAGCTTTTTATTATGAGGTAAGTCATTAATCAATTTTTGATATAACCAAAAAATTAACCCTAAAACTTTTATTTAATCATTAAAAACTTTACCAATTTATCTAATCAGAACCCGCGTTCCGTTTTCATTTTTAGAAAGAGACACGGTTAATTACGACATCATTGGTCCCACCATCCTTAGATTCTTTTTGACAAAAATAAAGTGTTCGGTCTAAGCTGAATTTAATGATTTTCTCACCCTTTGAGAACCAAAAATTTTCTTACAAATTAGAAAAGAGTATAACCAAAATGCTAATCCTACAATGCCAATTAAACTAAAACTGATTCACTAAACTAAATTGGGAAATTGGCAAAAAAAAAAAAAAAAATCTGTAAACCTCAAAGAAGCAACATGGGAAGTGGGAAACTAGCTAATGTGGTTGGGGTGAGTGGGACCTACCGGTGCTACCATCGCCCTCGGGGTCGCCGTACCAGGTGGCGGTGGCGGGGTACCAATGTAGGTCCGAAACACGTTTCTGAACCTGAGCTGAAACAACCAAACACTTCAACAAAAACCAAATGCTAAAAAACCTGCGGCCAAAGCTAGTGTGACGCAGCATTGTGTGGCTCATAAGGGACGGTGGCGCCACCAGTTCAAGCAGCTCACAATGTCAGTTTTCCGAGATGCACAAAGCCCAAGAAGAGAGCTTTTTTTGCCGACACTTTTTTTCTGTGTAGTCCAAAGTGGGAAAGCTTGTAGTGTTTTCTGGCTTTGAAGGTGGGATGTCTTGGTTATATTATTGGAGTAATTTATAGAGCACAGGAAAAGCTATGTTCTTCATTAATGACCATGTGAGCCATTGTTCTTGGTTTTATTTTAGGGAATGCCATTGGCAGTTGGGTCCCACGGACAGTTAAGGCGTTAATTCCGCTCGGCCGTACTTGTCAGATTGAATAGTGAGGGAGAGAATTGGAGGACATAACAAATTTACCTAATAGTTAGTGATAAGTAACAAATTTAGCTAATGGTTAGTAATAAGTAAAAAATCTCTAGACAAAATTCGTAACTGAAATGCTATTATTCGATAGTATTTTCATAACAAATTTTTAGTGATAAATTGTTACTTATTGGTGAAAAAAAAAAAAAGTAATTTTAATGGTAAATTTAAATTAGAATCGATTATAGTTTATCGCGTAAAATTTGTTGTGAAAGTTTTGTAAAAATGTTATGAGCGTTGCAGTTCTCAATTGGTAAAAAAATTTTTTTTTTTTTTAATTTACATAAAATGACCAAAAACACCCTGAACTATTGTTGTTGTGAAATTTTTGTAGCATTAGCCTAATGAGAAATGAGAGTTGAAATTTTTGTAGCATTAGCCTAATGAGAAATGAGAGTAGTGAGGTAATAATTATCGTTGTTGTGAAATTTTTGTAGCATTAGCCTAATGAGAAATGAGAGTAGTGAGGTAAGGGTGTTTTTGGTCATTTTATGTAAATTGATGTTTCTACCGTTGGTCTTGTTCTCTACTGGGGGAAAGCAAACGGTAATGTGTCAGTGTGTCGTGTAGGAGTCACTGAGACTTAGAGGAAGTGACGTCGGCAACGTAGTGTCTGAGAAACGATACCGTTTTTGTGCAAACAGGTAAAAACCTTGGAAAGTGTTTCGGTACAACAACTAGGGTCAAAAATGTGAAAGGGCTATGCAGGTTTTGTTGACCTATTTGGTCTATTTGGTTGAGAAATGTGTATCCTCGAAATAGAAGACCATTTTCTATTTCAGCTGTTGTTTTTAATATTTCTCTTTTTCTGCTACTCAACTATCTGTAGTTTTAGTCTTTATTTCAATCAATGTGTTAATTCTTACCTTAATGGCAAGGTTAGCTGTTAGCTTTTATTAGTTACTATTACTTTCATTAAGAAACTATGTTACAAAGCTTCTCTCTCTGCCCAAATTAAAGAGGCCAAACTATATAATGGATGCATTAATTTTGGAAACAAATACTAATATAAATTTCAATGGAAGTGTCAAAAAGATGTACTTGAGAACATTGCGGGGCTAAAGTTCTGAATTACTGGCCAATGCGTGGTCCATTGAAGCAATTTTTATTTAGTGTTGGAATCTTGTATATATCTTATCTATTCAATCAATAAATGGACCACCCATTGGATAGACCAAATCAAAGAACTATAATTGGTATTGTCCAGATTCCAGATGAATGACCAAAGCCTCAAATATGCACAAGTGTGACATGACTCGCGTAAATTCAAAGATGCAAATTGCACTGTTTTCACTCTAATGGTGTTGGTGCCTCCACTAAATAGTGGGCAATGCAGATTGCAGATCATACATTGGTCTAAGAAGTTTGTTGTTTTTAGCACACTTTTTTTTGTTCCTTTGAATGTGGATGCTAAATGTGAATGATCCAAGGCCTAACAGTTCTAGAAAAAAGATGGTGATTACCATAATAGAAGGAAAATCTCCACCAATTTCGATGCCCGGGCTGTGTTTAAAATTTTTCTAATTTGTCTGCAAGCTCTAACAGAACATGTGAGTGACTAGGCTGACGAATCTAATCCTTATCTTGCATTCATACAATCAAACTTTGTATAGCTATGGTTTCCGTTGGTATTTAATCCTACATGTACTTGATTATTATCGACATTTCACATCAGCATATAGGCGTGTTGCTCGTGTTTTCTATTATTAAAAATTTAAAACCAAGCCTCCCACTCACTGTGGGATAGGATAGGACCCTAGCTGTATCAAAATTCTAATTTTTTTTTTTTTAATAGGAAAATATCATTTTGACTATTACATTTTTGGTTTATTGTCAATTTAGTCCATACATTTTGGTACAAATCAATTTACTCTTTTTTAGTTTCAACTTGCAATCAATTTCCTTTAGTTTCTTCTCAAAAAAAAATATATATATTCCGTTAGTGAGTTAAAAATAATAAAAATCAAATTGACTGCTGCTAAAATATAAGAAAACAAATTAAAAATGATTCAAAAAAATATATAGGAACCCAAATGATATTTTTTGCATTCTCTTTATTGTCTAAACTTGCTTTACTAGCGGAGGAGGTAATGTTATTCTAAAATTGTCAATCTATTTATGTCATTTTGTTGGAGAGCTTCTATTATTATGTTATCTATTTGACCAAATATTTTTCATCCAACCCCAAGTATAAAATCAAAAAAATGTTAAAAAAGAAATCCATTTGATCAATGAAGCAACTATTTTGAGTTTATTCAATGCTTTGAGTTCATATTCTCTATCTCATTTTTTATATTTTACTTTATACTTCACCAATTATAGTATATCATGTGTCTAATAATTTTTTTTTCCATTTTAAGTTTTTGTTATTTAAAAAAAAAAAAAAACGTGTAGCAAATTGTAATTGCTAGAGTATAAAGTGGAATACAAAAAAAAAAAAAAAAAAAAATGAGACAAAAAAATTTGTATTCCTCAACTCCAAGAATCATGCTTATGTCATATAGATCTAGCATCCTTGTTTCCACTACACATTATTGTTTATGCTAGTGCTTAAACGTAAATCATGTGCTATGTTTTTTTCTTAATTATCAATATACTAGTGCTTAAACCTAAATCATGTGCTATGTTTTTTTCTTAATTATCAATATATTAACTTAGTACTATTTTTTCTACATGTATTAACAAGTGATTATGACTAATTATTGGTAATAAGAAAAATGTTAAAGTTACTTATAAATTGACACGACAATAAATATAATTGGTATTATTTTAACAATATAATAAATGATTGTCTAAATTATTTTTTGTTTGTTAACATATCAATTTGTAAGTTTATGTAATTTGTAATATCTCAACCCCCCAACCCCCCAAAAAAAAAAAAAAAAATCACTCATATCATAAAGCCTGAAAGTAACACATCCAACCGAACAACTAAAGGCCAGTGGCCCTAGTGGGTGCTTAAAAAAAACGAAGAATATGATATAACTTTTCTCTTTCTTTGACTATCTTGAAAGTATTGTTGCAGATCTTTTAAATAAAACACGTAAAAATCAAATAATTGAAAAGGAAAGCATTTTTCGCGCTCTACCTCTTCCCGCTCTCCTCCATGATTGATCAAAATTTTCTCCTTCTGACGTCTGTGGAGGGTAAGCATATGAAATAAGTGCACTTCAAAGTGCCTAACAAACATATAATAATACTTTAAACGAAAACACAAACATATATAATAGGATACACAAAGGCCCACGACGATCGATATGTTAAAAGAGGAATGCCTTAAAGTTATTATTAAAACTTCATCTCCATGATGTTTTAATAAACTACTATGATTATCTAGTAGTTAAAGTAGCTACCGTTGAAGATTATACCTTGCGAATCCAATCAGCAAATAACACAAAGCTGTCCCAATTATTATATTGAAATCAAAGCCAATTTATTTTATTTTATTTTATTTTTGCAGGTTACTGTTTTATTTTATATATTCAAGAATATATAGCATGGGTGTCCACAACAGAATCGAGTATCCGAATCATGCTTTTAAAAGGCAAAATCAAGGGAGAAGAGAAAAGGCTACAAGAAAAGTGTAGTTTAATCACTTTATTTTCCTTTCTGTTTTTACCTTCCTCTTTCCTCACCTCGTGAGTTAGAAGTTGTCCAGGAGCTTTACGGGTTGTATGAATATTCCATGCTAGGGTGTGTCGACCATTTTGATGAGTTGGTAGCCACATGCAATTTTATTGTTTACTATTTTGAGTTTTGGTTCTTGTTTGAACCTAACGAAAATATGTGTTATCAACAACAATATTTGATACATTGAAGCTCTCTGGTTGTAGAGAAAAAATAGAAGATCCAAAAGTTCGTTTGAGATTCGCTTATTTTGTTAAAATTAAAAACTTTTTGTTAAAAGTAATGTAAATAAAGATAAAAGTTAATTGAAATAGTACAATGAGACCTATAAATATTATAAAAAAAATGAAATGAGATCCATAAATAATAACAAAAATAAGCTGAATAATAAAATAAACTACCAAATATAATCTATCCAAAAGCAACACAGCTATGGTAAAATATCTCTCAGTGTCACTAATCGGCTAGTGATGCACTTCATCCCAATCTTTTTAGACAAAATAATGCGCAGCGTGATGGAATTTTAGTGCAATGCGTTGATAACGACAGACAAATGAAAATGACTAGTGTTGATATTTTACAATTATTGATTACCAATTTAGACCTCAAATTTAAGGCCTTAAGTCCGTTTTAAGCTTAGTAGAGAAATTAAGCCCCATTGTTCAAGTTATTAACCAATTGACATAAACAACCATAGATAAGCATACAAACAATTTTATGACATATCATTTTTTCATTTATTAACAATTACTCATAACATCAATAGTTTATAAAAAAATTTATAAAAATTTTTGTATCTCTTGCATTAACCATCACAAAATTCTAATACCCACAAGAACACTAAAGTGCTTACGGAGATAAAAACTCAAAGTGGAAAAATATCTTTGGGGCTTCTAGCACCAAACAATTCACTAATCAAGAATAGTTGCAGTCCATATCACTTTCAAAACCTTTGAAGTTAATTAATGTCTATATTCTTGAGCTTACAATTCTTGCCAGCAACCGATTACATGAATCCCTTCTTTTTTATCGTCTCCAAATTTGCAACTGAGCCTCCAATTGCAATAACCAAGTCTCAATGTGTGTGATGGTTTGAATCTCCTTTTATAGAATTTGGCAATTTTAGAGGAAGAAGATAGAGAGAAGAAAAGGGTCTTACTACTAAACATTTTAAAATTTTATAGTAGTTTTTTGTTCAATAAAAAATTTAAAAATATATATTTCTCCAATAAAGGAATATTACAAAAAGTTCCAAGAAATTCAATGATTTAAATTAAATTATTTTAATTAGATGTCATATTTTCATTATGAATTAAGTTAAAGTTACACCGATGTAACTTTAAACAATATTAGACCACTAAATAACTTGTTATTGAATTCATAATTTGAAAATTCAACTGTTGAATTACATGTTTTATATGTTCTTAATATGCATGTCAATTTTTATATCAATCGGATGTTATTTAGCATTCAATTCATAAACTCATATTTTATACATTATTTTGAGATTACTACATTATACATAATTCATATTTTGTAAATAACTATTTAGATATATTATGCATAGCTGAAAACCTAAAAAATAAATCATATAACATGTAATTTCATTCTTATGAGGTTTGGGCATTAACAGTTGGACATTATTGAAATATGTACATGATTTCACCATCAATCCCTCTGAAAGTCCTTCGGTCTTTCTCCATTTTCAACCTCCATTGGTCAAAACAGATAACAAGCTTTTTGTGCCCCTACACCTTCGATCCATCCACAAGTCAGCTCCTTTCTGATGTGAATGCAGTTACCTGGTTGTCTAATTCATAAACAGGAAAAATGAGGTAAAGAAAATTCATAACAACCTATCTTAGAAATAACAATGATTTTTTTTTTTTTTTTTTGGTTTGATAAACTAGAAATAACAATGATAGTAAAGTAAGTGTGTGTCTGCTTTCCAAAAAATGTAAATTTGAAAAAGCTATACCTAGAAAAAGTCAGGTTTAAAAACACTGTACTTTGAAAAGAAGCAGCTTCATACCATTGTGCTGGCCGGATGCTATATAGATAAAGTTGAAGACAGAAAGAATAAGTGAAAACAAAAAATGATGGCAGAAATCTCATCAGAGTTCTTCGATCTCATAAATCTTGCCTAAGTTATAATGCTCCAAGCTATGAAGCATGGACACTGACACAGGACACAATACGACATTACACCATTTCTTGAAAAACTAAGACAAACAGCACAGGGATACAACAATTAATTAATGAGGGTAGTTTAATTTAAGACTCGACGATACACCATGCTTACCCTTGACACTAACACTATTTAAAAAGTCAAAACCCCATTTTTATTAAAGTTTAAATTAATGAGGGTAGCTTTAGAAACTATTATCTTTTTAGTTTAAAGACAACACATGAAATTATAATTCCTTAAAAAGTAGAATTTTCTAAATACAACCAACAAAATGGAATAGGAGTAGTTATAAAAAATGATTAAAGCATTTATACCTTGTCATTAATTTTTATATTCCATGCATCACGGTTAGACCCATAGACAGGGTCACCGACAACAACAGCATTCCTCAGGAGTGGAACTCTATCAGGAGCATAATCATCATCACTGTCATAATATTGATGTGGCCCAAGAGCTTTGAGAATCATTGCCAATAATAGAGACAGTCCCTGAAAACAAAATATATAAAAAAACTTCATTCTTAAGGACCCAAAGACTTTTGTTTCTTATTACTGTAGAAAACATAACGATCTAAAAAATGTGCCTAGGAAATTAGGGGGAAAAAGAACACCATACTGAGGTTTAATCACAAGAGCTAAAACTTTTGCAATTGATATAGATAAGAAACGATGTAATGGTTGATTGTGACAAAGCAAAGCGCATTTTCTGGGAGAACAATTACTAGATCAAATCCCTAAATGATAGGATTTATATATCTCAAACCTCATATGTAGGAAAGATGCATGTAAGACTGTAAAAAGGAATATATTAAAAGTTTCTACTGGTTTCACTACTTATGGAGAGGTAAATAGTGTCAATTAGTAAATCCTTTGAGAGGAAAAAAAATATTAATCTAAAAGTGAAGGGGGATCCCAGTAAAGGGGACAAGATCCTCAGGGATTGAACCTGTGCCCACTGCCCTCTCATTTACCACTTGAGCCAAGGGCTCCATATCCTTGCTTATAAGTAAATTCCCTCGAAGGGTGCCAAAATTCAGAGAGAAAGAGATACCTGGACAGACACAATGGACAAGCCTATCCACTTACAGATCTCAAAGTTTGACCTGACAAAATCTTTCAACCGAGCAAAGTTCCCACTTGGATCCACTGGAAAGTCCTGCTTGCCAATTGAATCAAATCAGTATGATTACCACATAAAAGCATCTTTCCTAGGTCAATCACCTCATGCGTAACTAAATAGGAAATAACAAGTGAGTTTGTATGCATAATATACCTCCTCCCAGTTACGGTTTAGAAATACATCCGCAGTCACTCCAGCTTCCAACAGGAGGAGCAGAAAGAGAAGCAGCATATACTGCTTCTGTTAAGGACAACTATGAAGTATGAACGGATTATGCCATACGCTTTAGTTTAGCATCAAAATATCACATTCTGGGGTGAAAGAAGAGCTTTAAAAAGGTTATTAATGAGCAAGCAGAAAGCATTTTCAAGAATGGTAAAGAAAGCAAAGCCATAAGCCTTGTTTTAGAAAATTTACATATTTCACTTTCAAAAACAATGCTGATGGGTTAAAAGATCTCTTTTTCTTTTAACATAATTCTAGGATTACAGGAATCAGCCACTCCAAAAAAAGAGAAAGGGGGGGGGGGGGGGGGGGGGGGGGGGGGTTGGGGTTTGTTAAGGCCGCCAACCAATCACCTCTTCCAGACCCTGCAAAAGTGAGAGTTTCGTGCACTAGGTGCAACAATGACTAAGGATTCAAAATAAGGGTTATTGTGAAAAGATCAATCCTAATTTTAAATGGACAGAAAACAATTGTACAGTCAGATATGCATGTCAACCCAAATTAATAATATTAATTAAGTTCAATTGAAATTCTGACTTTGAAACTCCCAAGCACAACACAAAAATGTATGAAACAAATACAGATTATTAAGAATTATATTACAATAAGAAAAGAAATGGAACAATCTGGTTCTATAATAATACAGCAATCAAGGTTGAATTATAGGATCAACTATGGTTTTTCTAAGAATGGACGGAACTACTAAAATTTAGCCAACCAAGATTGATCATACTAATAACACTCCCAACTTGAAAACAGAATCCAACTGTCCTATACAGAAATGAATTCATTGCAAATTACTGAGGCTTTCAAGTTTGAGGATTAAAATAATTAAACATGTTACTTAAATAGTTGATATTATAGTGAACAATATATTCTAAACACAAGTAAAAGACTTTGTAATGTAAATCCTAGCTCTACATTTACTTTAGGAAGAGGAGAAAAGTTGGAACGTCAATATTCAACATAATTCATTCAAGAAAAGGATACCAAATAAAGGCAGCAACCGTTAGCAGTTTCTGCAGCAATGTGACCTGTGCATGTGATCACACATAAAGTGACCCCAAGGCCAAGGAAAGTGTAAATGAACCTGTAATTCATACAAAAGAAGCAGTTTAAATTCTCGAAAATTTTAAATTCACGACAACCAAACACAACCTAAGAAAACATTATTCTATGGGGCAAGAACCTTCCTTTAATTTTTTTTAATCCTTTTTCTTTAATTGATTTACAAACTAACTAATAAGTAAGCAAATTCCAACCAAAAGCAACTGTTACAAATCCTTAGAAGAATAAAAACAATTAGATAGTAGTGGTTAACAAGCATTTCGAGAGAAAAAGACAAGCAAATGTCAATTCAAGGCCCCCTTCTTGATTGTCAAGGACCTATAGAAACAGAAAGGGGTCACGAATTTTCTGAGCCTAGTAAACTAGTACATGATCTAGGAAAGACCAATTAACCACCAAATTCCATTTTATTTATGTTTCCTGCTCTTCTCTCAACAACTATATGGAAGATGAAATAAAGAGATAACTGAGAAGAGAAAACAAATGCTAAACAATAAAGAAGCAACTAAAATGCAGCTCTTATTGCAAAACACAAAATTTCTCAGCCACAAAGGGTCAATACACCTAATAAAAAAACACTTATTAATTACTCTCCATTTTCTGCATTGCCTCATCAACCAGGAACCACCAATATATCTTTTCCTTTCCCACATTTTCTCAATAACCAAAAAAACCCAAAATGGAATATTTCAAAACCAACCAATAAAAAAAAAATAAAAAATAAAAAAACCCAGGAAAAATTAAAATTCATACCATGGAACTGGATAATCAGAGCCACCACCAAAAGGCAAGTCAGCCATGTGCCTCTGCCAAACCCTAATCATCCATAGAGCATACAAAATCATGGCAATCCCAACCATCCCAATCAATGAATTCACCAGCTTCAGTATCGATTGCATGCAGCTTCTCACCAATCTACCCATTTTCTGCCCAAACCCAATTCACCAATAACACTAATAATTCCAAAAAAAAAATTGCAGGAAAACCCTAGATGGGGACCTAGGGCTCAAAAGCGCATGGGAGGTACGCAAAGATAACGATTAACCGACCGAAGAAAATTCTGGATTAAGGTTTTTTTTTTTTTTTTTTTTAATTTTGATGATTTTAATTTTTAAGGTTCCCGAATTTTAAGGAATTATTTTTAGAGAACTGATTTTTACACGCTTCCGTACAAAATTTTAATTTCTGTTTTTTCAAAGTGTTTTTGTCTGACCGAATATTTTCATTTTTGGTTTATTTAACCGTCTTGATATCTATAAATTAAAACTATTGGTTTTCCATAGCAGCAACGTTGCTGTGGTGTAGTGGTTATCACGTCAGTCTTACACACTGAAGGTCTCCAGTTCGATCCTGGGCAGCAACAATGTCAAACTAAAATATTTTGAAAGGAAAATTTTTTCCTTCTTCAAAAACTAAAAAGGCCTGTTTTGAGTGGAGTTTTCACGACTCTAGAGGATTCAAACATCAAAATTTATTATATCTGATATTTTTATTGAAATTATTGTTTCACTATTTTATTAAAAGCTATTTTGGACAGAGAATGCCATCTCTCAGCCAGTGGGTTCTTGACTTGTGAGCCAAACTACAGCGAAAGGTACGGTGATAATACAATTTCATTCCGGACAATATTTCAGATGCATTTTGCTTGCATATCATTTTCCTATATTGTTCTCAATAAAATGACATCCTGATTACTTCTCCAAAAGATTATCATCATATGCTCCTAAACAGGGGTAATTTGAGCAAATTTGTAAGGCTAGAACTACAAATTTTCTTGTGTTAACTTGAAATTTTGTAGTTCTAGCAAAAGAACAAGAACTTCCCAAATTCTCAGCAAATAAATACTACTGGAAGTAAATTATCAACATGTGCAGTCATGCTATTCTTGTGCTGAGGCAGACGAATAATGCACTTTATGTGAGAATAAGACGATGAAATTGTCTATGTTATGGAACTATTTAGTCTTCTCAGAAGTCATGATAGCTATTTTTCAGCATATACACGACATAACACAAGGGGAATTATTATGCAAACACACCATACGCACATGTACAGTAGATGCACTGATATATTCAATTGGAGTGGCTCAACAAGGAACTA
This sequence comes from Quercus gilva, assembly GCA_023621385.1. NCBI lineage: Eukaryota > Viridiplantae > Streptophyta > Magnoliopsida > Fagales > Fagaceae > Quercus > Quercus gilva. The sequence goes on from CM042480.1 coordinate 41,841,289, forward strand.
AATTTTACACCTGTGTAATTAACACATCACTTAAGAAGATGTCCATAGTGACAAAACACTGGATAATCTTGTCACTGAATCTCTTTTTCCTCTCATCAAAATGCCTTGTTTTAAGATTTTACAAATCTTGGATTCACTAGTACTTCACGGCTCAAATATCTGTATACAAGCAATTCAATGCTCACAAAAAGTCTATACGATTGTTATGTACAAATTAGCATGAGTTCTTTTTGTTTTTTTTAATCGATTGCACAAGTGAACCTAATTTCATGCTCCTGAAATGGTAGCAAGGTAGCATAAAACTCGGGATCTGTATGCAAGCCATGTGACCATTATGAAGACATAGGAGTTTACAAAACAAAAACCTAGGAAGCACGTACATGGATACAGGTACAAGTATAACACGGCAATACGAGTAATTTTTGAAAAATTATAACATGACATGACAGGTACGACACCGGTATGACACAAATACGACACCGGTCCGACATGGGTATGGCACCCTAAATGAAGCGTTCGTACTTCCTAGCAAATAAGCCTTTTTTTTCTTTTGCATACATATACACAAACAAGCACAGAATGGGGGCAATCAAGAAGCTAACCTAAATTTCTAGTTGCATTATGCAGGCAAGCCCAAGCTTGCAACATGAATGCATGTTGACAGGCAAATACATTGATTTCTTAAAGACAATAAGAACTACAATAACAGAAAACAGAGTATTTACTTCATTTATCCGACACTTTTCATCACATCACAACCTTCAATATCGCATTGAGATTCATTGAATTATCCTGTTCAACAATCTCAAAACACAGCTACTAATTTTTTTTTTTTTTTTTTTTTTTTGAGGGCTACAAAATTTTAAATTAAGAAAATTGCTGCAAAACTTTGGACCAGGTTTTGATATCTATTTCACTAATCAGCATCAAAATCCAAATACATTCTATAGGCATTTCTATCAGAAGAGTAGTAACCTTCTATCAAGTTATCAACTTGGAAACCATATTTCTTGTAGAGATTCATAGCAGGAGTCCTCAACGGATCAACATGAAGTGTTATATGGTGAACATTTCTGGTTCTACATTTTTGAATTGCTGCTTTCAACAATGCCTCTCCATGTCCTAGCCTCCGACAATTCTCCTTCACTGAGTTTGTTTTAAATCAAAAAAACACCCAAATTTAAGAAAATAGTTTATCTTCAATAAAGACACAAAAACCTGTACAATAATAAATAGTTTCACCAATTTAGGAATTTAAGGGCTTGCCAAATCAGTCTCATTTCCACTGAAGAAACTGATCCGCAGAGCAAAACATACAGGTTAGAAGGACGAAGGGGGTGCATGCGAGCACATATTTTATTCTCATTTCTTTTATTCTTGGCTTAAATATACACCTCGTCCCTAAAATTCAACCTATGAGCAATTTTAGTTCCTAGAGTTTATAGTGACTGGTTTTAGTACTTAGATGATGTGGTCAAATTAAAAACTGACACATCATCACTTTACGGGAACTAAAAGCAATCACTTTGAGTTTGTTAGGGGCTAAAACTGATCACCTTAAATTTTTGGGGATTACAAGCAATCACTTTAAGTTTGCCAAGAAGTAAAATTGCTCATGAGCTAAAGTTAGAGACCAACAATGTATTTTGACCTTTATTCTGTTTTGGTACTTTCATCAAATGGGTGACAAGCATATTTGAAGTTTCACCAACTCACAACCCCACAATAGGGGACACAAAACTTTAGCACTTCAACTATTCAGAAACGGAAAAAAATCATGAATTTCAGACAGTTTTAGCATATGGGCCTCTAAGGGTCATCAATTTCATATTCAAAGAACAGAACCAATCGATAAAAGAAACAATATATTGAAATTATCAAATTTTATACGATGAAAACTTCGTAAAATTGAAAGAAGGAAAAGGGGTTGGGAACCTGCGAGCTTGGTGATGGAAGCGTATAAGGAAGAAGGCCAAGAATACATGACATAGGCTACAACTTCACCATCGAGCTCCACGTAAAGCAATCCAGAGTTCTTCTTTCTCATCTCATCATCAAAGGATCTAGCGAGTGATTCGTGTTTGGGAAATATCTTTTTCTCCAATTTCACAATCTCATCCACCACTTTGGCCCAATTGCTGGAGTTTCTATGCAGTTCCGCTATTACCCCACTCGACGACATTGATGAGTTTCGGCCCTCTTTTTTCTTCCTTTGCTCTGTTTCAACTTTCGATTCATATGCTTTGGTTTCACTCTTAAGTCTAAATTAATGATGAAAGTTCTTTTTCAAAATAAACTAAATAAAAATAATATACAGTATATTTTTTGGTTAAAACTAAATAAAAATAATACGTAATAAGTCAACAACACATCCAACTGGATATCCCCCCCCCCCCCCCCCCCCTCCCAAAAAAAAAAAAATAAAAGTAAATTTTATTTCCAAATTTTATGACTATGGTCTTTAGTAATATATTTTTACACTTATTCTGTTTATTCTCCTTTTGGTTAATAGGGATTTCTTATAAAACTAAGCTAAGATCCAAGCTAGATGCAAACAAAAAAAAAAAAAAAAATGTAAGAAGATAAGAAGATAAACAAATATGTATGAAAAATAAAATCTTCATTGTGGATGGTTCTAGGTGTTTGATGAAGAGTCCCAATAGAAGCATATGGTATCATTACTTTCATAAATATAACTATCATGACAATGGTTTAATAAAACTTAGCTTATTACTATTGGAATTAAGATAATTCTATTGGTGATCATTATTGTTTGTTGAAAATTTTTGTAGAATAGATTGTACTTTTTTTTTAAGAAAAGAAAAAAAGATTGTAGAATAGATTGTACATTTAGGTCATATATGTTTTTATAAATTATCAATCAACTGGATATACATATTTGTTAAATGGGTTGGGTTCAAGTCACCACTCAATATGTTTTGGGCAAATTACAACTTACCTGCTTGTAGTTTGGCAAAAAATTAAGTTGTCTACCCATGGTTTAAAATTTGACACTTTACCCACTTGATATTTGACTCATTAAGGTTCAATAACCAACCTTCCCACTTTCTCCATTATAAAAAAGAAAAACATAACAAAATTAATGAAAACAAGATCAAAATGAGACACATGTAAAAATTTAAAACCTTGTTGGCGAGAAAAGCCTCCCTACATCAACATGCCAATTGTTTCCCAAAGGTGGGAGCGGTCGACTCAAGAACTTCAATATAAAACAAAAGTCACTCAAACATCAGCTTGTACCATCAAATCAACTACTTAAGCAACATTTTTGGTATTTAGTAAAAAGGAAAACGCCCTTAATACTCTCTCTCTCTCTCTCTCTCTCTCCAAAGTCTAGACCCATGGTTGAGCTCCATCGAACCACAGTATGAGTTAATCTAACCACTTCTTCTCACCTTCACTCCAAGGTCTCTCTCTCTGGCCTTCCAAACTTTTTCCTCCCTTGTTTGGTTGTTGGGAAAGTGTGGGAAGATGAATGAAATAGAATTTTAAATTTTGGGTTTTTATTTGTTTAGTCTTTGGAGACCATAACAATACAAGGGAGAGTAAAAATTCTTTGCGTTGTGCTTGGTTGAATGGTTTTGCATGCTATGATTTGGGTATTTTGATAGTTTTTGTATTTGGATATTTTGGTATTTTTTTTTAGTAGGGATTGTGGAAAATCTGAGTTGGCCTTTATAATTAAGATGTTAAGAGCATTCTCATCAGGTGTTCTATAAAAAATGCCATTTTGACACATCAAAAGTCTACTTTACTATTTTACAACATCATTTTACAACGTCTCATTTATCAGGTATTCTATTTTTCAATCCCATACATTAAAATAATATTTCCATCACATTAAAATATCATTAAAAAAAAATTCAAACGGTAACATTTTTCTCCCTACCATTCTCATCGTCAACAACAACAACAACAATGGCACAACCTATACTGCCGCAACAACGGCCACCAACAACCACTGCCGCAACAACACCGACAGCCACCACCGGCAGAAACCCACATCCACCAATGCCACCTCAAAAAAAAAAAAAAAAAAAAAACACAACCAGAGAGATCGCCTACGCACAAACCCACATCCACCAAACCCACCACCGGCGCACAAACCCACATCCACCAAACCCACCACCGGCCGCACAAACCCACCACCGGCGCACAATCAACCCACAACCACAATCAACCCACAACCTCTACAATTAATCACTCAATATCAGATCAGCCCAAATTGCAGCAAAAAAAAAAAAAAAAAAAAAAAAAACCCCACAACGAGAGAGATCGGCACGGCAAAAAACACAACCAAATCAAACAAACCCACATCCCAAATCAAACAAACCCAAAAGCAAAACCCACCACTGCAAGCCGATTGAGAGAAATCCGATGGTGGGAGGTTCCGATGACGTGATGGATGGCACGACAAGCTCGGCGGCGTGGCGTGGCGTGGTGATCGGGCCATGGGTTGTTGTGGATGTGGTGGGTCGGGTTCGTGTGGCTGTGTTGGTGGACGGCGATCTGAGAGTGTAGGTCGGCGTGTGGCTGTGTTGGTGGACGGAGATCTGAAAGTGTGGCTGTGTTGGTGGCGTGGCGTGGCTTGATGCTCCTGGGTTTCGTCGGAGAGAGAAGCAGTGACGCGGAGTAGAGGGAGAGAGCAACGAAATGAAGTGAGAGAGAGAGCAGTTCAGAAATGAAGTGAGAGAGAGAGCAATAAAAAAAGAGAAATGCTATGTCTACAACATTTTTACAACATTTCTACAACATTTCCTAAGTGGCAGGTTGTTATTGGTTGTTATTGTTGGGCCAAAAAAGTAATCTTAGTGTTAGTTTCAAATTTGAACCAATAACAACTAACCACCTGTGATTTGTTGTAAAAATGTTGTAAAATTGTTGTAGACGTAGCATCCCTCATAAAAAAATAATATCAATTATAGTAAAGGTGTACAGTACGCTCTCAAAAATGAGAGCGTACTGTAGCATGTTCTAAAAAAATAGCAAATATGAAACACCTGATGAAGTTCAAACAGTAGCTTTTGGTGTGTCAAATGTGCCAAATATTTGGCATTTGGCACATTTGACACACCTGATGAGAATGCTCTTATGGTGGTTTTTAAGTTGTGGAATTTAGAAATTAATGGTTTAAGTTGATTGTTGCTGGGAAAGTGTGGGAAAAGGAAAAAAATTCAATTTTGAATTCTAGGTTTATCTTTGTTCATTTAGAAGTTTGTTCAATAGGTGTGTGGAAAATCTGAGTGGGACTTTGAATTGAGTAACTGAGATGTGTTATGGTAGTTTCTAATTCTAAGTTGCAAAATTTGAGAATCAAGCAGAGTTATTAAAGGAATTAAGGATGATTTGTTGAGATTCAGTATTCTATTGATGTTTTTGAGAAGGCATAATACACACACACACACACACACACACACACACAAATGCCACATTTTAATCTTGTTTTCATTCGCCTCACCTCATTGCTAATTGTCACGCTAATTTTGTTATGTTTTTCATGTTTATAACAGAGAAAGTGAGGAGGTGGGTTACGGAACTCTAATAGGACAGATCTCAAGTAGGTAAACTTTCAAATTTCAAACCAAAGATAGGCCTAACTTAAATTTTGGGCAAATCACAGATGGGTAAATTGTAATTTGCTCATATTTTTTTAATAGATGGAAATTTTAAGCAAATTCATTGTTGAATTAGATTTTCTTCTTATACTCTGCTTACAAAATTGCAAGATGATTTGAGATTAATAGTCATGTCATTGATCAAATATTTAAATTTCAAGTTTTTGTATATATTTAATATTGTGCATAAGAAATGAGTTTCTAGATTGAATAGTAAATAACATTCGATTGACACAAAATTTAGTATGAGTGTAAATGTGTTAAGAACGTAGGGAACATGTATATTAATTCAATAAAAAATTATTAGATAGCATATTATAGCTTATAGTTACACTAAGTGTAATTTTAACTCAACTTTGGTTATTGGATAGCATATTAGAGCTTAAATAGTTACTCTTTATTAGTATGTAATCAAAATTCCTATATAACAGAAGCTTTATAGCCTTTATCTTTATTTTTTCACTTAGATAATATCACATGACCTACAACTACATTTGCCACCACTGAAATTAGTTATAAATATGGGAAAATCCAAAAAAAAAAAAAAACAAACAAACAAACAAAAAAGAAGGAGAAGAAAAATGTTGGTAGTCCACCAGGAATACGAAATTTCTATAAAAATAGCATGGGATACAAATAAAATTTACATATATATAATAGTTTACACTTTAGATAGTCTTTTGAGTTTTGACAACTCAATTGGGAAAAAAAAAAAAACAGTTATAATTAAATTCCAAGTCATAATGATGGCAAAGAGTACAAGATAAATATTATTGGAAAAGTGGTAGACAACGGACTGCACATCTACTCAAGGCATCAAGTATATTACTCTTCAGAATCGTTATCATCAGTAGCACTTCCAGTCATCACTAGCAGAAGACAAAAGGGATAGTAAGATATGTAACGCATTATTCGGTTCCTTGATGACATTGGGAACCAAAGGAAGAGGTAGAGTGATAGAAGAGCCACCAAGAAGACCAAGCCCATGATCATAATAGCACTAGCAAGCCAACTGAGTTTGCTCACAACCAGGTATATGCCAGCCAAGAAAGCTAGAGACATCATGGCCAGAGCAACTCCAAGAAGTGGTAATGCTGTTCTAAGTGCGATAAGTACCAAATGGATGTCGCCTAATTGGGCCCAAATGAGAGTGACGGCAACAAAAATAGAGCTAAACATTGCTATAGTATTGCAGAAAATAAAGCCATGAAAAATGTTGTGACTCAGCATAGTGGCCACGCCTTGATCTTCACCAGAGGAGTTATAGCCACCAGGTATTGTGAATCCAGCAGCAAAGGTCACTGTGGCAACAAGGGTAGACACCAATAAAAGCGTGTTGGCTCTGTCTTTATAGTTGTCTGTGCTCTGCACCTCCGACAAATTAGAACCTTGTTTTTCAGCACTGGCATTGGGGTTTCGTGGCACACCAGCAGCTTTCAGTGCAGTCCATGTTAGCCGCTGCAACATGTAAAGGTGATCTTAGAATATTTGGAATCTTAAGGAACTTAATACTTATAGCATGTAAAATCATTATAGTAGTAGTAATAGTAGTAGTAGAAGAATAAGGGGAAAAGAATTTTAAATGGTATGATCTCTTATCTACACATATTTTTTGACAATATGTCGGACTTGATTTTTCTATTTACTGTGTACGAGTAACAATCTTAAATAAGTTTTCAATTTAGAATGCCACGCCTACTATTTGAAAAGATGAAGTTTCATTTTACAATTAGCAGTATTGCAACTAATGATTGCCACGAATTAAGGAATATTGTCTATTGATATAAGCTTGAAATTAACAATACACAGCACATAAATTACATAATAGCTGAGATCCGGTACTCTGAATCAGTTCTAAGCTTTTGTTAAAAGATTAGCTCATAACTATAGGCCCTAAATGATATATTTTGATGTTGCTACTGATATGTTGAACAGATGGAACTCTTTTTTTAAAAATTCCAAAAATGTGTTTGTTGTTATTTATTGGTGATAAAATCAGTTAAGAGAGCAAATTTCTCTTACTTAAGCATACCTGTCGAAAGGTCGACGAGTTTTCCATGTAGCATTCAGCAATATCAAGAGCTGTTAATCCATCATTGTTAGCCAAGCTCAGGTCCACCTTGTTATCCCATGTCAGAGTACTTACAAGTTTGGGATGCCAGTGCATGGTGGCCAAATGCAAGGGCGTGTTTCCATCCTTATCCCTTTCATTTATAAGTGACTCCAGTCCAGGAGTTTCAAGAATGTATTTAATTACATTAAGTTTCCCACTTGTAGCTGCAACATGAAGAATATTCTGACCTTTACTGTTCTGCATCTCTTCTACATATGGCCAATGCTGTAGCAACTCCTGAATGACATGAACATGACCCTTGGCGGAAGCCATGTGAATCGGAAAGAAACCATCTTTATCTCTTTCCATGGCAGTGGAAGTATTCTTACCAAGCAAGTTACGAACACCATCAAGGTAGCCCATGGATGCTGCCCAATGGAGTGGATTCCTTTGTTCTTCATCCTGGTAAAGGATCCAATCTGGCTTTTTCTCCAATATTAAATCTAAAACACCTGACATTTGAAAAATATATGTGTAGTTATAAGAACTATATACGCACATTTGAAATCTTTAGGTATTCCCCGGGCAAAATAAAAACATTTTGCTTGAGAGGCCCGATTTTAATCTCAAAATATAATTAAAAGAATATATAAAGTGCTGTGTTTAGTTCACAGGTGTGTGACACACTGTGTGCTCTAATATTTACCCATATAAATAGACACAAATAGACACATTCAAATATACGTATTAGTATATAATAATAAATGGTGATTATACCACAATATAGTGTGCTTTCACTGTGTGTATATATATATATATATATATGTGAGTTAAGTTCAAGAAACGCTTGGATAACTCTAACCAATATTGCAACACCTAATAACTTGTTATTGAATTTATATTTTGAGAATCCAACCGTTAAATTATATGTTCTTAATATGTATGCCAATTTTTATACCAATCGGATATAATTTATCAATCTATAAACTCATCTTTTATATATTATTTTAAATTACAAAAATTTAAATTTAAATAATTATTTAATGATATGATTATTCATATAGAGAATATGTAAAGATAATGTAACTTAACGGTAGTTTCATGAGCGAAATTGGGGTCATGACCCCTGGCTTTTCAAAATTTTCATTTATTATGTTATAAAATCAAAAATATTCTGTAATAGACAGTGAAATATACTTCCCCCCACCCCCTTTCTGAGATTTTGAGAGAGTAAAATATACAGTTGATATAAATAATTCCCTCTTAAAATTCATTTGGGCCTCTCAATTTTCAGAAACCCAAAAAAAATAAAATATTGATACAAAGAACTAAGAAAAGCATCTGGTTCATCCCTTGGACCATACCCTTCCTAATGGTCAAATACACTGTAAATCAACTTTTAACAATTAGGACTCCTCTTCCATTGTAAAAAAACCAGACTAGAAAAAGAAAAATCTCTTACTTCGTAGTTGCCACCCAAGCCGGACTCAACTCAATGCTTCCAGCTACAGGTTCCATCCAGTTCAATCAGCAGTGGAGTGGTAATCTACCTGTCTAACACTGTTTCTCTCTCGCTCAATGTTTATGTTTTGTAATAAATTATGAGTAACTGTGCCCACGGAACAACAACAAATAATGCTGTTAACTCTGCATTTGCCTTGAAAGGATAACTATTGTTGTGCTTTACAGGTTGCACTTTAAGTTTTAATAATATTAAATTTTCTATTATATTAGAATATGTGTACAGTTACTACAGTATTTTCTACTACTACATATTAGTCAACAAAACTTTAGTATTCTATTTTTTTTTTTTTTTTATATTTAGTTTTGATGTTTTGTTTATCTGATATTTATATTTGATAATAGTGATTTGATTAATTAAATTAAGTTATTGTTAAATGCTTGTTTATTAGATATTTATATTTATTGATGCATATTTTAAGTTTAAAAAATGCGCAAGAATTAAAAGTTTTTAATCTTCCATCCCAAATCGTGAAACTTTAAATATTAAACCCTTTAAAAAGTTCAAAATGAACTAAAAAAAATTGAATATTTTTTACTTAGAATGTGATCATAGATTTTAACAACTAATACGAGAATATCTTAATAATCAAGAATTATGTCATAAAAGTTAGTTCTTATTAATTTCTATTAGGCCCCCCGAAAAAAATTCATGGCTCCGCCACTGGGTAGATTTATCAAAATTCAAATCTAATTAAAAAAATATTAAGTGATATAATATTACTTAAAATTACACAAGATATAATTTAAACCTAACCCTATATATATATATAGAGAGAGAGAGAGACACACACATACATATATATATATATATATATATAACTATGTTCTTACTTGAAAATACATCAACGAAATATTTCATGCTTTATAAGAAATAAGCTAACTAATTAACATCACTAAAAAAATTCTTGTTTCAATTCCTCTTTTAGACTTCTAAATGAAAAATTGTCCTGCAGTATTGAAAATTATAAATACTCAAGACTTATTTATTTATTTAAAACTTATTTGTATTTGACATGAACTTTGTAAACACTTATAACTAGGGATGTCAATGGGGCAGGGCGTCCCTGCCCCGCATAGTTTTGTCTTGTCTCATCCCTACCCCGCCCTACATGACTGGGAAAACTTTCTCATCCCATCCCCGCCCCTTGGGGCCATGCGAAGCCCGCCCCACCCCCATAAAACTCTACTTTTTTTTTTTTTTTTTTAATTTGCCCTACAACTAGTACAATTTTTTTTTTAATGAAACCTATTTCATTAATAAAAATATACTTGAAATTACAACTAAATTTATCCCATCAAATCAAATCAATTTTTCAAAAAAATTGAATAATATATCTAAGGCTCCAAGTGTTTACCAAGACAATCAAAAAAAAAAAAAAAAAAAAAAAAAAAACCTCTTAGTATAACACAACAAAATAAAGGCAGAACCACATTGGGTAGAATAATATAAGCTAATATTGATATGTTTATTTAAATAGTAGGGTTTTAAGGTATAAAAAATTTACAATTATAACCCTTAGCATCATGGGGCAAGGCGGGAGGTGCAGGGCGAGGTGGGTTTAAAAAGTCTTAACCCATCCCTGTCCCGCCCCATGGTGCGGGGCTAAAATCTTGCCCCCTCCTTGCCCCACCACCTTTGCGAGGCGGGGAAAACTTGCGAGGCGGGGAAAACCCGCGTGGGGCGAAGCAGAGCGGGGCGGGACAAAATTGTCATCCCTACTTATATCCCTTTTTTTTTTTCTTTTTTTTTTTCTTTTCTTATTTGAAGAGAGAAGATAGAAAGTAAACACTTAGAACTATATTCTTATTTATATGATAACACTTAGAAGTTGAGATTTTCTTTTGCATCATGTTGGCTTCCTCCACCTTTGGGTATGTTAAAAGAAAACTTTGACAACGTTGTTTTTAAAGACATATAAGCAGCTGGCATGGGTGTTGTGATCATGTTTTTAAAAACCGGATTGAACCGATAGGTTCAACTAAGAAATGAACCCTTAATTGGTCCAATAAAAATTGATGATTTAACAGTAAAAACCACTAGTGCAAACTGTAAAAATCAAGAACCAAACCTTTTCCGGTTTTTAAAACCATGGTTGTGATAAGAAATTCTAAAGGTGAAATTAATTATTGGATGCTGCGTGGATTTCAGGTTGCTTAACTGGTAAAATGTTTGATAGTTGAATAAGAGATCTGGGGTTTAATCCCCATCTACACTAAAAAAACTGATTGGTGTTTTGGTCTGATAATAAAAAAACTATTATCAGAAAAAACAAAATTATTGGATGCTGCTGGTCTGCTTATGGCTCTGTAATAGATGACATGAAATGTTTCGTGAACACAAGACGAGTTTTCACGAGTTAGGGTTAGGCCTTAGTGGGTTTGGGTCATAAACAAGTCAATTCAAAAGTGACACGATAAGAAATGTGTCATAAGCAAATCAACCCATGTGACTCATAATAGACATGTTTGATAGCTAATTTATTTATTTCAACCCAAAATGACCTATTTAGCACTACCTATTTAACTTGTATAACAAATAAATATTCATTTTATTTTATACTTGTCAAATACCTTTTATGTCCAACCTATATTTTAAATTAAAAAAAAAAGTGAGTAATTACAAAATTTATAATTTATATAATTTTAAATTGAAACTTTACAAACCTTAGATCTCTAAACCTTCTTATAAATATCTAATTTTATTTTTTTATTTACTCAAAAAAATTATTTTTTTATTATTATTCTTAAAATATTATTTAATTTTTGTAACATTGTTGTGGCATGATCATTTTTTATAACTACTAATACTTATATATTTTTTTGGCATAGAACTTACACAAATGAAATTGGATGAGCTTGTGGAAGATGTTATGAATTTGGACATCAACAAAGAATCTATGGATGATACTAGTAGTCATAGTCATGATTAGTCTACTGTTTGCTCCAACTCTTTCAATATTGATACTTAGCATTTGGCTAGTTCTATGAATGTTATATTTTTGTTGAATTATGTTATTTTAAATTTAGGTTGAAGTGTATGCACTTCTTTTAGAGTGTAAAGAACTTATTTATAGACAAATGTTATATTTTTGTGGAACTACACATTTAACTTGAAGTGTATGCATTACTTTTTTTTTTTTTTTTTTTTTTGAGAAAGGTATGCATTACTTTTTGGATGTAAAGAAATTATTTCTATATAGATGCTATATTTAATATTAAATGGGTTATGTCACATTTGTGTCAATCTAACACGACCCGTTTATTAAACATATCAAGTGGGTCGAATTGTGTCAACTTGCTTCATTAACAGGTCGGATTAAGATTTAAGGGACATGACATGATTATTAAATGTGGCAGGTTCAGGTTGATACATTTAGTTAAATATCTCTACTTTGACACGACACGAACCAGACATGCTAACCCGAATTGACACCTCAACCAAATGATATGTAGCTCCTATTGTAACAAAGGATGTTCCCTGACCTTTTTTGCTTATTTGATTTAAACTTGATTTTTTAGATATATAAAAATAAATAAATAAATAAATAAATAAAAGTCCAATGACTTGAAGTTTTGAATTAAATATCAAACTTTTTTTTTTCTCTCTTTAAAAGGGGAGCTCAGGGAATTTTTTAATTATTTTTGTAAAGGGATTATAATTTATTTTTCCCATAATTTTGGAGAGGTCATGGCTCTCACCTCAATACCTAGCGTTGCCCTTAATTTCTCGTAAAATCTAATGTATCTTTTCCAGTTAAATTTATGACAAGACTTATCACTCCTGTAAGAGGAAGTAGTTTTTTGGATGTGACATTTAAAAGGAAGTATTTCTCGTAGCCCGAGCCTCATAAGTCATAATCTAACATTTCTCTGGCATCAATGGTGGTGTCATCTCAAAACTAGTCAAGTTTTTAGCAGAGTTGAAAGGAGAAGAATTCAAGTAGTTTAATACCGCAAAATTTTTTACAATTTTGTCATAATTTTGTTATGTACCAACTAGTAAATGATAAAATTATAGATTCATTATTTTATTTTCATCCCTTATAATTTGTCTTATGTAAAAATTGTGACAAAATTATAAAAATATTTGTGACACTAAACTTACTCAGATTCAAGAATAACAATAATATTTTAGTTAGGGATTTCATTATTTAAGTAGATAAGTAGATATAAATGAAAAAGAACAAATTGTAATCCCAATGTGAAAAAAACAAAACAAACAAATGTTAACACAATACTACAAAAGTTAGGTATTTGATTATTTTCATTAGTGTATTTTGTTTAAAAAATAAGTTTGATAAAGATTAATGAGATATATATATATATATATAGTTTTAATTTTTTTTTTTTTTTTTTTTTGAGGAAGTTTTAAAAAGTTAGTATACAGTGTACACACAACACAAACTAAAATAAGGTAGGGAATAATAAGTTTAGAAAGTGGCTAGCAGCACTACTTTTACCTGTGTTCCGCTTCATAATGGCAGTGTGAACAGGTGACTTTCCTCTTAGCCTTCCCCTTCCAGATTGGTTCTCAAACTGAGTTATTCGTTCCAACATAAGCCAGAGACAAGAAGAGGAACGAGTTTCAGTGGCCAGGTACAAGGGTGACTTCTCTTCGTTGTTTAAACAAAACAGCGGCGTCTCAGGTTCTAGCTCGATCACCGTTACAAAAAGAGAGGCCAGCTCTTCGTGTCCATGAATCAGGGCTTCGTGCAAACAAGTGTTTCCCTCCTCATTTTGATCCTTCAACAACAACCTAGTTAAAGTTTCACTGATCTCAGTACTATCAGGCATGTGGCCATTCCCAAAAGATGAATGTTCAGAACGTTTTAGATAGGAAACCAAGCTCATAGTGTCTGGGTATCCAGCTCTCGCAAGAATATGAAGTGGCGTATCACCTTTTGAGTTTTTCTGGGAAAGAAGCCAGGGTGCGTGGTCAGCTATTAGCGGCACCGTCTCACGATTATTCATGCTAGCTGCTATATGCAGCAAAGTGTTCCCAGAGGGGCTTACTTGTTTAAAAATGGCACGTAAAGGTAGTTCCTTGTCCTTTGAAATCCGTTCAAGGGCATCAATGAAACCATCAACATCGTCTTTTGTTGCAGCTCTGTACAAATCAAGATCAATGAATCTATGTATACTATTCTGCTCTTCCAAGGTTGACTGCGATGAACTTGCCGCCTGATTGGGATCATTTGTATGATCAGGTAAAGGACTACTTGGGTTGAATGTTGCCCTTAATTGCTTCATCCTGCGTATTCTTTCCTTTCTTTTCTCCATTCTGTTTTGTCTCTCTACATCTATCTTAACATCTTCTGACACCATACTCTCTTTAACACCCGTACACTTGACGTCGCTGGAGTAAGACATGATGAGATCGAATAGCAAACAGAGAAATGATTTTTTTTATTAAAAAATAAATACCACAAATTACCAGCCCAAAAGGAAAAGAAATTTTTAGACTTGAGGAGACTTGAAGAGGGAACTAAAATTTTCCTACCAAAAATAATTAATAAAGAGGATGAATGGTGAAGAAAGAAAAAAACGAAAGGGAGAAAGAGTGGCTTTAGACAAAGAAACCAGAAATAGTAAGAAAGAAGAAGAAGTGAGAGAAGAAAGAAAAAGAGAGGAAAGTAAGAGAAAGAAATACATAGACTCTTCGGATTTAGGGTTTAGGGTTTGGATTGGATGTGCACAAGATCCGATCAAAATTGGTAAGCTCTGACGGTTTTTAAGCTAACCGTGTGACCCAGTTGGGTTATAATGACCAGGTTGGGTTTGTAAATTATGCAAAATTACATTAATAGTTCCGTCTCATTGACTTTTTTATTATTTAATGTGTGATAATATGGTAATTTAAGTGTCCATTGGGTATGATTAATTTTGCCAACTTATTTTACTATTCAACTTATTTTTGCTATTATTCATGGGTCCCACTGCACTTTTTGGTATTATTTATAGGTCCTACTATACTATTTCAGCTAACTTTTACTTTTATCTACAGTACTTTCAACAAAAAATTTTCAGTTTCAGCAAAATAAGTAAATCCCGAACAGACCATAAATAAGAAAAAACCTAAAGAAATATAAAAAATACATCATTCTCTCACTTCTTTGCCGATTCACACTGCTTTACCAATCACTTTTCACCATAGCATCAATTTTCAATTTTTAGTTCCCTAAACTTGCAATTCTGCATCAATTTTCTACTATGAACAGATCACTTTTTAGTTTCACGTAGCTAGTTAGTATATATGTATGAGTATATGAGTATATATTATACATTTTATTTCTTAAACCTTATTTTATTTCTTCTCTTGTTTACGTTTTTTGTGTTTTATTTGTTTAATGCTTTAAGTTTAAGTCTTTAACATTTTTTTTTCTCTTCTTTTATTTATGTAGTGTAAGAACCAGATTTGAATTCTTAGCCCAAAGTGCGGATGGATTTAGGCCTAAAAAGCTCAAAACAATGAATTTATAGAGAATGAGTTGGAAAACTGGGTTTTAGTTAATCAAACAACAAATTAGGTAGGTCTTGATGACAAAAGAGTGAAGATAAACAAGTTTAAATTGAAGAAAAATATCATTGGCAAAGTCTGAGGAGACTGGTTCTTATATATTGTTCTTAAATATGGTTACAAGTTTGGTTCCTGATTGCTACTGTGTTTCTTTCTTAATTTTCCGATCTTCTTCCTTTGGAGTCTCCACTCTCATTTATACTACGTCTCTTCTTTCATCTTTACCCTACACGTGGATAGCTGATGGTTTATGTTGATCCTTGTCCCATCAGCCTCCTCCAGAATTCTTTAGGGGTGGTTGTAAGGCTGAAAAAAATACTGTTTAGAGATCACTTCTTCATTAATGCGGCCAAAGAGTTAGCTACAGAGCATTCAATGCGATAGTAGCAGCTTTCCCTTAAATATTTTTGAGTTCCCATCCTTCTTGTACGTTTATGATGCACTTCCCTAGCATTAGAGCTTCCTGGAAGGTCACCCTGATTATTAGGATACACATTTGAGCTGTGCTTAGCTTATCTGAGGAGATATTCCTCCTCAGACCACCTTTCTATTTGTACCTCACTCATGAGATTCTAAGCTTGACCCATTTACTACCATTTATTTGTCCTCAAATCACCATGCTCTTGGCTAGAGTCCAAGGCCCAATATATAAGTTGGGCTCTTAACCCTACATGTAGTGTGATATTTATCTTTTTCTTTTTTAATATACTAAATTTAAAGACATGTAATAAAATTTTATTTAGTAAAAGGGTAAGACTTAGGTATAATACTTAGGTGCTATTCCTTAGGTTCTTCACTTAAAATTTTGCCAAGTAGCTTTTTTCTCATGAGACTAAAGTGTATTTTTTACTTAAGTGACCACATGGCAAAATTTTAAGAGGGGAATCTAAGAAACATCACCTATGACACTGTATATAAGTTTTGTCCTTAGCAAAAACTTTGTTGCAATCTTATGACATTTGTTTATTTTTCTTGTGAATTTTATAGAATTTTTAATGTTATTACTTGTGAAACCTTGATTTTGAATTATACTATCAAGTTTAATTTAGGCATATGCTTTTTTTTGTGTTAATTTACATACTCATGTTATGATTTCTCAAACTTTTATATATATTTAATTTTAAAAATCTTTTTATTTGACCCTGTTGTTTGACAGTTGACTTACTAGTTGAACCAATGACCCAGTGACCCGGCTCATAGACTGGGTCAACCTCCGGTCTAGATTTAATAACTATAAGTAAGACTACTACTTAGAGCATCCACATTGGTGGAGACAAATTTTTAGTTTTTTGGTACTACAAAAAGTCACTTTATTTATTTTAACTTACCATTTCACAACATACTCAACATCAATGGTTCTATTTTTTTAGCTACTTCATTTAAATATTATTTTTTTATTCTTACTAAACTCTTTCTCTCTCTTCCTCTTCATCTGTCTCTCTTCTCAGATACAAAGCAAGCCACCCCAAACTACCACCACCATACCAACCAGATCTGCCACCACCACACCAACCAGCCACCCAAAACTCAAACTACCACTGCTACTTTACATGAAACTTATCCACCATACCACCACCATAGCCAAAATCCAAGAAACCCACACCCAAAATCAATCACCACCACAGTCAAAGCAGTAGTGGTGGTAGTTTGAGTTTCAGGTGGCTGGTTGGTGTGGTGGTGGCAGTTTTGGGTGGCTTGCTTTGTATCTGAGAAGAGAGACAGATGAAGAGGAAGAGAGAGAAAGAGTTAAGGAAGAATAAAAAATAATACTTAAATGAAGTAGTTAAAAAAATTTTAACCATTGATGTTGGGTGTGATTTTTTATGGTGCTAAAAAGCTAAAAATTTACCTTCACCAATTTGCATACTCTTACAAGACTTAATTAATGGCCTGTTTGGATGGAAGGGAGAAAGAGGGAGAGTGCAGGGAAGGGAAGTAGAGTAGAGTTGGCTAAAAATAAGCTAATTTTGTGTTAAATCTACTTTACTCTACTCTACTCCCCCTCCCTCCCCCTCAATCCAAACAGACCATAAAAGTCCTACTTTTTGACCATTTCTGCTGTGAGGGCTTTCAGATTTTTTCCAAATCCTAGCCAATTCAAGTCTTTAGCTCCAAATTCAACACTCAATTGCAATTTTTCTTACATACTGCGTTACATCACTTATGTGCCAATTCCAGTCACGAACTAATGTTACCAGACCTGGCAACAGGTTGGGTTCAATTTCGGGTCAAACTCAAGTAAATTATGGGTCATCATATATATCTGGTTTGTCTAGATCAAAATCATTCAAATTTCAAGCAATTTCCACTGTTAACTTAGCCAAATATTATTTTAATCTTCCAAGTTTAAAATTGGTTATTTTAATCCACAAACTTTACTTCAAGTTCAAAATTATTTTATTCCTTTAAATTGGAAAATTGTCATTTTAATTGGTAAAACTTTAAATCATTTCAATCCTTTAAGTCAGTAGTTTTGAATGATTTTTAAACAAAGTTAGCGAACTAAGGAAGTCATTAAAGACCTAAAATGACTTTTTTGGCAAAGTTATTGAAATAAAACGATCAACTTCAATGTTCAAACTTAATTTTAGGATAAAGCTATCGTACTAAAATATAACTAACTTCGAATTTAAAGCACCTCTTTCTCAAATAATAATAATAATAAATAAAGAATCAAAATGATTTTTTACAAAATTAACATGTGTAAATTATATTTTTGCCTTTTTTTAAAAAAATTATTTGGGCAAATTACAACTTATTAAACTGTGATTTGACCGAAATTTAAGTTGCCTACCTGTGGTTTGAAATTTGACACTTTACCTACTTGAGGTTTGACCAAAATTTAAGTTTCCTACCTATGGTTTGAAATCCCATGATAGAAGTTTTCCGCTGGATTTTTTTTTTTTTAATCTTTTTTGATCTTGTATTTTTATTTTTTTGTGTTTTTGGAGGAGAGAGACATAAAAGTGAAGCAAAATTACATATTTAGCCTTATTTTTAACAAAGGTAGGTTGCAGAACTCTAACTGAGCTAACCTCAAGTAAGTAAAACGTCAAATTTCAAATCACAGGTAGACAACTTAAATTTCAGTCAAACCACAGGTGGATAAGTTGTAATTTTCCATTTTTATTTTCCTCTGTCCTTAATCTATTCTTTGCATTTCATTCCATTGCCATTTTGAGTTTCAAGAATGTTAAGTTCTAAATATTTAGATATAAATGTTTAGGTTCTAAATACTTTATGTGTTGGCAAACTGAGAACATAAACTTGTCTAGGAATTGATCTTAGGGCCTATGAAATGTTTTAGACATTGCTCAAAGTGCTTCAAGTCAAGATTCAAGAATGTATAAACTACAGAAAGAAAAATTGAAAAGCTGACTAGCTTGACCGATCAAAACAAAACTTCGATCGATCGAGACACGGATCTAAAGAATTTTCATTCAACATAACAACTCACGAAACGTTTAAGGTTTCAGTCTAAACTTACTAGGTATATAAGCAAAACCCTAGAGCACGTTTTTCAAGTCTATGAGAGCTACTTTTTTGAGATCTATGATGTTACTGTACTTTCTACTCTTTCAAGTACCTACCGGAGATCACACTCATATTGCTAGAACTAGTGGAGTAAAGTTGCAGCCAAGCTTCAACTATGAAGCGAACTGAAGATCAAAGATGTGAACTGGAGGTTTATGTTGGAGCAGATCCACATCAAAGAAGTCTGAGGGGTTTAGAGCTCAGTTTGGTAACTGTAGTTAGATTTACTACAAATTAATATTCTTGACTGTAAATCTTAATTTGATATAGTGGATTGTTCTCTTGGGATCGTTCCTCCCAGGTTTTTACCTTGAAACTAGTTTGTTTCATTGGTTTTCCTAGATCATCATATCTTATGTTATTTAGTTTTCCGATGTGCGTGATATGTGTAATGAATGTTTAACCTAGATCTATATAATTGACCTAAGTAATAACTGGGCTATTAAATTAGGTTAAACAAATTGTGTTTTCAGAGGTCTAAAAAATAACAAAGAAAAATTCTATTTTGTATATTTTGAAATCTTTGGTTGTCAAAAAGCCTAAGTTTGAAGGGGAGAGATTAGAAAGAAGGCTAGAAAAGGGCCAGTCTAAAGCTGTATTGTAGCTAAGGAAAGCGATTAGAGTAAAATGATACTATTTCACCTACAATGCTATCCTGTTTATCCTACGCCACGTAAATTGAGCCAAGAGCTTAGGGTTCGTTTAGTTGGAGGGGTGGAAAAGTGAGAGAATAGAAAATGATGGGAGGGTGGAAAAGTGGGAGGATAGAAAAAATTTTAATTTCCCTCATTTTTGTTTGGTTGGGAGTGGAAAAGTGAAGGGATGGAAAAAGTGAGTTTATGTAAATTTACTTATATACCCTTGTTAAAAAATGATGCCCAATTAAAAAAAATGACAAATAAAAAAAATGCAAACCCAAATTTATTAAAAAATAAAAATCACGTCTAAACAAAAAAAAAAAAAAAAAAAAAAACACAAAAGAAAGCAAAAAAAAAAAGAAGAAAAAAAGAAGAAGGAGAAGACGAGCAATGTTGGACAAAGCCTGGCCCTAGGAAAAAAAAAAAAAAAAAGGCAACGTCCAAGAAAAAAAAAATGGAGTATGAAGCCAACGTCTAGACCAAAACAATAAAAAATAAAAAAAGCAATGTATTGGACTAAGCTCATGTGCAAATGCAAATGCACATTTTTGTCATATATCTATCAAACTCCCCCCACTCAGTTTTCTCTCCATTTTGGAGAGAAAATTTTTTGGTAGGCCCGGAGAGAAAACACGTAAACCCCACTGTCATTTTCCTCTCTCTCTCTCCCAACCAAACACTTTCCAAAAAGTTTTCTCTCCTCATTTTCTCTCCTTTTTTTCCCATTCTCTATAAAATCCACTCTACCAAACACACCCTTAATAAAAACCCAACTTCATGTCTATTTCCAAGTTGACATTTCTATTAGGAAGTTTTTAATGAGTGATTGAATCTTTTATCAAATATATATATATATATATATTTTTTTTGAAAGAGTTCTAGATGGTTTGTAGTTAGAGATTGCGGCTATTTATATTTGAAATGAATAAATTTTATAACAAATTTAAATGAATAAATTTTATAAAAAATTTAAATTTACATTTAATGATGATAATGAACTAGCTAGCTAGCCTACTAGGTATAAACTAGGGAAACAAATACCACTAAAAGTCAACTTACGACTAAATGGTTGTGCTTAGCTAATTGATTAGCTAATAATCATTATGATGACTAATTTATTTCCTTCACTTTTCATGATCCATAAACTTATTTTATTTTATTTTATTTTATTATTTTTTTTTTTGAAGACTACATTGGGATGATAAGTATATAGAGAAGTGCAACATCCACAACATTTTCACAACAAAACTTAGGTAGAAAGTTGTTATTTGTTCTAATTTGATCTCACCATTGAAATTACTTTTAACAAAGCAATAATAACTTGTCACTTAAAATTTATTGTGAAAGTGTAGTGAAAATATTGTGGACTTAGCATTTCTCTAAGTATATAACATCAGATACACCAAATATACACTAAAAAATGAATTTTTTTTTAGAAGGCTTAAAAAATGAAATTTACACATCATATATCATTGCTTCACATTATTATTTCTCCCTAAAAAAATAAAGATAACAAAATAAAGACACCTTCACAATTGAATCATGAATAAAATTTTTTAAAGGGTATAATTCATATTCTTTATGCATTTCTTTGTGTATTACTAGTCTAACTGCACACAATAAGTATTTTTCATTAAATTTTGGTAAATTAGGGAAACTAATCCCTTTAAATTTAGTCATACGTGTAAGGAAATCAAATTGACTTTGATTCGTGGTTTAATTGCATGTTTCCTAATCCAAGTTTAATACACTAAAATCTGATATATTTTCTCCCAAAAAAAAAAAATCTGATATTTTGACTCAAATAAGTTGGGTTATTGATGCCATGAGATTCCTTTTTAAGGTTTAATTTAAATTTGAATTAAAAATAACATATGGAAAGTATAAAAGATGTTTGAGTCTTAAATGAGGGGATTTCGTCAAGGTTGTAAATTGAAAATACTATATTTAATAGGAATAGAAATATTAAAAAAACCTTTTTTTTTGGGTTTGAGAACACGTAAAAAACTCAAGAGATGAAAAAAAATAAAAAGGAATCAGGTGGGTCAGGTTAAACTCGAACCCAACCTAAAACCTGAAAAACACCTAAGTGCAAGGCCCGAACCCAACCCGAAAGTCCACCTGACCCACCCAAAGACCTTCAGTTTGGGTCAAATCGAGTACGTTTTTGGGTTGGGCGGGTTACATGTTCAGCCCTACAACCTCCTACCCAAAAGAAAGACTTAGCCAGTTTCCTGTAGTGCTCGTGCATGCTATTGACAAAGCCTACAAGTCTTTGGCTCCAAATTCAACACACAATTGCATTCTTTCTTTCTTTCTTTCTTTTTTAATTGTAAAGATTGAATTGATTTCATTCAATAAATGAAATTGAAGTACAACAGAGGAGAAAAAAGGGCAAAGGCAGGTTTTTGCTATCTACAATCCACTTGAACAATATTCTGTACAAAAGGAGGAGAGACCCCATTCCAAACCTGTGTGAGTTCACCCCTTCTTGCGAATTAGGCTAGTTCATAGGTAGCTTTATTGTAGTCCGTTTTCAAATGCTTGACTTTTGGCTTGTAAAGGATCTAAGCATGTTAAGAATACTTTGTTATAGGTGGACGAGACTGCCCTCAATGAAATTTTCGCTGATACTTTTGACAGTCAATAAAGCATCAGAATCTATAATGAAATGTATTATTTTCAGAGAAATGCTATGTCTACAACATTTCTACAACATTTTTACAACATTTCCTAAGTAGCAGGTTGTTATTGGTTGTTATTGTTGGGGCAAAAAAGTAATCTTAGTGTTAGATTCAAATTTGAACCAATAACAACTAACCACTTGTGATTTGTTGTAAAAATGTTGTAAAATTGTTGTAGACGTAGCATCTCTCTTATTTTCATGTCTTGAGCAAGCAAAATTCTAGCTTCTATGGCTAAAGCTTCAACTTCCATTATAGAAAATTGGCCATAGCGATATTTACAGCAGGTTGCAATGATCGTGTCAATACCATATTTTGTCTGGCCTTAATTAACGCATCAAAACAATGATTTAAATCTCAAAAAAAGAGTAAAAGTCATAATTTCGAAAACCCAAAAGTTGGGACAAAAACCCAAAATCAAATTTGCCATTTCTAGAAAAATTTGACCACGCTAACCAAAACCCTAATCGGGAATGGTCAAAACGTTGAATTTTTTTATCCAACCAAACAATCAAGGTAAAGTTTGGACCATCTTGAAGGTCATGAAATTCCCTTTGAAACGACAATTCACAGGCCAAAATCAAAGTTAAAATGGATGAGCTATCAAAAAAAAAAAAAAAAACCAAAATCCTAATTAAATGTATTATTATTCTCAAGTCAAAAGGAACTATTTTTTGGGTGTTTTTGAGCAAAAAAAACTATACCGATTCAGCCACAACGGGAGTTATCTGCTTGAACAAGTTTGAATTATGATATGTCATCTAATTTCCATAAAAAGGACACAACGATATCTACCCAAGGGAGTCAATACCGTACCGGAAGCTGTACCGGTTTGACCAGCGGTACGATATATTTCAGATACCGGTCAATACTGGTGTACCGTTTCGGGTTTACCGCTATTTTATATATATATATATATATATATGTATGTATGTATATATGTATGTATGTGTGTGTGTGTATTATAATAAATATAAAAGTTTACTATAAAATATTTCCTCAATTCAGAACTAATTATTCATAGTTTTAGACTTTAGTATCAATTAAAAGAAGAAAAAAAAATACAATATAAAATATAGAAAGTTTAAAAGTTACCATTGCATACTAAAAAAACTAATAATACTAATAAGTTAATGCAAATAAGTTACTATTCTGCCCTCACAAAAATTCAAAAATTACAAAACTTTAAAAAAAAAAAAAAAAAAAAAAAAAAAAAAAAAAATTTTTCCGGTCGGGCCGGTACGCCCGGTACCGGCCGGTATTGCCCGAAATTGACTAGTACGCCCGGTACATGGCCGGTACACCCGGTATTTTTTCCGGTACGAAACAGGGGGGTTTGTGTATCGGAATGCTTGCCGGTACGAAATATTCCGGCCGGTACGGCCGATACGGTACGGTATCGACTTCCTTGTATCTACCACGGGCTGGGAGAATGAAAATTTTCAAAAATAGTGCTACTAAATTTCCTGCATTGTGTCATCTCCCTTCCAGATGCGATGTATCAATGACCGTAACTCCAAATCTAACAAGGTTAGAACCTTGAAAACCAGACATCCAGACCTTTCCAAGGTTACCAAGTTTGAAGAAATCTGAGCTCAGGAAGGCCATCAAACAGAAGCACGAAAATCAAACTAGAAATGGAAAAAAAGATGAAAAATTATAAATACCCCAACTATAAATATGCCCTCCCTTCCTCTTGAAAAATTACACACACAAAATCAGAAAATATGCATAAAATTCTCTTTTCTATCTCTCTCTCTTAGAAATATCTCTAGCCTTAGTTTCCTTCTTTTTCCCTAAGGGAACCCATCTCTAAATAGAACAATTTCCATTCCTCCAAAACCCTTAGGTAAGCTTGGTAAGCTATGTAACAAAAATGGGTAAGCTATTCTCTTGTTCTTTACATTTTGTTCTATATCTCTCTATTTATTGTTTTGATCTGTAAGAAATAGACTTTGCAGCGGAATTTAAATAATCGGTTTTTTCGGCATACCTCTCTTGGCCTAAGCCGATGATCGCACAGGAGCTTTGAGATTGTTCTACGTTGTCTAGAGCTAGCCTCCACACAGACCAGCTATCCAAACACGTTTTGAATTCCAGTTTGAGCTACCCACGAACCAAAAACGTTTCTCCGACGATGTTGCACACTACTAGAGTGATGCAAACATAACCCCCAACCTAAGAGCCTCACAATACTCAATAAACACTATGAGAAATGCAGAATTCATCCACACTCTAATGGTTATCATTGTTTGTGTTTATATACACTCAACTCCATTAATGTTGAGTGGGATAATGGATTAGTGGGGTAGTGTAACGGTTTAATACCATTAATCCTAGATGTTACAATCTGAAGCAAATAGAGGGACATGCTCACATTGGGTGACTGTCCAAATTCTTTCAGTTTCTAACATGATCTTTATTTAAAACTTTCCCTACACTTGTAAAAAATTGTTTTCTACCGTTTTTCTTTTGCTGTCTTCTCCTTCGAGAAAACAACTCAACACCTATGATAAATATTCCTAACTAGAAGGTATGCAGAGGATTTTTCCTCTTGTGCAACCAATCTTAGTGGGAATATGGTGATTTACCACAATGGGTTTCTCTTAATTGGACTCTAAACCTTGTTCCTAAGCACAATATGAGAATGTTTCCTAGAAAGTGGTAGAAGTCTCTAAGACTCCCATTTCTCAACATGTAAAAGAACCCATAAGTTTGGATGTGACAAGGTTAGAGCTTATTTAGAAGAAATTTCTTAAAAATAATTCCTAATTAACCCATTTACATTGTATCTTGTCTTTAAATTCCTCTAAATTCAAGCTTTTATATTATGTCTTGTCTTTAAATTATTTTACATTCAAGTCTTTAAATATTATGCTCTTTAAATTTATGCACTTAAAGCTTGCTTTGTTTTCCATTTTCCCTTTCTCATGTGTAATAGGGTTTAAGAGTGCTAACTTTCTAGCTAGCACCATAAACCCTATATTACCATAGAGTAAAAAGTTTAGGTAAAAAAATCTCTAAAAAATGTGTTTTCCAAAAGATAAAAATGGTTCCAATGGCCATCTCCTTTTCTAAAAAATGAATGTTTTCAAAAGAAAGTTTCTCTTAAATCCATAATAGCAAGGATGGAGCCAAAACTTGAAATTAGGGGGGCAGCTTTGCTACTGGCTACATGTAGTTGCACCAAGTTGTAGCTCTATTGCTTAACTACTAAGTTTTTTTTTTTAATTAATTACTTTTTTTTTTTTTTTTATGTGTGCGTTTGCTATTGAGTAGGGACAAAATTATTTTGTTTAAAATTTTTTAAAGGGCTGAATTGTTTGTTTTGGTTAAAATTGGTTGATTGAGCTTAATTGTTTTTAAGCTATTATTAGTAATTGTGGCAGGCCAAAATTGACTAAGTTAGATTCCAACTTGCACAATTAATTTATAGAGATGAGATGTCAATCAATCTTAATTACCCCTTTTTTAACAAGTCAATAAAATGGTACTGGAATGTGTGCTTGATATATATGTACGTTAGGAAAAGCAGAACAATATATGTCTGGAATTAATATAGCAATGCACCTCGGTTTTAGGCCGAGGTGAAAGTTAACACTTGTTCTTGCATGATAATATGCTTACTCTCTCTCTCCCTCTCTGCTTGTTTTTCTCACTTCTCTCCTTTTCAATCTTTTCTCCCCTTTCTTGTAAGGATCTCTTTCCTTTATATAGTCATCTAGATTGCATCCTAGCCTTCCACTTGGAGGGTCAAGGCTTTTTTCTCTGATACTTGTCCCATTAGGGCCTTACTAGAAAGTTTCTTTGTTAGGTTGTGAGCTGTGATAACATTGTTCAGGAGTCATTTCACCATTAATGTGGCCAGCTAAGTGGGTACAAAGTATTGAATGCGAAGGTGATGGATGCTTTATTTGTACCCTTTCTTCATCCGCTGAATAAAAACTTTCCTTCCTTTCCTTGGTTATGTGTCTAGTAGTCTTCATAACTAGACCTTGGCCCTTCTAGGGATGTATCAGTATTCTCAGGTTTTGTTGTTACATTAATCATGTTTGCTTTGAGGGCTTCTTGAAAAAACTTCCCAAGGTGTGCCCCTATTGTCTTGACCTCTTCTCCTTCATTCTTGTTCTCGGTCTCCATGCTCGTGTCCTCGGTTTCTTGTCCTCCCACAGTAATTTTTGTTGTTGGGCATGTATATTTTGTTTTAGATTTTAGGTTGATAAAATTATTTTTATGCCCTTTAAAATGAGGAAAATGCTAGAGCTATAAATGAGGAAAATGCAAACCAATAAGAATTTAATACATCATCAGTTTGTAAAAATGTTGTAGAAAAGTTTTTGACTATAGTATTACTCTTAAAAAAATCAATGAGATTATTAAGAGGAGCAAAGTGTAATTTTATAGAACAAAATCGCTAAAATTTATACCTCTATATATACTAATATTTTTTTACAGAAAAATAAGGGGAGGCCATTGCCCCCGTGGTCAGGGTCTCCCTCCATCCATGCATGAAAGCCTTCCAAAGGGGCATTTTTGAAGTCTTTCTCTCAAAACCCTTTTTGTTTCTCTTTTTTCCAAAATGATTTTAACTTAAAAAAAGGTTTTGGCCTCATCTTTCAAAAAATACGAAAACCCCCTTTTTTGAGATTCTCTTAAATTGGTTTTAAACTTTAGTAGAAGTCTCCAAGACTGTCATTTCTCAATACAGGAAAGAACCCACAAACTTGGATGTGATAAGGTTTAAGACTTGCTTAAGAAAATTTCCTTTTAAAAAGATTTTTTTAAAAACAAACTTCTTACATCATGTTCTTCAAAGATGAATAAAAACCATGAATTTTTAGCTTAAAGCTCACTTTCAAAAGAAAATCCATGAAAACCATTTTCTCTAAATCAATCATTTCTCATGTTTTAATTAGGGTTTCAAAACCTTTTTCCCAAATAAATTGTTGTTCTCTTTGTTTTAATTTTCCTTACAAATGATTTCTAAATTTAAACTCTGTTTTCTTCAAAACTTTTTTGTTATCTTTTCATTAAAAAACACAAAGTTTAACCCTCCAGTATTTTCCAACAGTGCTTTTGATGAGGGTTGTTTTAGTTTAATCGCATTCTTTCTTACATATACATATAGCGTGAAACCTAATTCAAGTCGCAAATACATTACAAATCTAGCAACAGGTTCAAGTCCGACTCAAGTATGAAGTACGGGTCATTATATAAAAAAATACTATATCCACAACATTTTCATAATATTTTCATAACAAATCATAGGTGGTTAGTTGTTATTGGTTTAAATTTGAACCTACCATTAAGATTAATTTTTTACCCTAACAATAATAATCAATAATAACCTATCACTTAAAATTTGTTGTGATAATGTTGCGGACATAGCATTTCTCTATTATATATGGTCTGTGTCAAAATTTCACAAATAATTTTAACTTAAAATGCAAAGTTCACATTCTAGGTTTAACTAAAATTCATTTTAGTCCTCAAACTTTATTTTTATTCAATTAACTTTTCTAAATTTCAAAGTTATTCAATTTAAAATTTTCATCTAATTCCATTAAAAAAATTACTATTAATTATGCAATTAACTAATAAAAAATTAAAAAAAAAACTCTCATAAAGATATGAATCGAATAAATTTAAAATTTAAAGAATTTAATTCAACGAAATTAAAATTAAAGGCATGAAGTGAATTACAGTCAAACATAAATGTGACAATTAGTATGTAAGCCTAAATTTAATATGGTCGTTAATTTTGGGAATATTTCCATTCCTCTTTGCTCCTTCGTAATTTCCTCTTTCCATTTTCAAGTTCTATAAAAAGCCTAATTTGTATTTTTACGTTTTTGGCTGCCGAAAAGCCGAAGTTCGAAGGGAAGAGACTAGACACAGGTAAAAGGAGATAAAAAAAGCAGGAGACCAGATAAAAGGACCGTTCTAAAACGCTGTAGAGTGAGTAGCTGAGGAAAGCGTTTTGAGTGAAATGATATTGTTACACTTACAATGCTATCCTGTTTATCCTACGCCACCTAAATTAAGCCAAGAGTTTAGCAAAAACCCAACTTCATATCCATCTCCAAGTGTTCTTCTCTGTTCCTCGGAATGCAAACTCAAGCTAAGCTCCAAAGCTTCTTTCCAGTGTTATTGCACCGAAAATGAGAACACCCATGAAGCCTCTTCTCAGGTTGATTCTAAATTACTACTTGCTTTATCTTAATTTAATTCCATTCGTATCATATTCTGGGTTTATCCGAAATTTTGTTAAAGGATTTTTTTTTCTACATTAATTGATAAGTAATTCTAACAATTCTGACATACTAAAATACAGACATGGGTGTTTCAGAAATGGGTGTGCAAGACTTTGGTTGCCAAGGTTTTTCTGTTAAAAAAAAAAAAAAAAAAAAACATTATAGGCTATGTATATTGTGAATGTGAAATGGGGGTTTAAGTGTTTTCAGTTTCTTTTTTTTAGGGGCAATTACATAAGCAATACAGAAAAGGTGATAGTGACGTATATGCTGAATAATTAGCGTGCATTAACTACCATTTTCAATTATGTGTATTTTGTTACTAATACGGGGATGGGGTCTTTTGTGATCCTTGATTGTAGGGCTTCTCGGCACTGTCAACAGATATTCCATGGGATAGTGGGAGTATATGGAGCACCATGGCTTTTTATATGTTTATTTTGCACATTCCTTTGAGTTTTGGAGGGTTGTCTGTGGTTGCTAAGACTTTGCATGAACCTCATCTTGATCCACAGACTGAAGTGAGTGCATTTGATCTTTCTGATCAATATTTGCCGTTTATTACACTCTGTTTGGTTACTGGAAACAATGAAATAGGAGAGAAGAAAATGATGAAAAGTGATTTACAAAGGAAACCAATCATCATTGTGGCTTTGTTTTTTTGTTTTTTTTTTTTTTTGATAAGTAATGAAAAAATGTTATTAAAAAGAAACTAGCCAACCTGAGTACATTAGGGATGTAATGTGGGGGCAAATGTCAAGAAACAAAATAACCAATCATTGTTATTTTATTTTATTTTAGTATTTGTTATTATTATTATATAAAACTCTCTTTGTTTCTCATAAAATGCAACTTATCTAGCTCGGAAGGTGCTTTTGGGTGGGGGCTTATATTGTTTGAAATTGGACGAGTTTGAATAGGCATCTGCAATTAAGGCTAATGACACACCATGTGATCAAGTACTCGCCAAACCCTTGCTGTTTTTTTGTTAAAAGGGACAATGATTACTTGAAGGCAATGAGTCTTGTTTTCATGCCTCTCGCTTCATAATGTGGAGACTCAGATAAAACAAGAAGCTAAGCAATATGGTGTGGTAATCTGGGCACTGTGTAACCTAATTTTTTTTTTATCTCATGAAGGAAAATTCTTCATTTAAATTTTTTTTTTTCTCTCTTTTCTTCAATGATGACGTTGAGTGCATCAGTCTAACTCTTTTGTGGACTCTTTTTCTGATTACATTCTTGCACATTGTGTTCAAATTAAGAATCCCAAGTTGCTTTTTGCTGCACTTGTTTGTTCAAACTCTCACTATTGCCTGTGATTCTGATAATGAATTTGCTCACTGATGACTGATGTTTGACCCCCTTGCAGATATTATCACTGCTTGCAGTTCAAATTCTAGAGCTCATTGGGACTCTGTTTCTACTACAGTGGACTGCTAAGCCACAATATAAGTTTATAAACTTCTTTAAAGCTAACAAGTTATCAAAAGAGCGGAACTGGTTGTTGGCTGCTGTACTAGGATGTGGGTTTCTGTTTCTGTTGGTTTTCATTACATCAATCCTTGCCGACAGATTGATTGGGCCCAAGGTTGGTGCATTACAGTTTTCTGCTGATCCACACCAAATCTTGAGATTAGTTTTTTCCTTTTTGTTCATGAGATTATCTATAGTTGTTGAGTAAGCTAATCTTTTGAATGAATAAAAGACTAATATGATCCCAAGATTTTTGCAATATTTATGTCAAACGGCTGAGGAATTGCTTTCTCATTTGCCTAATGCATACATGTTTATTATTGGAAAACTGGATAAAGATACAGTGAGCCAGTTAGAGTGTTAGTATACTTAGGAATTGATCGAAGATGAGTTTTGGTAGTTGAAGGGGTTGTATTCTTTGCATAGAGCTTGATAAAAATTTTCAGATGATGAAAATTTCATTGAGAATTATAGGTTGTACAACTTGTATTATGATGTGCATAGTTCTTCAGACAACTAAAGCATGTAGAAGAGGTTTTCAGAGCAACTTCAGCTTCATGAGCTGTGGTGCCTAGCCAATTTTGCTACACCTTGGGGATCAATTAAAGAAAATTTTATAGGTTTAATTGAACAATTAGAATTTTCCAAGCTGATGCATTAAGTAGCAAATCACATCTGTTTTGCAAGCAGTTAAAAAGGAATGCTTTCAAGAAGAAGATGAAGAAGCAATTTAGGATAAAAGTCTCAACAATCATTCATATGTTTCTTAAGCAATCACTCATATACTCTGTCAAAGAATTCAACCACACCCTCAAAAGGAGCTTCTGAGCTGCTGTCTGCACTTTTTTTAATTGAAGATTTGATAGATTGGATTGACGTAATTAGGTAATTGGCACTTCTGATTCTAACATAGACTAGGACTTGAAATAAAAGTTATAGTCCATCGGACCTGAGACCAGACCACATTATTGCATCTATTCTCAAAATCTAGAAGTTAACAGACATTCTTGACTCCTGAAACCTACAGAACATGGGTGAACTAAAACCTTATAGAAAAGATAGACTATTAGACATAACTTGTTAACTAGAAATTCCCCAAGTGGGTCTCACATCAAATTTAGATAGTATTTTCTAAGGTATCTTATGCCTGTAATTTTATTTTTTCTTTAGCCTCTTCAAATGAACATTGTAATGCATCTTTGGAATTCAGCCATGCTGCTCAAGAGTTGCAAAGGTTGGAGAATTTACACTCATAAAAAATCTGAATTATTATTTTTTAATCTGGAATTTATTATATTTTGGAAGCTGGATGGTGAAGGATCACCTGATCACCATTCCTGGTTATGGGTTAATTTCTAAGGCTTTATATTCTATCCAAATGCTATGGGGAACAAAAAGAAGTCGTTTAATTTCCACAGTTTTTTAAATTTTACCTCATTATATATTCTGGAATAGGGAAAAAGAGCGATGAGTTTGGTGGCATCTATACTTCAATCTATAGAGTGCGCTAAAAGAGTTCTTGATTTCTTGTCATAGAACTTCATCTTAGGGCATTTGCTTGGGTAATATGCTTCAAGGCTTTGGTGTATGCATACAACACCTTATTGCTTTAGAAGGAACTCATAAATTCTAACCTCTTGCATCGTTTTGTTGAGTTTCTAGTTTTATTTTTTGGAAGGGGCAATTAGGGGGTTTTATTTCCTCCATATTTATTTGTTCCTAAATATCGCATTAAAAGAGATATGTAAATCAGTGGAGGCTGGGGTTTTACAGGACTTGGAGCTCTGAATTTTTGGAAATGCAGCTTTCTTTCAAGTAACTTCTCTTATGACATTTGAATGCAGGCTGTGAACAACCCTGTATTGAAGGAGATCCTCCAAAGCAGCAACATTTCAAAAGCAACTTGTTTCCTTGTTTACTGTATTACAACTCCCCTTTTGGAAGAAACTGTTTACAGAGGGTTTCTGTTGAGATCAATTTCAGCCACAATGAAATGGCAGCGAGCAATCTTCATAAGCTCAGTCATCTTTAGTGCAGCTCACTTTTCCGGTGAGAACACTTTACAGTTATTCATCATTGGGTGTGTCCTTGGATGTTCTTATTGCTGGACTGGAAATTTAAGTTCCTCCATTTTAATACATTTGCTGTACAATGCCATGACACTATTATTAACATTTTTGTCCTAAAAATTTTATTTTAGCCATTTTGATAGCCAGGGATTTTGTGGAAGTTGGACCTACTTTTTTCCTCGGGTCATTGATATTAAATCTAACTATAATATACTACGCGCACTTACATTCAGTTATGAAATTGGACCTGTAAGCATCCACAGGAGGAAAACTTCAGGATCTATTCTCCTAACGGATCTCTCTTAAGCCAGGTCAATATACGTCCAAGTCTTAAACTTCATGAGTAATTTGTTTTAAAATCTCCTAAGTCTTATTGTTTTTCTTTCTTGCTTTTTTTTTCTTTCATATATCATGTTTAATTGCTCTTGTAGCAAACTATATAGTATGCTATTTTGGGATAGATATGTTGTAAGATCATCTACGTTTGGAAAGCATGACAAGATTTATGCTGCTTGAACTCAATTGACAAACTCTTTCCTTTGTTTTCCATAGCTCAAGGATTCTTCAAACCCAAGATTTTCTTCAACTCATTAATTTTTTATATTCCTTTTATATAAATCAAATGTGATAACAAGAGAGGCTTTCTACATTGCCCCTATACTGTAGTGTATGTAATATACACTACATATGCATTACTATCTTCCTAGTAATGTATGTAATATAGGTATCTAGCTATCAGTATTATTTGTTTGGCTATATGATAACGGCATGCGAGAAAGACAAGAAAAGAAAAAAAAAAGACAACGGTTAATAGATTCTCTTAGGAACAAAGCCCAGAGAGAGCCTTTTTTTTTTTTTTTTTTTCTTCTCAGGAGAGAGAGCCTTTTTGATAGGGCAGGAAAAGGCTCTTCTAATGCTACTGTATAGTTAGAATTCTTTGGATCTATGAATCCACCATATAGCTTGGACGGAGAGCTTTACCAATATCATAGTCAATTGGATCGTGGACCCCCTAGTGCCTTGATTAGCACCTCGTGAAATTCTATTGAATCCCCCAGGTACGGCAACATGAAACAATTTTTGTAATCTTAAGCATATGCTTCCTGTGAGCTGAATTTGTCGCAAGTGTATGATCATTACAATTTACAAGGCTTCCTTTGTAACCCCTTACAGCAACACCAAGAGCAACTTAGTCTAAGAGATTGTGTTTGCTCTAAAAGCCAATCTTGAGGGGACCAAACTAATCCACATAAACCATTGGTGTTTAGTTGATTTTAGAACCCTGGAACTGCATTTAAAAGTGATCACACATTACACTATATAGATGATAGATCATTCTCTTTCAAGTTTGTTTGTTTGTTTGTTTGTATTTTTTTTTTTTTTTTTTTTATGGGATTTAAATCTTAGATATATTGGAAACACTATGAGATGTCAATCAGTTGAATTACAAAGCTCTTAGCGTACTCTTTCAAGTTGATCAAATCTTGCTCAACAACTCAAGCACAAGTGAAAGAAGATAATAGAATGTGGCAATCAGCGTCCTTGTTCCTTTTACATAACTAGCATGGGACAATTTGAATACAAAATTGTGGACAAATAACGGTAAGTTTTTTTTTTTTTTACTTTTCAAATGAGGAATGTTACCGCCACAAACTATTTTATAGCATTTTTATAAAATGTTATTGTGACAACTTCTTACGGTTTTCATCTAGACCCACAACTAACATCACTTTTTCATTTACCAATAACTACTTACCACTTCAGCTGTTTGTAAAATTTTTTGTAAAAAAATTTGTATCTCTAGCATTACTTCTTTTTTCCTTTCTTTTTTTTACTTTTTTTTTTCTTTCAACCACCTTTTTAGTTTTGCAATGACGGCCCTAAGTTAATATTATTCAATTTTGGTTGTCAATACTAGTAATGTTATGTTGGCAATATTTTCATAACAAATTTTATGTAGCTAGTTCCAAAAAAGTGATGTCAATAGTAAACTAAGATTATAATCAATAATTACTGGTCACTTAAATTTATTATAAAAATATTGTTAATCATTACTTATCATTACTATCACAAGTCCCGTAAAGGTAGCGTTATTTATTATTACTATAGACCATTTTTTTTTTTACTGAACTATAGACATTTTCTATAACATTACTTTCTTGAAAAATATAAAAAACTCTGCAATAAAAAATATCTAAAAATATTACACAAATCAATACCTCCGTTAACTTTTCCCTGGTTACTATTGCTAATTTTGAGGCTATCTAAATAGGTGGTGGGAATTATCAACGAATTAATATGCACTTATCCACTTCAAGGTGGTTGCTTGATAATATTAATTGAGCATGAACTGACTTATCCCACCAACTTTGATCCCACGTTTTATACTCGACTGGCTTCAAAATTAAAAGCCCACTACTTTTTTGAGGTTACCTATTTCTTGGATATGATGGTATTCTTGAATCAAGAAGCTTTTTCATGTGGCCATGGGCCCATGGTGACATTAAAAGGAGACAGATCTAATTGGCAGTCTGAATTTGGGTTCATCTCCTCATTCTTCTAGACAGATCTTTCTTGGTTATCCAAAAATAAATACAAAAATTTCTAGAGAATTCTTTCTTCGTCTTTTGACACAACTCTTTGTCACCCGCTTATTTTCTCTGTGCCACCAACTTATTGTGATGCTTTACTAATTTGACAGGATGGCCAATAGGCCCCACTCTTAAGAAGAATTCCTAAAATGATTGTGGTCCCAATGTCTTAAACATTTTTTTTTTTTTTTGGATCCACCAATGTCTTAAACATTATCCTCAACTTGAATTGACAGGCACATTTAGCTGGATTACATCAAACCAAAATTAAAATTAAGTTTTGAGCCATGTTTATTATGCACACCTTAATATACAAGGCAAAAAAAAAAACTGAAATCAAGTCATGATTTCCAAGTTTTTACCTTATGTTTTTTTATGCATTTTCAAAATTGAACTACTAAATCTAATAACAAACAGGTACATGGTAATTTACAAACTTTAACTTTACTTTCCAAGTCATTGATGTACTTTTTTTAATGACCTTAAAGTATCAAAAGGCTCATCTCTGACTCCTTAAGCTCATTTTCCAGCTGGTGAAATCAATTTCGGTACCCCTTTTTTTTCTTCTTCTTTTTTGTAATCTAACATACTATAGCTGTGTCTGTGTTGGCATTAAAGTTGCAATTATTTTAGACTAAAAAAAGTAGGCATAATATTTATAGTTGATTAATCATTAATCATTAATCCATGCTGTAAAGCTTTTATATTTGACCGTTGTGACGCGTTTCATCTTTGGATTGTGTGGCAGATGGATATGCATTTACAAAAAGATAAGTTTAATAGGATATCTAGTGTTCTTAAATTGATAAGTTCACCAAAAATTTTGTAAAATCTTATCCCTTCATTTTGAAAGGAGTGGATAACATTCTATATCCTCATCGATATTTAAACAATATTAATCATATTTTGTGTTTTATTTTTAGAAATAGTTTGTTATTTATTTGAATTATTGAGGATGATATACAAAAATCCAATTTATTCTCCAAATGATAAGTTTTAAAAAACTAATTGTATAATTGTCATAAAAAAGAGTTTGAAAATCTCAAAATTCTAATTCATCTGTGATAATTTCAAAATATCGGGCAGTTTGTTGTTGAATGAAATTCACGAACCATATAAAAAAAAAACTATTGAATTTCATTTTAAGAACTTGCTTTTATAAGTCATTATTGATTGTCCATGAATTCACCATTTTAAAAATGCTAGAAAGTGACCGAATGACGTACGTAATAAAGATACAAAGGTTTTAAAATGCATCAATCAATTTTTACAAATTTCTATTATATATATAAGGTTTGGATTCAAAATGCACCCGGGGTAACTTTAACAATGCTAGAAATTGACCGTATGACATACCTAATAAAGATACAAAAGTTTTAAAATGCATCAATCAATTTTTACAAATTTCTATTATATATATACATATATATATATATATATATATGATTGAGTTCAAGATACACCTAGATAATTTTAAGTAATATTACATTATTTAATCTTTTTTAAAATTTTATATGAATTTTGACAAATTCACTGTTAGATTACATTATCTTTGTATATTCTCTATACTTGCAAAACTTCCATGTAATAAAAGATTAATAGATATGTCATGGATCAATTATTTAAATTCAAGTTTTTATAATTTAAAATTATGTATAAAAGATAAGTTTACGGATTGAATGGTAAATAAAATCCAATTGACATGAAAATTGGCATGAATGTTAATAACATTTACAATATGTAATTTAACGGTAAGATTTTTAAAATATGAATTCTATAACAAGTTATTAAGTGATATAACATTACTTAGAGTTACATTAAGTAATGTTATATCACCCAACTCATATATATATATATATATATCAAAATATCAACCATCAAATTCAAATAGTAAAAATCAATTAGTGTCTTAATAAAGTATTTAATATTTGAACAAGACATTTAAGGTAGACGTTTGAAAGTCTCTCAAAACAAATAATTTTCAAATAGCAAGTTGTTTTTATTTTTATTCTTGCCCTGTTCTTGGGCCAAGTAGAGTGGGCCCCGCAGACATTAGCTGATTAGGTATGATGAGTTGGGCCGAGAAAAAAAAAGGCTACATTGGTCATGTGGGCCCAAATTGATACCCCACATCCACATATGCTTATTCCGCAATTAGCGTGAAAATTCAGCAAGAAAACATCAAAAACCCCCCCGAAAACCAAGACAGCTACTAGATCTACGACACGTGTCCCTAAATCGCTGGATCCCACGAGGTCATCGTTTTTAAAAACAACCTAGAATACGCCAAGCAAGAAACTACTTCCTAGGTTTTTTTTAGCAGCTCACGCACCACCTAAAAACTAGAAATAACAAAAAAACCTAAACGAAGAGCCTTAACCCCTCTTTTTCTCTATCTTTCTCTCTATATATATATACATATATTCAGATTTCATATCTCTCTCTCTAAAGAATTCTATCTCTCTCACTCTCTCTCTATTTCAAAATAAGAAATGGCTGGGTTTGAGCATCAGGTGAAGGAAAGGGCCAGGGAGCTCAAGATCTTTTTCAAGAAAGGTGTGAAAATTGTGGGAGATTCATGCAAGAAAGGCTGGAATAAAGTCAAGCATATCAGACGCTGATATTATTTCAACCACCTCGTGTTCTTGCATGCCTAGTTTTCTTTGGTATCGTTATTACTACTATCATAGCTAGGTTTTTTAATGTAAAGATCTGAGTCCATCTTTGTTTTTCTTTTTCTTTTTTTCTTTCTTTTTTGCACTTATTTGATTGTTTATCTATCTATCTTTTCTGTTTTTAATTATGGGTTAATTTCGAACACTCAAGTGTTGGGGTTTGTATTATTTTTCTTTTTGATATATTATATTTGTTGGGTTGGTTTTTAATTTTGTGGATTGGTTTCTTCTCTTGGCTTTATTTACAAATTATTTGTTTTTGGAAAGCAGAGGACTAGTATTTTCAATTGGGAATCTCTATAAGATCTTATCCTGTGGTGACACCACGTCACATCAGTGGCGTATGATGCTTCAACTGATGATAGGGATCTAGATCTGGGCAGAAGAAATCCAAATTGGGGCTCTGAATCCGAACTACCACCAAACACTGGGCCAAACTACACCCGACTCCAGCCTACCTATTCTTTTCTTTTCTTTTCTTTTTGGGGGCCATTGTGTCCAACCAACTACTATAACTTAACTTATCTCAGTTTGAATAGGGTCAATTGTCAACCATGGGATTTGTTTTAGGTTCAAATTTTCTGAGATTATTTTTATAGTAACTCTATAGTCACAAAATATATGTTGATAGTAGATATAAGTGATTCGATTCTGGTCTAGCTAAAATCCAATAAAAACTTCTTAACTCAATTATTGTCAATTGTGTGCCCGAAGCCCTACTCATTTTTAATATTTTTTTATTTGGTGGTTGGTTCCAGCTAGATTAATTAATTAAGTCCTTGTTGAGAAATTTCAATCTTATCTACACCAAAATGATATTATCAAGGAGTTGATGTTATAAGTTTGAAATTCTATCTATCTATCAAAATGGTAATAATAATAATAATTTTTTCTTTGGAATAAGTCTTAATCAATTTCGCTGATGCGTTTGTTGAAGTTTAGCATGCTAGAAAGTGAGGTTTAATGGATCTATATAGGAGTATTTTTTTAATAATTTTCTCTCTTTCTTATTGTTGTTCAAGTGAAAAAAAACAAAATGTCAATGGATTGATAGGGCTGTTAGGTAGAGCACCTTAACAATATATTTTCAGTTAATATATTTTCAGTTTTTAAATAATATTATACATATTTTTACATTTTTTTTTTCTTCACATATTTAAAAAAAAGACAAATAACATTGCCCAATCTTCTTTACCGAATGGAATATTTCTAGGAATGAAACATGAAAACAAAGAACTCCAGGTCACAAAGGAAAAGAAAATTAGCAAGTGCCGTACACCATATGGTTGAAATATGTTACCCCTCGTGATCTATATTAGTACTAATTAATAATTAAAATTTAGTTAAAATTTATTTGAGTCCATAGGTAAAATAATTTTTTTTTATCAACTTATAATAGTAATTAGATTTACAAAGCGTCTTATTGCTCCAAGACCCTTGGCATACTATTAATGTAGCAGAAGAGGAAGGGCATAAATATGCCATTTTGATACATCAAAATGTCTACTTTATTATTTTAACACATTATTTTATAATTTATTGTTTATCATATTTTCTATTTTTCAATTCTTTACATTAAAATAATATATAAAAATATTAAAAAAACATTAAAAAAAACCATCAATATAAAAAAAATACAAAATAAAAACTCATCACCGTACACAAACACAAGTAAAAAACTGTAATAAACCCACCACCATACACAAGCACAGCCCACCACCACCACCCACAGGTACAACCCGCATCACCAACAACAATCCACCAGCTTAGTGGCAGAGCTAAGATTTTAGTTTAGGAGGGACAAGATCAAAAGATAATAATAAAAAAATAACCTAAAATTATTAATTGATATTAATAATAAAATTATAAACAAACAATAATTGTCATACAAAGCTTATTAAAATTAAACAATTGTAAAATAAATAAACAATTATAAAACATCTAATTCATTGTTATTAATTGACAATCAATCATCAAAGTAAGAGATTAATCTATATACATAAAGTTTAGAAATCTAATTTGATTCCTCAAAATAAATTAAGAAAATAAATTTCAACTTTTCTCTATTCTTTTAATTATTTAAAATTTTGGATTTATGGTAGAGGCTCAAATTTTGAAACTACGAAAATGGAGTTTTAGTATCATACAAGAAATTATTATTAGATAAGTGAAAAAAGAAAAAGATAAAAAGAGTTATAACTGGTCAAAAGTGTAAACAGCTTTAACAAGTTTTGTTTGGTGGCATTTATTTTGTGTCAGATTGTTTAAAGTGGGAGGAATTGTTTTAGTAACACTATAAAATCTCACAATATTTTTACAATAAATTAAGATGTTAGTACATCATTAGTCAAAATAAAATAAAATAAATTATTCTAAAATTCATTTAACTAAAAATAAGAGTATTGTGAAAATATTGTGATATTTTGTTGTGTCTTTAGACTTTCTCAATTGGAAGATTTGTTATTTTATTATTTATTTCATATCATGTACAGTTGGTTTAGGGAAACTGTTTCTTTGTTTTTCTATTCTATAAGGAGCTAAATCAACTTTACATAAGCATGTATAATAGACATTTTAGGTGGAGTCAGGGGGGTAGGTGCCCCCTTTCACCCCCTTCTGGCTCTGCCCCTGCACCAGCTACCACCAACTCCCAATACTACTTAAAAAAAAAAATCCCCAAAATCAACACAAAACTCTTAAAAAAAAAAAATGAAGAGATGAATCAACTCCATTTATACAACCCAAATCACATGGAATCAACCCAACTCCACCACCACCCACAATCACATGGAATCCCAAAAATAAAAAATAAAAAATAAAAAAGGGCCAACCTTTAGAAAGGTGTGAATAATACTAAAAAAATAATAATAATATGTTTCTCAAAAAAAAAAAAAAATAGTAAATAATACTACTAGAATAGAATCAAAAGATATTGCATAAGCAAATAATATTATATGATACTATAATAGATATATGAGATTTAGAAAAACAAAAATCAAAATTTGACGTTGAAACTTGAAAACCGTGAGCACAACCTTTAGCCATCAGGAACAATGATAAATTGATTAAAAAAGAAGAAGAAAAGAGTGGGGAACTAGGGTAGTAGGGTGCAGATATATATATATATATATATATTTTTTTTTTTTTGACTTTTCAAATTAGGGTGTTGTTAGTATTTGGGGTTTCACAATGTTTAAATGATAAAGTGTTTCTCTATTTGAAAGTTTTTCTTTTACAAATTGTCTAATCTTTAGGTCAATTCTGCTAAGTTATCCTGAGATTTGAGCTAATATTAATCAAATCTAAGACATTTTAAAATTGACCAACTTGATCTCTAAACTCAACTTAGTCCCTACACACCATTAGCCCTATTAGTCATTTTTCTCATTTCTCTCAAACTTGTCTCCTCTCTCTCTTTCTCCCTCACTAGTCTCTTCTCACATTCTCTTCTCCTTGTGACTCTCTACTCTATCTCTGGGAAAAATACAACTCAAAAGAAATCCATTCCAAAACCCATCTAAACTCATAGCAACAAATCTTAAATCGAAAAAACCCAAAAATTTTATAGCAAACCACCATCACAGTAAAACCACCACTACCGCCCCCAATGGAACTCACAACCACTCCATAGCAAATCCACCACCACCAAAAACCCAAATCCAAAAAAACCCATAATAAACTAGAACCCATAATTGGTGACCCACCACCATTACAATAGAATCCATAACCACTCCATAGCAAATCCACCACCACCAAAAACCCAAATCCAAAAAAAAACCCATAACAAACTAGAACCCACCACCGGTAAACCGCAACTATTACAAACAACCACCCAGGGCAAACCTAAACCACCCAGCCATTGTAGATCTAAAAAGGCACCCACCAAATTCAAACCTAAACCACCAAACCCACACACCATCACCATCGCCTGAGAGAGGAAGAGACAGTGAACAAATGAGTTAGAGAGAGGAGGGTAATGGTCAAGTTGAAGAGAAAAAGGGACGAGATAAGACGAGCGCGCAAGAGAGAGAGAGAGAGAGAGAGAGAGAGAGAGAGAAGGACATGAAAGTTTAAGGGAGAAAGAAGAGTCAAGATTAAGAGAAAGGAGGAGAGACAAGTTTGAGAGAAAAATGACTAATGGAGCTAATAGTGTGTAGGGACTAAGTTGGGTTTAGGGACCAAATTAGTCAATTTTGAAATGCCTTGAACTTGGTTGGTATTAGCTAAAACCTTAGGATAACTTAGTGGAATTTACCTTTAATCTTTAACTGTTGTGGCTAATGGCCTAATAGCAACATAATCTCTTTAGAGTTTTATCACTTTCTAGTTTCTAGGCGCCGTATTTATCCACCATTTTTAACACTTGTCCGTAACTAACATAATGAAACTCTCCATTAAAAAATACAGTGAACTTTACCCTAAAATTGAGAACTAAAAGGCAAACATGAGTTTTTTTCATTGTGTCATACATATGCATTTTTACCAATCATGTTCCTTTAAAAAGTTGATTTTCTAAACAAAATCAACAATTTGGGACGAAGAGTTTAATAAAAACCATAAATTTTGAAGTATTAAAAAGGGGAAACTGACCTTTAGTTAAACAAGACAAGTTCAAACTTCAAATTGGTTTCGCGTGTCAAACCCAAACTGACTTGTCTATTAAATGGTCAATTAGTATCAACCAAATATGACACGAATTCATTAAGCATAAACCTCCATATTTGTAGGTTATGTAAAATATTTCCACCCTTACCCTTTGACAACCCAAAACCTGATATCTAAAATGTTTTCATAAATGAACGAATGTCAAAAAAAATATCGAATAATTTGCATTGAACTTTCTCTATCTTAAAAGAGAATCAAATGAAAAATTCTATCAAATTTGACAACCACATGGGCCCAAATTTTTGCCAAAATTTTTATATTTGGAATAATGCCCATTCTTTATACGGTTATACCCAAATCCACACCTTATTCAAGTGTTATACCCAAATCCAATTTGTTTGTGAGAATACAAACTATCTTGAAAAGAACTACTTGCAAGACAAGACTTCATGCCAAATTGTTGGGCTCTGCCACTGCCTAAACTAATATGATTTCAAAAGTACAAAAAATTCAACAAAGAAAAATAAGGGAACAAGCAATGTAATCACAATATGTTGATATCTTAATTCCACATTCAAGATCATACAAGTAGGAAAGATTCAAATCACACGAACTCCTAAGTTAAGTTACAAAAAACTATTCCTAAATAATTCATGTGAGGCAAAGGTCACTTACAAACATGAAGTTATCCTTCCATTGATTGAGTATGTGAATCTAGTTTGTCAAATTTTTTGTATGTCCTCTGTGATAATACCTTAATCTTTATTTATAGTAGACCAAAAACAATTACTACATTCCTCCTTATATTCTGGTAATTTCTCCCTTACATTGCTCATTTGAAAATTGTAACGGCCTGCACGCTCTGACTAGTTGATAACTGATCCGCATGCTCTCACATGTGAAAATAATTATTTTTAGCCTAACACATGCCTCGTGCATGATCAGCGTAAATTTAGGCTAACTGCGCATGAGTTAATACAAAAAAACAAAAGGGTGCAAAGAAGATGAGGATATATTTGCTAAAGCTCAAGCCATACTTGATGCCCCTAAATATAGTACCTTTAGCTTCTACACATTTGATTTCGCCTTATTTCTCTTGTTATACATCTCAGACACTTTTTGTTTTTGTACAACAATAGAATCTAAAGCTGCCATGTGAGCCCTATCTATTTCATCAAGTTCTGCAAATAGCGCATCCTGATAATCCAAATGAGTCAATTCATTTTGTTGTGTAACCCTCATTGATCTCACGATAATCTCCATGGGTAAAACTACATCATGGCCAAAAACTAAAGAATATAGGGTAGTGTTTATGCTCATTCTTTTAGAAGTTCTATATGCCCATAATACTTCAGACAATGAATTGTCCCAACTTGTAGGATTTCTAGCCACTACTTTCCTCAAATTATTCTTGATAATCTTATTAGTGGGCTCTGCTTGACCATTTGCCTGTGCATAATATGGTGTGGAATTCAAAATTCAAATACCATATTCTTGTGTGAAGGCTTTTATTCTGGTTCCATTAAAGATGGTTCCATTGTCCACTGTTATAGATTAAGGGATTCTAAACTTATGGACTATCATTTCTTTTATAAATTGAATAACATCGAACTCACCCACCTCCTTATAAGACTTTGCTTCAACCCATTTCGTAAAGTAATCAGCTGCAACGATTATGAAGCAGTTTTTCTTTCTTGAGATTGGTTTGATTTTTCCAATTAAATCCATTGCCCATCCTCTAAAGGGCCATGGTTTTATTATCGCATGAAAATCTGAAGCAGGAATCCTAGAAATTGGACCATGTTTTTCGCATTCTACACAACCCTGTGCATATTTAATGCAATCTTTCAACACACTTGGCCAATAGTAACCATATCTGTGTATCAACCATTTCAACTCCTCTTTTGAATAAAGTTTCATCTTGGTCTCCCGTTAAAACAAATTTCCTAGCTCTCAGTTTTAAAGCATTATTTGTACAACCACTTGGGTTTTTTTAAATAATCAATGACACCCAATCATTAACTTGGTATCAAGATGAAAAACCTGGGTCCCTAATTCCCTATCAATAATTGATGGGAGTATCCTTTTACTTAAACACGTGGGACTTTGTGCAACCTAATTGGTTTCTTTATGTCTAGAAGCACTCTGTGCCATGCGATTGGCTTCCTCATTCTTACTTTGAGGAACATGGTTTAACTTAGAGTCGCTAAACTATTCTAGCAGTTGTCTCGCAGCCCCAAA
Source organism: Quercus gilva (assembly GCA_023621385.1). Lineage (NCBI taxonomy): Eukaryota > Viridiplantae > Streptophyta > Magnoliopsida > Fagales > Fagaceae > Quercus > Quercus gilva. The sequence goes on from CM042480.1 coordinate 41,885,785, forward strand.
GTATGGTGCAATGGACGAACTGCAACATTTATAATCACTAGAGAGCTGCCTAATTACTAATTGTGAATCACCATAAACCTCCACACTTTTTATTCCCATTTCCAATAATATCTCTAACCCAATGATCAAAGCCTCATACTCAACTTGATTGTTAGAATAATTTCCTTCTAACTTAAAGGCCATTTTGGTTTTAATCTCCATCGGAGATTCTAAAATCACACCAAACCTGCCCCTTATGTGGTACGTAAACCATCAAAATTTAATTTCCAAGGGACTAAAGCTATAAACATGGTTTCATTTATATCTGTTACTTCATTGCATGGATGATCTGCCAAAAAATCAGCTAATGCTTGACCTTAATTTTATTGCTTTCTGTGATACATAAACTAAGTGAAATTCAACAAGAGCTAAACTCCATTTACCCATTCTAACACACAAAATAGGTCTAGATAACATATATTTCACTACATCAGTTTGTGCGATAATAAAAGTTACATGAGAAAGCATATAGTGTCTTAACTTAGTAGCAGTAAAATACAAAACAAAACATAGTTTTTCTGTCATTGAATAATTTAATTCTACTTTATTTAATAATCTACTTAAATAAAAAAAAAAAAAAAAAAAGCCTGTTCAAGGCCCTTATCATTGTCTTGAGCCAACAAACTTCCAATAGAATCTTGGGTCGCAAATATATGTAACTTTAAATGTTTCCCACTTCTTGGAGGAATCAACACTAACGGTGTGGACAAATATCTCTTAATTGTATCAAAGGTCAACTAATGCTCTTCATTCCAAGTAAAATCTTCATGGTCTTTCAACCTTAATAAAGGAAAAAACACCTTGGTTTTACTTGCAACATTAGAAATAAACCTTCTTATAAAATTAGCTTGGCCCAAGAACCTTTGTAATTCTTTTTTATTGGAAGGAGCTTTGGCTTGCATGATTGCCTTGGCTTTGTTTTGGTCTATCTCAATTCCTCTATTATGCACTAGAAAACCTAGAAAATTTCATGCTTGCACTCCAAAGGCACATTTAAAAGGATTCATTTTCAATTGATGTTTTCTCATCCTCAAAAAGGCTTTCTCTAAGTTTTTTAGATGGGTATTAAAGTCTTGAGATTTAACCACCACATCATCTATATAAACTTCCATAAACTTTCCAATCATATCATGGAAAATTAAATTCATGGCTCGCTGATAAGTCGCACTAGCATTTTTTAAGCCAAATGGCATTACTATCCATTCAAATGTTCCAATAGAACTTGGACAGCTGAAGGTAGTTTTGTGGACATCCTCTTCTGCAATGAAGATTTGGTTATAACCTGAATGCCCATCCATAAAAGACAATAGTTTGTGTCTTGCCACTTCATCTACCAATACATCTGCAATTGGCATAGGATACTCATCTTTGGGTGTTGCTGTATTTAAGTTCCTAAAATCTATGCATACATGTAATTTGCTATTTTTCTTAAGAACTAGAATTATATTAGAAAGCCATTCTACGTACCTGACTGGCCTTATAAATCCTGCTTGCAAAAATCTTTTGATCTCTTCTTTTTCTTTCAAAATAACCTCATTCGCCATCCTACGATGAGGTTTTTGGTGTGGAAGGTGCTCTTTCTTGATTGGAAGTCTATGCTCTACCAGTGTTCTGTCTAAACTTGGTAATTAAGTGTAATCCCATGCAAAGCAATCCTTAAACTTCTTCACCATAGCTAGCACTTCATCGAATTGTTCTTGTGTAAGGTGACTACTAATATACGTCACTTTCTTTTCTTTTTTAGTTCCAAGATTCACTTCTATCAAAGGGTCTTGAACTTTTGCTTTCAAGTCATCCATTTGGATAGGAGCTTTACTGAGAGAATTTAAACCAATTTTAACCTGGTTTCTTATCTCTCTTTCTTCTTCCAATACGTGTTCTGTAAAGAACATACTTTGTTCTATTTTATTCTTAAGAGTATAACTTATTACTTTGTCTTCAACCAATTTAATGGCCCTTAATTTCCCTGGAGTAAGTGAACTACTCATCCCTAACAGGTTTCTCAACTACATATGGCATTTGTGGCTCTACGATGTTGTCGTGAAACCATTCTTTGCCAATTTCTTGGTCAGTAACATCTTCTCTAGCAGAACATGGTTGTTCTCTAGCCATTTCCACCCTTGTTGGTTTGCCACTGTAATCAAACCCTCTCAGTTTCAAAATTCCAACATTTTGTTATATAATTGAGCATCAATTGTATTATTACATGCTTCGAATGGCCTATTATCAACCTTCACCATCTCAATAGAATTATCATCATTCCAAAACATTAGAGATTGATGTAAGGAGGAAGGGATCACCCAATTTGAATGTATCCATTCCCTTCCTAGCAAGGCATTATAAGCTACCTTAGTATGAACAACAAAGAAGGCAACATTTGTAATCTTATTCCCCACCTTTAATTCTACAGGTATAATATCTCTAGTTTTAGTAGATTTGCTAGCAAAACCACTAACTAAAACATATAACTGAAATAAATTTGCCTTTGTTTTATTGAATTTTTCAACATTCCCAAAAGACAAAATATTAAATGCAACACCATTATCTACTAAAACTCTATTAATACATATTCCATTAGGGATGGCAAAATTCCCTTAACCCGCAGGTACCTGACTCGACCCGACCCAACCCTACCCTAATGGGTTGGGTTTTACCTAACTCGTGAAACACTAGGGTCAAGTTTGGGTTTTAATTATGAAACACGAAGCATGTTCGGGTCGGGTACGGGTATTAGGAATACCGACCTCAAACTCGACCTATGTAGACAAAATTACAAAACCCCCCACCCCCCCACATATATATATATATATATATGTGTGTGTGTGTGTGTGTGTGTGTGTATACCACTTATACCAACCCTAACCCTAACCTTTTCAATTCTTCTCTCAGAGTCAGCTGCCCCTCACCCTTACACTCACTCTCATTCCTTCACGCCTCACCAATCCACCCTCACTCTCACTCTCTCAGTTTGTTGCCAACCACACCTTCAAGCCCTCCCTCCTCCCTGTGTCTCCACCTCGACGTCAAGGCCAGCTTCCCCTCTGTAGCTCTGTCACTATAATTTGGGTTCATTGTTCTCCACTTTTTTTTTTCTTGGATTCGTTACTTTTTTTTCTTTTTTTTTTGATAACTTTGGGTTCATTACTTGGTTTCCTACATGTATATTTGTGAATTGTGATTGTCCAATTAATAGATTATCGTTTTAATGCAAGTTTATGTTAATTTTAGTGTTAGCATATTGTTTTATGATTAACATATTTATTTTTTAAAGACAGATATATGAAATCCAACCAAAAAACTTTAGCTGCTAAAGATTGAGGCAAAACATAATTTTTTATTAGATTGGGCCACGAATTAGGGGCCTTTAGAATAGGCCCTAAAGTGGCATGGTGGAGCAGGGCCTGCAAGGCTTACAAGGGCTCGGCAAGGTAGGTTTAGGGGTTAAAAAAACTCTTTAAGTTAATAGGGCGGGTTTGGGTTTTGGGGGTGGGTGGCGGGGTAGCGGGTGGCAGGTGGCGGGTCGGGTTCGGGCATAAAGAAACCTACCCCAAACTCGACCTGTTGCCATTCCTATATTCCATCCATGTGAACTTTAATGAATAAAGGCTTCAAATGCTGTGACATTCTTTTAGATGGTTTCTCAAAAATAATTTTACCTGGTGGGAATTCTAGCTTCGCCTTTACTTTAGGTTCCAAATTCTCCATCTCTTCATCTGTTAGTAGGATATGACATGCTCCCTGAGCATTTGAGCCTTCAGAATTAAAGTCTTCATCTTTGGTAATGTTCAGTTTTGCCATAAACTTTATTGGCAATGTGACCACATTACTGGAATTTTCTATTCTTTGTTCCATTTCGAGTTCCTCTCCAAATTCATTGAATGCTTCCAAATCATACAAGTCTTCAATATCTTCAAGGCCTTCCATCATATCAGCATCTCCAAGTTCCTCCAAAAACTCATTTCCTTTAATCTCCTCAACTTGAATGATTGAATTCATTCTACCTTTGCCTTTTTCTTTAGTCTCTAATTCATTTAATTTCTCCTTTTGCATCTCTTTTTCTTTAGATATTTCTTTTCCTTTTATTTCACTTTTTTGGCCTTCTTGCAATGTATAAAGTGACCGTGTTATCATCCATTCGATCAAACCCCAAATCACTTGTACATCTCTCTAATCTCTTGTGATCTTGTCGCATTAGTTCTTGGTTCCTTTTTTTAGGTAAATCTTGAACCATTTCACTTTGTGCGAGTTGTTTTGGTTCAAACATTCTTTGCTGTATATTATTGTCACTTTTGGCTCTTTTCATACTTGTTTCATTTTAGCACTCAGTGGCGTCTTCACATATTTAGAAGTTAATGTGCCTCTTTTTTGCTGTATTTCAACTTTAATCTCTTTCTCCTTGTTAAGCGGTCCATCATCAATGTAGACACTCGATTTTGCACCCATAATTTAATCTTGGAAGATAGCTAGAATGACCATTCATATACCCGAAAAAATCATAGTTGCATTATATGCATTAATTCATTCATTGCATATCATAAAAATGATCTTGAGATTCTAACGGTCATGACAATATGTCCAATTCCCAAATTGGGCCATCGGATTGAAAGATATCATGGGATCAAGTTTTTACAATCTGCATGCATTGTATGGGGTGAAGCTGATCACGTGTGATTAATTAAAATTAATTTTGATTGGTTAATTATTAAAATTAATTAAATGAATTTATGTGATTGGTGGAGTATTTTCCTTAAAATGAGATTTGTTGCATGGGATTAAAACAAATAAGTTGATAATATTTAAAGACTGTAGATAATTAGGCTTTTAGGATAATTATATTCAAAATAATTATTTTAAAAATCCTAATTATCACTTTCGAATGAGGTTTATCATGAAAATAACTCTTAAATTTATCCAAATGCAGTAGGACTAGGCTATTTCTGGCAAAGTTGTAGAGAATAGAATTTCCCTTCAGCTATCAAAATTTCATCTTAATTTGAATTTTGAGTAAAACAATATGATCAAAATACTGAAGCTGGTCTTGATTTGAAAAATCAGCTTACTCTTATCCAAATCTCCTTTTTTTTAGGACTTTCCCCATACGTTTTTTGCTTATTTTTTTAGGCATCCCAACCTCTATAAATAGAGGAAACAAATCAGAATTAGGGGCTCTTCTTTTCTGACTTTTCAATTCCCCTTACATTAAAGACATTCTGGTGGCTTTTGCTTTAGTGCTTTAGGGACTTCTTTTTTGTAAGTAAGGTATTTTAGACCTCAAAGAGGTGAACAAACTTCTTTGGTTTCTAAAATATTCATTCATTAGAAGAGCACACTTATGCAAGAGGTATTCTATCTTTCTTTCTTTTCTTTTTCTTTTTATCCGTTAATTAGCATGTTTTTGTGTTTGATGCATGAATATGATTAGTATGTTTATTATAACTTGTTCTTAATATATGATTGCCATGATTAGATGCTTTAGATGATTGTTTATTTCAATTCTTTCTCTTTGACTTAAAAATTTGTAATGACTATAAAAACAAAACTGATATGTATTTTGAGATTTGATTTTTTTTAAAACAAAACTTATCTAAATTCTCAGATTTGATTTTTTTTTTTTTTCAAAACAAAACAGATCTGATTTTTCAGATCTGATTTTTTTTTTTTTCAAAACAAAACTGATCTATATTCTCATATCTGATTTTTTTCAAAACAAAACTGATTTGTATTTTTAGATCTAATTTTTTTAAAAACAAAACTAATTTGTATTTTCAGATCTGATTTTTTTTCAAAACTAAACTGATTTGTATTTTCATTAAATACAGATTTGATTTTTTCTGAACACAAAAACTAATCTGTATTTTTATTAAATATAGATCTAATTTTTTTTTAAACCCAAAACTGATTTGTATTTTCATTAAATACAAATCTGAAAATTCTTCTTTTGATACAAAATTGCAGATTTTGAAACTTAAAAGAAATGATTGAAAGTAAGGTTAAAGTTTTTTTTTTATTTTATGTGATGCATGCATAAGGAATTTGTTTCATGAATGTGAATCCTCCTTCAAGAGTCCTCTTTATTTTCTTTCTAACAACAGATCTAATTTTTTTTACAAAACGAATCTCTTTTTTTTTTTTTTTTTTTACATTATAAAAACAGATTTGATTTTTTTTTTTTAACAAAATCTTTTTTTTTTTTTTTTTTAACTCCACAAACAACAAATCTGATTTTCAAATATCAAACCTCATCTTTTTTAACTTTCCAAAACAAATCTGATTTTTACAAATCAAATCTCCTTTTTTTAACTTCACAAACAATAAATCTAATTTTTTTTTTTTTTTTTGATAAAATCTCTTTTCTTACCCTTTACAAACAACAGGTCTGAATTTTCTTTAAAAAGAGGACACATCATTCATAAGGCAAATTTATTTAAATTAATTTTGTCAAGTGTGTGTCGTGTGTGTTCAACATATCATTCAACATCATGCAAAAAATGATATATTGGTCATTAAAGTGTAGAAGACCAAGCTCTGTTTGGGCGGAGTGGGTGCCTAACACCTTCCCATTCCGTAACCAAGCCCCTTGAGCTTAGGATTTTTGGATAGATAGATTAGTATTTTGTCCTTTTAATTTTGGTAGATTGTAACTAGGAACAAAATTTTTTATTCGTTTGCATAGATTGTAACTAGGACCCGGAGCCTTGTAAGGTTAATTTACCAAAATTGTACTTTTCTTTATTCAATCAATGACAATGAAGTATTTTGATCATGTAACGTGTATTTATTTTTTCTTATTGTGAGAGTGAGTTTTTTCTTCAGCACTATGGCCCAAGGATTCTGGGCCGTGTAAGATGTTTCTTGGTGGACTGGGATTGATTCTCCGCAGCTAAGAGGGCTGTTTTAAGAATCAATTGGTGCACAGAACATATTTTCCATAATACAAATGGTTAGCAAAGAAAAGAAGCTGGCATATTTGCATTTGAACGACATTTATGCAGTAAAGGATTAATGCAAATGACAAAAATGAAAAGAATATAACACAAGGACAAGCTGAAAATCCTCTAATTAAGTGAGGTATACTTCATTGATTTTATTAAGCTATGGTTGCAATGCTCACTAGGACGTGATGCAAGGTTCAACTAAGCTCATAAGTTACAGATTTTGATAGCTATTCAAGCTTCAAAGTCTTGCAAAATGTGAACTTGTTAAATCCGAGCTCGTTCAACAGTGGCTGCACTGAGGACACCGGGACAGTTCCTCTGTTTTTCTCTTAAGTTACAGAGTATTTTGCATGAGTTTTCTGGGATTTTGGGAAGGCAAAGTTGAATGCCTAAGAACGGTCCGGTTGTTCTTCAAATCCTCCTTCTCTTGTGGCATGGATCCCTTCCTCCTTTTATAGCACAACCTCGGCTTCCCTGGTGAATCCGTGATTCCCCTGTTTTACCCTCTGGAGCCTGTACCATGCCTGGCTGCTTCAGGATCGTGTCGTTTCCTCTTTCTTCATAGTTTCTTTGCTTTTGTTCCGACCAAGTGAAAGTCCCTCGGCTCCTTTCCATTTCCGGGTTTCCCCGCTGGCTGGCCTGAGGCTCCCTTTTGGCTTCTTCTTCCCAGCGTCCCAGCCTTTCACAGTGTACTCTTCCTTGTCTTTTCTCCAAATGGTTGAATCAAGTTTTCTGAGTTTTGCATGCTCTGTACCTTCTCTGCTCGTCTGGGTCACAAGGTCCGCATGCCTCTTTTCTTTAATTTCCTTCTGTTATGACCCCCCTGCGCGCCCTAGGACCCCTCTGGGAGGCCCTCTGGGATTCGGCCCAGCTTCTTCCTTTCTCAGTTTTGTCCTAGTTCGTTGGTTGGGCTCTTTTTCTCTGGATCCCAGCCCTCTGGGCTTTTTCTTTCTTCTTTCTTCCCTTTCTTTTTTGTGACGGCCCATTATTCCCTTTTTCACTCTTTTCTTCGTGGGCCTATTAGTGGGCTATCTAATTTCTTTTTTGAACCTCAACACTTATTTTTTTTGTATAAAAAAATAAGTAGTGACTCCACACCACTTACCCAAAAAGAGAGATGCCCTTAAAAGCACCTAAATCTCTTTTTTTTAGAGCACCCGATTTTCTGGTCTCTCACAATCAGAACTTTCAAGAGTTTGTCTTAGGTCTTGTGACTTATACATTTGCTATCTAAGCCAGCGTCTCCTTTGGGTTCTTGTCATTTGTGAAAAATATGGGTTATATCCTTATTTGAAATGACGCTTTTGTGGTGGTTTATCAGTGGTGGTTTATCAATAATGGATTCCATGGAGTACCATTTATTTGGCTCCCTTACCGGAGGTTTGAAGGTTCGAAGTTGTTTTGGCCTCTCTACTCTTGAAAACACTGATTCAACTTTTTCAGGTTCAACAATTGGCCCAGAATCAATATCACTTAGAGAAGGGTCTATCCCAACAGCCACTTTTCCAAAAACTTGCGCCACTATGCGACTACAACGCTCACACAAGCAATCATCTTCATCAGAATTAAAAACTTGATCATTTGAAAAAGAATTATGCCTTTGTAAGGCTTCTTTATAAGTTGTAGGCCTTGGTTGTTATACCATTTTAGTCTTTCCCTTGTTTGTTTGGACATTCTTGCCCTGAAAGAAGTTTTATTTACCATGCGAGCCATATTTATTTACTTGCATAGAAGATCTTTCATTGATTTCAGTCTCTTCATCCCTTGTGTAAGGTGCAATGATTGTTTACCCTGCACATGAACACATTGATATACATTAAACTTCGAGTTCTCATCATTTTTGAAGCTATTAATCAAAGATTCAAAATCAGCTGAAATTATATTTAAATCATGCATAGGTGGAAAGGGATCAATATCCATTTTCATTTGCTCTTTAAGCTTTTTAGGGAATTTCAAGATTCCTCTTTGAATTTTATCTTGAATAACATTCCTAAAAGTTACACAATCTTTTGTTTGATGTGTAAAAGCATTATGCCATTTACAGTAATCCCTACCACGTATTTCTACCTTTGTTGTGATTTTTTGTTTGCCTACCAACTTTATCAACTTGGCCTCTAACAACCAATCAAAGATTTCATTAGACTCCTCTATGTCAAATGAGTAATCCCTTATAGGTGCTGAGAATTTGTTTGCTGACTTAGCCTTAATGTTTTTCTTATCTAGTGCATCACATACTTGGGGATTATGACCTATAAACTCCGCAATGTCTACTTCGTAATTAGGGTCATGAAAATAAGTCCCATATGTAGAATTATTCATGTTTCTTTCTTCTTTAATGTAGAAATCCCTATCAAACAATTCATATAGATCAAAGAATTTCACCCCTTCAAATTTTTTTCTAAATTCGTAATCTAAACCATCTATTGCAAACTTGACATATTCTTTCTTTGGGAGAATAATTTGACAATGCATGCGGGTTCTTTTAAAACGCATGATAACTTGTTCTACAGTTTCATCTGGCCTTTGTCTTAATCTGGCCAAATCAGCAATTGACACTCTCAAATTTGTGTGAGAGAAACGAGTTTGGAATTAGTCCTCTAATTCAGCCCATGAATTTAGAGAATTAGGAGGTAAAGATGCATACTAGGCAAATGCCTGTCCAGTCAAATAGCTTGGGAATAGGTTCATTTTACAATTTTCATTGTTTGAGACCTCCCCACACTATATTGTGAATTTGGACATATGTTCCAATACAGTCTTATCATCTTAAGACTTTAATACCCATCTAAAAAACTTAGAGAAAGCCTTTTATGAGTAAACATCAATTGAAAATGAATCCTCTCGGTGGGAGTATATGCCAGTCCTTTCAAGAAAAATGAGGAATAACAGCAATGAGAATAATTCATCTTTCAATACACTTGGCCAATAGTAACCATATCTATGTATCAACCATTTGGCAATGGCAGAGCCTAACAATTTGGTGCCAAGTCCTGTCTCGCAAGTAGTTCATTTCATTAAAGATGGTTCCATTGTCCACTGTTATAGTTTGAGGAATTCCAAACAAACGTCCCTTCTACTGAGAATCCCCCAAGAATGGAGAGTATGAATGGTACTAATTTTCACATGAGCAACGTATGAGAGAAGTTACCAGAATATGAGGAGGATTGAAATAATGGGCATTCAGGTTATAACCAAATCTTCATTGCAAAAGAGGATGCCCTTAAATCAGCCAAACATAAGAACAACTAATGATTAAAACCTAGGAGTATCCTTCTACTTATACACATGGGACTTTGTGCAATGAAGTATAAGTTAACACAACATCCTTGAGTACTTTTGGTGGACTCACAAGATAACATAAATTTAGGTGTAAAAAAGAGTATAATCACGGGAGATATTTCACATATGGGGGAACATTGTATGATTCCCACTTCCGTCATCATTTGGTGTATCTTCTTTTTTCATTATAAAAAATCTACTTCTTAATATTAGGAAACATTATTAAAGAACAAAATAATATTAAAAAAAAAAAACCTAGCACATAGTAAAGCAAATGAGGACGCGCACATAATATCTAGCCTCAATTCTTAAATCTTAAATAAACTTGCAGATGCAGTTGACAACTAGCTTACGTAATAAATAATTAATCAATTATCTCCCCTTTCTCCACCTAAAGCATCCTCTCACCAAAATCCGAATCTACTTCTCTCTCTCTCTCTCATCCCCAACTATCTTATCCTCTTAAACTCGATCCCCATTTCCCATCTCAACCGTCCATCACATCCAGTCCCCATCACCACACATCCAACGCTCCACAATCAACATCTGAAATCATTACCATACTCTCACACTTACACAACACCTAAATCACTCTATAAATTTTAAAAAAAAGTTCATAACTAACACGAAAGAGAACCTCTTGAAATTCAGTTAAAAGATTTTTAAGTTTTTTTGTATTCTCATCACTCTCTGAGATTTATTTTTATTTTTATTTTCCCTCACTTTCTCTCCCTCCAAACAGGTTTCGAAAGCTTTTTTTATAATTTTTTTTTACTCTTTTCGCTTGCGAGAAATGGAGATGGCTATGGAAGATTCGCACTGCTCGCACGATCTTCTCCTTCTCTCCATGGCTCGCGCGGCGGTGATTGTCAATGGACGGAGCCCTCTGTTTCCGACGATTCCTATACAGAGTACGCAACGAATAAGTAAAGCTGCTTAGGGTTTGTTAAACCTCTCTGTGTTTTTTTTTTTTTTTTTACAACTTTGCAAGTGTGTTTTTCTTTTGGTTTTGTATGTTTCTCTGTTTTGGACCTGAAATTCGTGGAATTGAGTTCAAGAACTCTAGGGTTATGGTGAATTTCACTCAGTTTGTGAATTTCGTTTCTGAATATTAGCGATTATCTTGAAGATTTGGAGTTCCAGGCCTTCTGGAATGTTCTTGTGAAATTTGAGGTCCTTAGGGTTTCACATAGTTCGTGAAATGTTTGTAGCTTGGGATTTGTGGGGGAAGTTTGAGTTCAATTTCTAGGGTTTGAAAAGAATTTCTTGTCAAACATTGAGTTCTTTAGGGTTTCATGTGGTTCTTGTAAGTGCTCTGCTTCTGAATATCCAAGAATTTATCAGGAATTAAGAACATAATTCTGTGTAGTCTTTGAAGGAGTTGGGTGGGTATTTGAATTTGAATTTGGGTTTTTTTGGCGGGAAAATTTGAATGGCTAAAAGGTGGGAATTAGGGTTTCCGAAGTCTAATGCTTCTAGTCTTAAAGAACAAGTAGCAAGAGCCATTCTCCGGAATGTGAGGGCGCAAGGGCATCCATACGTTGAGATTCGGGAAGATGGGAAAAAGTTTATTTTCTTCTGTACTTTGTGTCTTGCACCATGTTATAGTGATACTGTGTTGTTTGATCACTTGAAGGGGAATCTTCACACTGAGAGGTTATCTACTGCCAAGGTTACGCTTATGGGACCGAATCCCTGGCCCTTTAACGATGGTGTTCTTTTCTTTGATAATTCAGTGGAAAATGATAAAAATTCGGGGGTTTCAAATACTAGTAAAAGTAGGTTGTTGGAGTGGCACAACGATGATAACAATCTTTCTATTGTCAACTATGATGGAAATTCGAAATCTAGTGGTAATGGGTATGTTGTTGATCATTCAGATACTGAAATTAGTTCTGATGATTTGACTTTGAATGCTAATGGGGAGAATGGCAGTTTGGTAATTCCTGGTGTGCGGATTGGGCATGAAATTTCTGATATAAAGGGGCAGGAGGTAGGTTTTGGACTAATTGGTGCCAGGTTCTGTGAGAAGGATGACGTTTCAATTGGGATTAATAGAATATGGTGCGAGTGGTTAGGGAAAAAGAGTCCTGATGGAAATAATGATAAGTTCAAGGTTCCAGAGCATGATTTTGCTGTTATTACTTTCAATTACAATTTAGATATGGGTCACAAGGAGCTGTTTGATAATGTGAAGTCATTGCCCTCATCTAGTCCGACAACAAAATCAGAGATTGGGAATGGCACTAGTAGGAAAAGAAAGACAGCATTTTCTGACCCTGAGGATGTTAGTGAGTCCTTGAGTAATCAATATGATTCGTCTGTGGAAGATACTTCAGCATCAACTGATTCCTCTTCAAGATTGCTTTTGACTCACTTTGATGATCAACTTCTGCATACGAGGTTTATTTCAAATAAGTCTATAAGGCGGGAATTGAGACGGCAACAGCGTGTAGCGGCAGAAAGGATGTGTGACATCTGCCAACAAAGGATGCTTCCTGGGAAAGATGTATCAGCACTTATGAATATGAAGACTGGAAGGCTTGCATGCAGCAGTCGAAATGTGAATGGGGTAAAATTCTCTTAGCAACTTGTCTCTTTTTTCTTTTGGCTGTGTTTCTTTGGAACTTTATATGTCTTGATAAATTTTGAAGTATGATGTACTCATTATGGTATATTATTGCTCTGTTTAAAGTTACAACTTGGAAAATGTTTACATTTTGCAGGCATTTCATGTTTTTCATACTTCCTGCGTTGTACATTGGATACTTTTTTGTGAGTTTCAAATAATTACAAAGGAGTTACATAACAAAAGAAATGCAGCTAAATACGATGAAATAGGAAAAGATGGTGAGGAAAAAGCCACAAGAACACAAGATGATTCTGTTTTCTGCCCAGAGTGCGAGGGCACTGGAATCATAATTGAAGGAAATGAGCTGGAGACACCAAATATCCTTCCTTCTGAGGTTTGTTCACTATGGGATAATTTTAAATTCATTCAAGACTTCATCTTGTTGGACCTGTCATTCCATTTTTCCCTTTGCTTATGTACACTTAACAGAGTCTATTACAGAATAGGCTTAAATATTATTCAAGATGAACTAAGCTATGATGAAATGTATTACTCACCGGGAATGTTTTGGTTACTGTTTTGTGTAACAGTTGTATACAACATCTCTCTCATATGGGTGTGGGTCACACACTTGTGGGGTTCACCCCATATGAGAGGGATGTTGTATGCAACTGTTACACAAGATATCACCCCAAAAGTTTGAGAGTCAATTTGTTGTTATAAGTTCTAACTAAAATACCCAGTTACTTTTGTCTCTTATAGATCACTGAGAAATTTGCATATTCTAATTGATTTGGTTATTTTCTTTTTACCATCAGATGTTCAAGTGTAAAATAAAGGCAAGTGATGGACGTAGAGCATGGATGAAAAATCCTGAAGTGTTGGAGAACTGCTCAACAGGTTTTCATTTCCCTTGTCAGTCAGAAGAAACAAATCAGGTATGTTACAGATTTGTGCAAAATTTATATTTCTTTTCTAAAGTAAATATTGATTGCTGTTGTTAATTCTAGGATGTTATTTCTTGACCATAGGAAAAGGCAAAACCCCTTAAATTGCTGCGTTTCTATGGATGTGATGTATAGATCAGCTACAAGATCCTCTGAACCTTGTACCGATTTTAGTCTCACAGTAGCATGTAGATTTTGCTTTTAAAATGTAAGTTGTTGTTCATGTAAGTATCATGATTCTAGTACAAACCATGGGTAGGATTTTAAATATAACTAGGATTTCGTAAACATTGTATATAGCTGTTGTTGGACAGAGGAGCATACATTCAGTATACATTGCTGAGATATATCTGCATGGTAAATGAATTGGATTTGCTCTTAATGGATGTGAGTGGTAACCTGCATTTTGTCATTCATAACAAAATTTGTGCATTTTGTCAATCCATGTTTACTCTATGATAAAGGATTTATTTTTTATTTTTTGATTTAATGCTGAAGACTGAAGTCAATGGGCTTGTCAGATGAATTTTGGTATTCCTTTCCAGTTTAAAGCTTTGAAGAAACTTGTACATTTTATTTGTATTAAGTAAAGGAAACATTTTTTTGTTTTGTTATTGTTAACATAGTGAATAGATGTGAGAAAAAGATGGCTAGCTGTGCACAAGCATGACTTTTGAAGCCATGAACTTGCATTTTTCAAGGATGCATAGGTGACAGTCTTACAGGGCAAGCTGGAAAGCTGCGTGTTATTAAGGGAGTAACTTGAGATCTTTCTTTGGCATCTTGACAGACTTCTCTGTGACTTTGAAATAAAGAGTATAATCAGTATATTATTTTTGTTTGATATATAATATAATTATCTCAAAATAATGAGAAATTTGGGAAGATATACTTGCCTGCTATTTCATAGGCAGCATGACTATATTCGAAAGTCCTCCATGTTTAAAATTCTTAACCAGTATCTTGGAATGATATTAAGGGATTCTTTCTTGTAATTATCTAATATGTGTGAGATGGGGGAGCCTCCATCTACTCTCCTACTTTCTTCTCAAATCATGGAAAGGATTAGCAAATATTGTTTGCTAGAGGAGGTTGGAGGATTACACTTTTATCATACACATGGCATTCTAATTTAGGCAAGACTAATTTAGAAAAAAGGTTTCCTAAGAAACAATCTGAAACTCGTGAAAAAACCAATTTTCCTATAAAGAATGAGAAATACTATGATCACAATATTTTCATAACAAGTCATAAGTGATGGGTTGGAGTTGGGTTGTTATTGGTAGGCAAAAAATGTAATTTCATTGGTAGGTTTAAATCAGGACCAATGACAGCTTACCATTTGTGATTTATTGTAAAAATGTTGTGAACGTAGCATTTGCATAAATGATGAGTTGGAATTTTGAGTCGAGTTTAGACCATGATCATGTGATCAAATAGAAATGAACCGGAAATTTCCAACGTTAAGAAAAAAAGTCCCGCATGCAAGCCGTGCACATCACAAGCAGATGTTTCTTTACCCGCCTAAGAAAAATCCTGCATAAATATTTCAATTTGAGTTTGAGAATTGGTATGAATAGAAATCATAAAAGAAAATCACTAGCCGGCCCATTAAGATCCTTCGTTTATATATGAAATACATTTCCGTCACAATCTGCCGGCTCCTACGTCCAACAAAAGATGAACTGTAAAAAATCTCAGTTCATAAGGCGGCCCACCTATCTTCCATGAAACACTTTGTCATTTTCAGAAATCACACTATATAAACCATTTACGCATGAAACAAAAGGTAATCAAAGAATGAGGTACTTTCACCTTATAAGCATGATGTACCTGCTAATAGTTCTAGCCACGGTTCTTTCTCTAATGGTGGGATCAGCCTCTCAGGCTCGGCCACTATCTGGCTCTGGGGTAGAAGTTTCAGGAGCCAGAGTTGAAAATACATATGAAATTTACCTTGGGGCACTTGCCACGAAGCTTCCCAAAGGTCCTGTTCCACCATCAGGTCCGAACCCTGGCATAAACTGATTCAAGCTTTCTTTGTACGGTGAAAAAGAACTAAAATGCCAATGTAGTTCTTGTGATACACAAGTTAAGGTACTACTAGCTTTGGATAGTTATGGCAGTCGGTAGATCACTCATGTACTATTGAAAGAATCGCATATGTATGTTTGAATTTTTATTCATTTTTGTTCCTCTACAAGATTTTAAAATTTGAAAAATCACTATTGATGATATTGGTATTAGTTTATTGCAGATCTCAAATTGCATCGATAAATATAAGATTGTTAATAAATGTGATGAAATTTTATAAGCTTACATTAAACTTTGCCTCCCTAAGTTTGAACCTGGCTCCATGGTCCATCCTTGACCCTGCCCCACCCTACCCCACAAAACCCTACTTCATGTTAATCCATCTCGCCCCCACCCCACTCTTGTTACTCATTAATATTAATATGCTTGAAATTATAATTAAATTTATCTCATCAAATCCAACTAATTTTTTGTAAGAACTTAATAATATTATTAAAAATGTTTAACAAGACAATATCACAACAAAAACCAAAAGTCTTAATATTAACACCATGCATTTAAATACTTAGTAATACAAACTAGGTTTTTAACACAAATATATAGTGTGGGACGGGGCAAGGCTAAAAAGCCTAAACCCATCCGAGCTACACCTCGAGGTGTAGGGCAAAAATCTCACCTCATTCTTGTCCCACCACCTTTGCGGGGTAAGAAAAACCCATGCGGGCAAACAAAATTGTCATCTCCACTTCTTTTCATTTTAATGTGGGATTATCCCTTTTAAATTTTAATATAATTAATGCACATCCTTATTATTCTTCAAGTTGATGTGGGATTCCAAAACCAATAAAGAATTTATAAACTCCTCCTATCATAAGCTGGACTCAACATATATTTATAAACATATAAGTAAATAAATAAATACATACGTACAAACATATATATAATATAAGAATTTTGAATTTATGTTGACCTTTTTATATTGTGCTGTGTAGACCTCTTCTTACAATGACAAGCGACCAAACAAAACACTAACTAGTAACTACAACCAAAAAAAAAAAAAATTGTTCTTCTAAAATTAACAAAAAAATACATTCAGTTATCCAAACTTCAATAGCATCGTTTCACCACATACATGTTGGTAGTTATGTTGCTTCAATTATCTCTTTTTTTCCTTTAAAACTCACTTCATTTTGCCCTTCTTATTCTACCTTCTTTTTAATTTCTATAAGAATTGTGAAATCAAATTCCCAAAACAAGGTTTGGCTTATCTGTAAGAAAAAATATTGAGGAAGCAAATTCTTCAATTTTCTGTAAGAAAAATCACCAAAGCAAGTTGAAAGGTCAGGATAGCGCCATTGTTTTCCTTCTCACTTAATTTTATTTATTCATGAAATGTCCTTTCGTATGCTATTGTTTGATATGATGCTATAATTTACAAAAATGAATAACCAAAGAAGGTTCAATGCAACAATGCACAATAGCAGAAAAAAGAAAAAGAAATTTCATATTAGAAAACAAATAGAAAGCCAAAAAAAAAAAAAAACCCTCAATTATTTTTACATAGAAATTAAATTAATTCTAAAATAACAAAAAAAAAAATTTATCTTGCAATCAAATTCAGAAGATGTTATAAGTTTTTTTGCCCTCTCTCTTTCATCACCACAGACTCTAACCTAAATTAATTTTCAAACCACGAAAAGTACAATCAAGACTGAACCTAAAATAAAATCATTCCATAGACAATGGCCATGCATGACTGAAAGTAGCTAATGGTAGTTGGATCATCAACCCGCTGATGCCTTCTTAAGTCTCTCTCACCAACTCCAAGAGTCACTTTTTTCTTTTCCTTTTTTTTTTTGTTTTGATAAATCTATAATTGTTTTTTTTTTTTTTTTTTTGCTAAACAACTCTATAATTGTTATATTTTTGTACTTATGACATACAAATATACAATTTAGTTGGGCACTTGCACATGCATGTGTTATAAATTAGTATAAATTAAGATGGATGGATCAATTTGGACAATATTTAAATCTCAGGGGTCAAAAAGTCTTTTTGTATTTTTGCTAATTTAATTTTTTGGAATAAAAGATAGAAGACAAAAAATTTACAAAACATAGAAACGCCAAATCCCGAATATGATCCCAACCAACACGATCCCTACCAAATTTTAAGGAATATAAAATACTTCACTCATTACTTGGCTGAATAGCCTTTTTTTTTTTTTTTTTTTTAATAATGTAAAAAGAAGTACGTCCACTCATTACTTGGCTGAATAGCAATTGATTTAAGTACTAACAGTATATTGATTACCAAATTTAATTTTTTTATTAATAACTTTTATATTAATATATATTTGCCCTCTATATATCTAATATATTTTTGAATTTTATATTCAACTTTAAAAAGCTACATACTGAAAAGAATTCAAATCCATCCATGTTAGCAATTTCTATAAATTTATACTTAAATTTTTTTTTTTAATTTTGCTTAACTTTAATGTATTGTAAATAATAATAAATGCCACGCTTTTCATAAAATATCTATAAATAAATTTATACTTATACAGCTTTAATAATTGTTGTTTAGCGTAACAATAAACTATATTGCTTTAATTTGTTTGTCATTAATTATACTGCTTTAATTTATTATATTATTTAGCCCATTGTGCACATTACACTAAAAGAGCCAGATATTACACATCCCATGTGCAACACAATAATTAAAGCAGTGTAATGTTCAGCACATTACATTGCTTTAATTATTGTTTACCCGGCCCCATGAGCCCATCTACCCCCTCTCCACTCAACAGACAAGCACAAGTCTCATGCCTGATGCCCTAATCACAATAGCCAGCTGCTAATTAGAAAATTTCACAATCACAAATCACAATACTCATTACACTAAAAGACAATTAATATCTCACCAACACATTGACCAACACCAACACATTAACCAACACCAACGGATAAGATAAAGCCAAATTCAAAAAGACAAAAAAAGGCAAAAAGCAAAATATAAATAAAGCTAATTTAGCTAGCCAATCAGAGAATTCAAAAGAGAGAGAGAGTTATTGACTTAGACTATTAAAGAATAAAGAGAGAGAGACTCATTCATTAATTTCATTTCATTTTTTCATTTCAGTGAGATAAAGAGAGAGAGAAAGACTGAGAGACTGAGAGAGAGTCAGAGCGAAAAAAAGAAAGAAATACCTTGAGGGAGGCCGGAGGGAGCACCGAGCACCAAGCACTAAAGCAGAGTGATCTGTGCTGCGATGAGGGGCAAGCGAGTGAGCGACGACGACGAGGGGCGAGCAAGCAAGCGATGGCGACAAAGTGCGAGCTACGGCGACGACGAGCGAGCTGCGAGCGACGTGACCGTGGGTTTGGTTTGCTGGGGTTTGGTGTTGGTTTGCTCTGTATTGGGTTTTTTTTTTTTTTTGATAAACACCTCTGTATTGGAGTTTGTTTTGCTTTTGCTTTGTATAGACTGTATTGGGGTTTGGTTTTCTCTACCAGCGACGTGACCGTAGGTTTGATTTCTAATTCTCTATATTGGTTTTTTTTTTTTTTTTTTTTTTTTTTATTATTATCCACGAGTTTGCTACCTCTATAATCTATTGGGCTCGTCGTGGGCTTGGCTCTGTTACAATTTTTTTTTTTTCAAATTTTAGTTCAAATTTTTTTTGGGCTTTTTTTTTTTTTTTTTTTTTTGGGCTTGAAAGTAGAACAAATAAATTTTTTATTTTTTATTTTTAATTTCAGGATGTTCCTAATACAGATTAAATATATATATATATATATATATTTAATTTTTTTCAGGCCAGGGTGTTCCTGGGAACACCCTGAGCTGTATGTGGCGTCATCGCTGTACTTATACAAACAAACACATAAAGCACTTCGATTTAACAAAGAAATTTAAAAACAAACTCTGATGTTTGTTTTAATTTTATCATGGAACATATGAGAAAAATGACTTTACCAAACATTATGAGGAGAAGAAACTAACCAATCCTCCAATTCCTCACAAACACACAAAATTCATCATACCAATACTAACAAATTCCCAAGACCAAAATTCATTGTGGTTTACAAAGCGTAATCAAAATCCTAAAATTTTTTATAAATAAAATAAAACGAGAGACAAAAATGAGTTCTAGTGGGTCACTAGATCAAAAGATAGTCATTGGAGGGTCATGGTTTTGTCAACTGTGTCACAGTGGCCATGGGTTCATCATCATCATCAGTCCCAATCTAAGAGAGAGAGAGAGAGAGAGTCCCAGGTCCCAATCTTGTCATAGGTGGGTTGCAATTGCTTGCAGTGTGTCTTAGTGAGTTGACTAGGTTGTAGTGGTAAGGAGTTTGTTGTGACTCTTGTGAGGCATAAATTTTTTTATGTCTCTGAGGGGATTATTTATCGATCAATCTGAAAATATTTTTCAAGTTAACCACTTCAAACCAAACACCCAAAAATGGAGAAAATATCTTCCAAAAAAAATTTAAAATTGAAACAAAATCAACCTTAGAGATGATACATATATTTTCCTAAATTTGTTTGCACCCTGATTTGTTCAGTCACTAAAATTGAATTAACATGGTTATTGTGTAATTAGTTCTCTATGTTTGTAATGTTCTCATTATGTAGGATTAATACTATTCTTCTTCACATTTACATTATATAAAGCTTTTGTTAAATGACCACTTTTCATGCTAATTGTGGATAATTAATTAGCTCAATTGATAAAGTTTCTGATGGTTGTATAAGAGATCTGAGGTTCAATCTCCGCCTACACCAAAAACTGATTGGTGTCTTGGTCTAATGATAAAGAACTATCATTAGGAGCGGACGCCATAGGTTGAAACTCTCTCAAAAAAAATCTCAGATTCTCAGACCACTCATCAAAATAAGAAATTTAAGCATGCTTTATATTATGCTAGGCAAGGGTATTTACTACATTCCAAACATCTTAATAGTTTGACGATACTAACATAATGAACTCATAGGTATTTAAAAATAACTTATTGAAACGGTCTACTATCTACACACCTAGCACAACCACAATTAGATTTTAGACGCTACCTAAATATAGAAACCATTTAGAGACATATAGCTAATTCCAACCCAATTATTATGATATTCATTGTTTGTGGTTTATTAATGACTTGAAAACTCCTTTTTTCGCTTTGGTTGAGACTTGAAACTCATTCAAAAGTTATCATAAGAGATATAATTGGATGCCGAGAAGAGATTAAGTAGGCAAACCTCCTTAATTTCTAGAAGAAGAGTTTATACTTGATCAGTCACAAATGCACAGGCACCAGTAACCCCAACAAAGCTTACATGGAATTCAAAAGAATCAACAGTTAACTCATCACCATAAATGTGGTTCTGATATAATTTTATTTCCCTTTTTGCGAAATAATTTATTTTCATCACTGTTCTAAAACAGTTCAATGCAAGAGCTAAGATACAACTTCTTCGTATAAGTCGGATATAGAGTCCTTTTATGAAAAATCAAGAAATTAAGTTCTTGGTTTGGATACTTGTCTATTCTGAAAAATAATTGATAAAACTTTAAAATTTCATTGCACTAACATAATGGAATGATAAACTACAATTCCTCATTAGAGCATAAATTAATTCTCTAATGAGGCATATCCACTTTCTTAAATCATAAAGATGAATTACAATAGTACTTACTCAAGAACCATAAAAGCAAATAGAAGCAAATATTGGTCAAAATGCATTATTTTCATGGAGAACTCAAGTATAAAGAAGCTAGTGAAGTGCTGCAAGGAGGTACAAGGAAGAGAATAACGAATGGAAGAACAGTAAAGATATGGGACAATAAACTTCAACACTTAGTGTGCGTTTGGCAACACTTTTTTTTGCCAACTTATTTTACTATTCATATTATTTTTACTACTATTCATGGGCCTCATTGCACATTTTGGTATTATTCATGAGTCCTACTGTACTATTTCAGCTAACTTTTACATTTATCTACAGTACTTTCAACAAAAAAATTTCAGTTTCAATAAAATAAGTGGATCCCAAACAGACCATTAGATTTTAGAACACACAAAGTATCTTCACCAAGGTTTCGTTTGGACTTCAAAATATAAGATCATGTGATCTAGGGAACAATTGCTACTATAAATTGGTTAATATGAATTTAATAACAGAAGATTTGAAATTTAGGTACGTTGCTCCAACAAAAACATTAGTAAGATCCTGCATAATAATTTCAATTCAAAAAATTAATAAAGCTCAACCATCCATAAATTTCATCAATAGAGAAGGCAAACATATCATTCAAGTCATTTGAACTAGAAATTGAAACCCAAATCCTACATTATAAGTACTTCCGTCCAAATCAACCAATGGTGATTTAACTAAATCATAACAAAATTTAGAAAGATGTTTTGCAAATCAATATCAATAAATCTAAACTAATACTTATTCTATTGGTTATTGCCCCAACTAGGCATTGCCCCATGCAAACCAGTATGTGGAAAATTTTGGTTTTGCACTTGCTGCATGCCAACTTTGCCTGGATATGTAGGTGCACGTAGTAGGCTTCTTCTAACATCCGACAAATTCAGACCCGCATTGTTAGCCATAGATATAAAAACTGGGTCATTAAGCGGGTGGCACCCTGTCACTCTCATAAGTTGCAGTTCAGTCTTATAGACCTGAAAAAATCCATATGATATATAAACAACATATTCTATATGAATGCAAAAACCACAAGGAAAAGAAAGAAAGAAAGAAAGTGAAAGTAATTTTACTCTCTGGCACTTGCATGATTTGTTTCTCAGACTTACCAGTAAAGGTATTGTCACATAATCAATTACTGCAATTCTATTCTCAAAATGAGCTTTGTCACACTTTTCTTTAAGCTCTCGGCGAACCTGTGATGATTCTAAGGCTGTATTCTTAAGAACTTCAACCTATATAAAACCATGAAAACTTAAATTATCATTCATATAAGGATATTGTTGGTGAGAGTATTTAGCGTTAACAAAAAACATAAAGCATTACCTCTTTCTCAAGGTTTTTCATCAAGTCTTGTTTTCTTTTTCTAGACCGTTTAGCTGATTCTATATTTGCTTGCTTCCTAATATGGGGAAAAAAAAAATCAAATTGGGATGCAATCCATTTTAAATATAAAAAAAAAAAAAAAAAAAAAAAAAAAAAAAAAAAAATTTGAGAAGCATTGAACAATATTTGAAAAAACAAAAAATTTCTTGTTACCAACCTCCTTTGACGCTTTGCCTCATCAGAATTGTCAGTGATTTTTGCTGTAAATTGAAAAACACAGTCAAGAGAGCAAATTCAGCAAGTGATGCAAAGACAAGTGAATTGCAGACACCCACAACCACAACACAAATTTTTGTTGTAACTATTCAATAATCAAATAACTATTAAACACATCATGCTAAATCGGGAAAACTATTATAAAAAAAAAAAGCCTCTATTCTCAATGCAAATAAACATATAATAGGATTGTTTTATTAATTTGATAAATCAGAAAGATTTATTTATTAGAAGAAACAAGGCTAGTTCCAAGTTACAATAAAATAAAACAGAGGCCTAAACAACACAAAACGAAGAGCAATAAAACTCTCAAGCTAATACACAACTGACCAATCTACAAAGCAAAAAAAAAAAAAAAAAAAAAAAAGAGCATCGTTGAAATTCTGTAAGCAGTACAAACAAATGAAATAAACTCTTAAAAGGAAGGAAAAAATTATGATAAGAAGTAAAATACCATTAGTATTAGGAATTGGAGGGTGCGATTGAGTATTGTTGACTGCATTGAGTGCAGCAGCGCAAGCGCGCTCACTATCAGAATGAACAGCAGCATTATTCAATGGCAGAGGAAAGAAGTCGAAGTAGTTTGTCATGGTAGTAGTAGTAGTAGTTGCGTTTTGCTGCTGGGAGTGGGAGACCATCAACAAACCAAAGAAAGAAATAAACACACTGAACTAGTTAACTTTGCTTTTCTCACGAGGAATAGGAATAGGCCAATTTATATAGGTAGGAGAGGGCGGGGGATGTCCAAATATTCTTCGCAAAAGGAAAGACCAATCACCGCCTTACCTTACGTGTCATAAAAAATAATATTTTATCTCAAATTAATTTTATATTGGTTTTTTTTTATTTAAAAATATTATTATTAAGCCAAGTTTACCGACATTAAATTAGACAAATAAAATTTAAAAAGAACTTAATCTTAAGATAATATAATTGCGTAATACCCAACACAATACATCTATCAGATTTCACTTCCAATTCGTAATAACACACCCACAAATACTGATCGAAAAAAGAAATAGCAATCACCGGCGTACGTGTCATACAAAAGAATATTTTATCTAAAATTAATTTTATATTTAAATTGGTTTTGAAAAATAAATTATTATTAACCCAAACACCTGTCAGGAGGTGAGGGAGAGTATTATGTGCATTTTTGGCCCAATGCAAGATTCTAAGCACAATAAATATTTGTGGCTCCCATCCATCGATGGGAAATCAAAATCTCAGGTGTTTGCTGAAATTAAGGACCGGGTTGCTAAAAAATTGGCTAGTTGGAAAGGAAAACTCTTTTCAATTGGTGGGAGGGAGATCCTAATCAAAGCAGTTGCCCAAACAGTGTCCACATACACTATGAGCTACTTCCAACTTCCTAAGACACTGTGCAAGGACTTGGAGAATATGATACGAAACTTTTGATAGGGGCAAAAGAAGGAGAATAAAATTGCGTGGGTTAGTTGAAGAAAAATGTGTAAATTAAAGTTTTATGGAGGAATGGCCTTTCGAAACCTCAAAGCCTTCAACCTTGCCATGTTAGCCAAGTAAGGATAAAGAATCCTCACAAACCCAAATTCTCTAATGGCTCGGGTTTATAAAGCCAAGTACTTCCCTCATGTGGATGTGCTCAACTCCAAGAAAAGCAGCAACATCTCTTATGCTTGACGTAGTATTCACAATAGTCTTGAAGTTATTAGAAAGGGTACAAGGTGGAGAGTAGGCAATGGGCGAAGAATTCTTATTTGGGATGATAAGTGATTGCCGACTCCTACTACATACAAAGTGATCTCACCCCAAATAGATTTTGAAGGATTCCCCATGGTGTCTTCTCTCATTGACAATGACACTAAAGGGTGGAAAGTTGATGTGGAAAGGTCCATCTTCTTGCCTTTTGAAGCAAATACAATTTTGAAAATTCCTCTAAGTTATAACATTCCTGAAGACAGTCTCATATGGATTGGTAACAAAAAAAGGTACATTTACAATCAAAAGTGTGTACCATATTGCTTCAAGTATGGTGGACTCAAATGAGGATGGCGAGTGCTCATTTGATTATGCAAGGACCTCACTGTGGAAGAGGATTTGGCACCAGAAAATTCCACCAAAACTCAAAATATTTGCTTAGAGGACTTGTGTCAACGGCCTTCCTACTATGTGTAATTTGAATCATAGAGGTATCCACTGTTCGAGTTTCTGCCCTCTTTGCGACAAGGCCATTGAAACCATAGCCCATACGCTTTTCCATTGTGAGCATGCTAAGCTGACTTGGGCTCATTGGCATAACTGTCTTATTGATTTAGCCTATTGTACCAGTGAACCAGTGGATTTTGCACTGGCCATTGCTGAAAAAGATTCCTCCTTTGCTTTGGAACTATTCTTTGCTGTTGCTTGGTCCATTTGGTGGAGTCGCAATCAAGCTCTTCATGAAGATTCTGGTGCCCCTCCAAATCAGATTTGGGATATGGCTAATCGAATCCTTGGTGAGTATAAGGAAGCATGTTCTTTCTCTAATCTGCCACAGGTCCCTTCCTTGACCAATTGGAGTGCCCCCCCACTAGTTTCTTCAAAATAAATGTTGATGGTGCTGCCTTGGATGATGGTAGGCCATCTAGCATTGGTGTGATAATCTGAGACTGCCAAGGCTCCTCCATTGCAGCCTCTTTTTCAGCTAAGATTACAGAAGCTTTGGCTTTACAAGAGGGTGTGCTGCTAGCATCAGAGATGGGACTCTCCAAAGTTATTTTTGAATCTGATGCCCTTTCCATTATACAAGCAATGAATGAAGGTTTTGTGGGTGGTAATTTCGGGCACATTATTCAAAACATAAGGGAACTTTCTTCTTTGTTTTCTTGGTGTTTATTTCAACATCTGAAACGGAATGGCAACAGAGTTGCCCATGATCTTGCAAAAGAAGCTAGGTGGTCCGGTGTCTCTCAAGTTTGGAAAGGTGTTGTTCCAAGTGTTGTTGAGAAACTCATTTGTGATGAACGTGGCTTGTAACTGTTTTTTGCAGATCCACTCTCTGTTGTAACTCTATTTCTGATGAATGAATTATCATATTTACCCATCAAAAAAAAAAAAAGTTTACCGAAATTAGATTTTTTTTTTTTTTTTTTTTAAAAGAAAGTACCGACATTAGATTAGACAAATAAAATTTTAAAAGAATTTTTTTTTTAGAGACACAATAGATCTATCCTATTCCTCTTCCAATTACTAATAAATTAGTACAGAAAAATTCAGAAAATAAAAAATAAAGTTGGTACAACGAACCCAAAAAAATACAAAATTCCTTTCCTCCAAACAAATCCCTATTTACAATATATATATATATATATATATATAACCCAAATCCGTCTTCTCAATAAATCCCTAATACCTAGTATAAAAACAAAAAACAAAACAAAAAACCCCAAATCTATCTTACGGACTACGGTAACTCCATCGTGCCATCAATAATATGTTTGTCCCTGCACCGTCAATCTCCATACTTGCCAGAATTCAACTATATTATATTCTTAAGAAAACAAATATAATTTATTTTTGTTTTCTTAAGAATATAATATAGTTGGTTGATAATGGTTTGCGATGTTTGAGTTATTTTCTTAATTTCAAGAGGCATTCCTTTAATAAAAGTATTTAAGATTGAGAAGCTACTACTTAATCATTTGTCTTAAATACTGAAACTTAGGACATTGAATCCTCTGAAGAGGCCAAAAAATGCATTAGTTTACTCTTTTTGTATCAATAACTACAAAATATGCATGTTTAACTACAAAACTTAGTAACAAGATGAAAAATGATTCAGTTCTTGTCTAACAGCGTATATATAAAAGGACTTCTATAAAATTTAATTGATGATCAATTTTTGTACCATAAAAGAATGTATGTCAGTGTGTCACAACTGTATTGAGCCAAATTTAAGTAATGATTTTTTTTTTTTTTTTAACTTAAAATTTTGTTAATTGTTATACATAATTTGGCTCCTGAAAAAAAACTTCTAGCTTTGCCACTGAGTTTGTAAGAAAGATTATTTTGATTGCATGAAACTTGTGGAATATCAATCAAGGGCAATGCTTTGTGAGAGAAAGGGTATTATACTAGTACGTATGGGGTGATGGAAGATTACTCCATGTGGAGTAGGAGACAAACAGTGAGAATCAAAGGGCCAAAATTAGAAATTAACACTGTTTGCCAAACAATATAATTAGTAGGCACTATTTTCAAACTATATATATTACAAACATCTTAAGTCTTAAAGAGTTGATTTAGGCCTATAAATCGAGTCTCAAAAACTTGGTTTTCATGATATGATCATGTCTGATGTGGCGTTTTTTCTACGTAGCATCCACTTGGAAATCAAGTTTCTAAGACTCAATTTATTAGCCGACCCTTTTAACATCGATTTGTATGTGCTAGCAAACAAAACAAAACACTTTACTAGTACTTTTTTGGTTGTTGTGCGTAAGTAGTTTTCTTGGGCCACAGAGTTAGTGGGAGGTGAGGTTAAGTTTGATGTAAACTCCTCTGACACTTGTGTCTCTTCTTTTTATACTTTTCATATATTAATATAATTCTGTCACTTCTGTCAAAATATATATATATATATATATATTATTCAAACATTATCAGTGCTAACAAGCTGTACAGCACAAATCAATGCACAGTTACGTCTCTTTTCTCCTAATCATTCAGACATCTCTCCTCACCTCAGTCCTCTCTCCCTTCTTTCACTATGTTTGCTCTCTCTTCTTTCAGGAGCACAGACCAAAGATGCTGGCTTGCTAGGTGGTGGCGACGACGTGGATAGGTGGTGGTTTCAACTACGAACTGCAGAAACCCAGCCACTGAGTCGACTCGATTCACCAGTCTGGTGGTGGTGGGGTTGTTGTGGAGGCAACGACGGTTGATTTTGGCTACTGGTTAGTCGGTCATGGATTCACAGCTGTGCGCTTGCGAGTTGGGTGTTTTAGGTCGGTGGTATATATGGGTGTTTGGGCTGTGTGCGACGGTCACTGTGGGTTGGATTTTGGCGTTCATCTGTTATGGTGGTTGTTGGTGTTTTGGCGATGAATGGGTTTTCGTGGGTTGCGATCGGTGAGTTTGTGGGTTGCTTATGGTAGCATTGAGATCGGTGGTTGTTTTGTTTTGTGTGGATGCGGTGGTTGTTGGTGTTTTTGCGGTGGTTGCAGTCACCGTTGGTTGTTAATGTGAGAGAAGTAGAGGGACGAGAAAAGAGAGAAGCCGAGAGATGTTTTTAATCTTATCTTAAATTTTTTTTATTTTATTTTTTCCTAAACATAGAATGGTGTTCTTTTTAAAGGGTCAGCTTATAAATCAAGTCTTAGAGACTCGATTTCCAAGTGGACGCCATGTGGAAAAAACGCCATATTAGACGTGATCAAATCATGGAAACTAAGTCTGTTAGACTTGATTTATAGGCCTAAATCAAGTCTTTTAAAATCGAGATGTTAGTAATTTATATATAGTTTGAAAACAGTGCCTACTAATTATATTGTTTGACAAACAGTGTTAATTTTCAATTTTGGCCAAAATCAAAGTAATGAACTTACGGAATATTGTATTGGTTTGGTCACTTTGCATGGTTCTGATATCTTGTTGACGAAGAGCGGTTACAACGCCAATTACTACAACTTTAGAAGCTATAATTTGAACGTGTGCAATATAAGGATCAATCCATCAAAAAAAAAATATTCATTTCATTCTGATCTTAAAGTTGTTAATTTGAATAATTAATTGTTGGAAGAAACTTTTTTTTAGTTGGAATAATATAAGATTGGCAGTCTTCACTAGCTAGAGGTGGTTTGGCCCATCGCAAGCTATGGTTGTTATAACTTCTGCTCATCCAATGTAACAAGAAGAAACCTTAGATTGTAATTCCGTAAGCATGAAATTACATCTTAATGTTACTATTTTAGGGATGCCAATTTAAGTACAAAGAATAACATCTACAGGCAGCTAATTTTTCAAATTAAAAACTACTAAATGAAACAAGATGAACTTACAGTTACAAAGAAGCATTCCCTTGAAGGGCTTCTTTTTTAACTTTCTTTTTTTTTTTTGGAATGTGAGTTTAGATTAGCATTTTAATAAAAGTTGGCAAAAGTACATTTATACCTTAAAAAATGTTGAATGTAAGAAGTTGTAAATAAGCAAACAAGTTAATGAGCTAATGGCAAAAAGGAGCAGTAATGAAAAATAATAATAATAAAAAAAGTGTAATGAGGCACATAATTATTTAATCTAAAAAATTAATTATATTAATTATAGACCAACTTTACAAGTCCATTTTCAAATAAGAATAAAATTGTCTATTTAAATATATTCAATCATTTTCTCTTTTTCACATCCTAATTTTTAATACATCAAAACAAAAAGAATAACTAATTATTCTCTTCCCCTTAATTTTAAAAACATCTAAACAAGATGAAGAGTAACTATTCCACTCTACTCTTCTTCTCTCTACTTCCAAACATAGCATCATATCACATTGTTGTAGCACTTATGATAGCATTAGCACTCAAATGTCTTTAGATACCAGCATGGATCGATAAATTTCATCACTAAATTCAATACTCAGAAGTGAAGAACTGGTCAACCATGTCTACCACCAAATTATGGTAAATTCTTTTAAAAAGATGCTGACTAACTTCCTATAAATCAAAGGCAAAAGCATGTCCAACAAAGTGATTAATGGACTAGATCCGGTTGCTGAGTAAGCACCTATAATTTCTCCTTAAGAAAATCAGCCTCACTAAGAACATCGTGTGCCTCTCCCTCCAAGCGCTTAAGACATGCCTCATATGCTTCAATGTCCCTGTTCACATCTTCAACCTCCTTGTCAAGTTTGTCAGACAACGCTCTCATGCATTCAAGACATAAAGGTTGCTGAACCTGTAAATATGAACATGGAATCAGATTTTCAAACCAACATTAAACTTTATATCCGAGTTCCTCTGCAATAAGTATACCTGGGTGTAAATTGTGGCAATCTCAAATGCAAGTTTGAGCACAGTTATGGTCGAGTAGAACTCCCAAGTTGTGAGGCTGCAAAGGAACATTGGATCATCCTTCAGGAGATGGTAACCCAGAAATGATTCTTACATTGTCTCCCAGGCTGGCTGATATCTGACTAGACAGCTCCAGCCCCAGCAGGAGGACGAGGAGGAATTGCTTGTGGCTGCTGATGGGGATATTGCTTTGGTAACACAACAAAAGAGTTGTCCATACACGTCGAACCTATCACACTATTGACCCCATGAATTGAAGACCCCTGCATTCCTGCACATCCTCATTGCCAAAAACCACATACCATACTTATCAACAACCAATCAACCAACCAAACATATCATATCACTTTTTAACATTAAATTAAGCAAGCAAATCCTATAATATTAATCTCCCATAATGTGTAACACAAATACTATAATCAATAAAAAATAAAAAATAAAAATGTAGCTTGAATAAGGCTGATTTTTTTACAAAACCCAGATGCTATAATTACTCAAAATACAGAAACTACAGAAGAAAAAAAAAAGGACTTCTGAGTTGAGTTACTCAAAAGGGTCTCATATCAAAATCAGCAAGAAAATTTATAATTAAATTTTTTATTAAAAAAAAAAAATTGATAGGTTACCGGAGCAAGAGAAGTAGTTGTTAAAGAACTTGTTGTCGTAAGAATCGACACCGACGACGCAGAGAGAGTGGCGGCAGTTCTGGCAGTCCCATTGGGGCAGATTCGGATCCATGGGGAGGCTCCGACTCTTATCCCCCATACCCAGCTTCTCCTTCTTCATTTGATTCTTTCAATTTCTTTAATCATTTATTTATGATTGCTCAATAGTCAGTATACATACTATTGAGCCTTGGCTTTTGCTTTGATTTGCTTTTGTTTGTTTCTAGTTTCTGTCCAGGTTTCCTTTTTATTTATTCTTTTGTGTATCTTTTAGTGCTCTTTCCCAAACCCCCCATAATCAAATCAACAAGTCTTGCTTGCTCTATCATTTAACTCTCCCAATTTCAAAATTCACCATTCCTTAGATTTACTTCACTCCCTTATTGATTTGTTAACAATAGCAACATAGAGATCAGTGAAATAAGTTTTATTAGAGAGTAATGGTTACTTCTTAAATTAGTAAAGTACAAGGCCAACTTTGTTTCCTTTTAGCAAGTAAAAGAAATATCATACATCTTTTACTTATAATTGTATTAGATTTCACAACTCAAAAAATGCAAAAATAATATATATATATATATATACACACATTTCAGATTTTCTTTGAATGGAATGTGCTTACATGACTATTAATATTTTTCGCTTCACTTCACTGATGGTTCAGAGAGTTGTTATGCCAACAAAATTTTGGTGGTTAATATCAACAAGTGAGAGTGGTTATCTCACTTGTCTCATCAGTATGCTGGTTTAGAAGAAAGTGTAGAGTGCCTACAGCCTATCCTACTCGTGTAAGTTAACTACTTGGCAGCTTTGCATCTTTCCATTTGGTTGTATGAAGACTACAAATTCATTGAAAATGTACAAATAAAAGGAAAATGAAAAAGAAGAAGAGAAGATCAGGCAGATAACACAAAGTATAAATACAAACATGTGATAAATCCATATCAACAAACAGGTTGATATCAAAATACAACTAAAGTGCCATTCAGTCGAAAAAAATGGCTGTTAAGAGTCTTCAGTAAAATGTTAATAAGAAAAGATAACCTTTGAAGCAGAGCACAAAATCTGCTACATGCTCAAAGTAAGAAATCTGTATATAATTGCACCTTATTATGCCTGAAACAGTGAGATTACCAACAAAACAGTGGTTTGTCAAAACTTAAAAGACTCAAAACACTTTTAAGTATGTTACTTCTTTTTACAAGCAAAACTTTCTTTAGTTTTGCTGTCATAGTAAAAATAGACTTACAACTAAAGGCTTAATTATTAAAAGTTACAAGGAGAGGTCAGGCAATGAAAACCACACAACCCCACACATTACAAGGAAAGTTCAGGTATATAGTACATACAGCCTTACCAGTTATCTCCAGATGCTTTGTACTCATTCTCAGCTCCAAAGTTGATGGTTTTGGGTTTTTCAAAACCTGCTGGAATAAGATGTCTAGCTTCCATCTCACTGCATAACATCTTTGCCAATTGAATTTTTCCACACTGACAAAGTCCAACAAAAACTTCAGATAAGATGCCTGAATCAGGAGTCATAGATCTCTCAATCATTTCCCTCAAGACTTGAACTGCTCCATCAAAATCCTCATTCTTGCAGAAGGTTGATATCAACATCTTGAAAGTTTGTTCATTCAGATGACAACCACTCCTTACCATGCTTTTATATAGCTGAAAGGCACGCTCAGAGTTCTTCCTCACACACTGACCTCTAATAAGGGCAGAAAAGGTCGAGGCATTTGGTACTAAGTTCTCCTTATTAAGTTATTTAACCAGATATACTGCTTTCTATGTCTTACCCTCCTTGCATGGTCCCAAAATCAAGGCATATATTATAAGTCAAGATATCAGCCTTAACTTGACTCCTCAACATCTCATCATAAAGCCTACCTCCCATCTCACTGTTACCCACTTGGCTATGCCCATTTATCAAGGCGTTGTAGGTCACAGTATTAGGAGAAACATTCACTGCTTTCATCTCATTGAAAACCTTACCAGCTTCATGTAATTTTTCTTCCTTGCAAAACCCATAGATGAGTGTGTTAAATGTAACCACATTCAGATGGACCCCATTCTTCCCCATTGAGTTTTTAAGCTTTATCGCAAAGCTCAAGAGAGCCTTATTGCAATATCCTGCAATCAGCATATTATAAGATGCAATATTTAGAAGGACACCTAAACAAGACTAGAATTTCATGCAATGGTGTTGACATCAGAAACTAAGCCTCCACCAACTCATTCTCCAAGACAGATTGCTCTATCTGAAAAGAAAAGGAAAAAAGAAAATTTTCTACCATCATTTCCTATATCCCAAAATAAGATAACCAGTATGAATGAAATAAATAAACACACAAAATCAACACATGGAGTCCATCAACCAAGTTGAGCAGGTTGATTCTGTTGCTGATCCCCTACCCACTTTGTGCCTGTTTGGTACAGTTAATTTTCAGTTTTTTTAAATAAGGCTGTTTGAAAAAGCTGTAATAAGAAAAAGGTGAAATTTGAAAAAGTTTTATTTCAAACAGCGTTACCAAATGGGCTTTCCATTAGCTAAATCAACTGAAGGGAAACAAACACACCCAAGCCCTCTGAAATCTGTACCCCTTATTGTTGCTACATACTAGAACTTCAAAATCCCATCTAATAATTTGATCAAAGTGGAGAACAAATAGGTTTCCACACACCCCATTTATAAAACTCAAAAATTTCATTGACAATGGACAAATTGTTCTTACACAGAAACAAAAAGCAACAGAGCTAACAAACATAATACAGTGAGAGGATCAGCATGAAGGTTTTGATCAATGCAGGAAAATTCCTTGATCAGCACAAGAAAAATGTGCAATTGTTAAAGACACAAACAAAAACAAAACAGAGCTAACAAACATAGTACAGTGAAAGGATCAGCATGAAGGTTTGATCAATGCAGGAAGCACATTGGTAGCGGACAAAATGTTGAAATTAGAATGTTGGGAGAAGTCTAGATTAGCATTCCATACTAGAATGTAACCCACGCCTTTTCGTACAACCCGTTGCTATGCTTAATTAAGCAAAAGCATAATATTTTTTTTTTTGTTGTAGAAGAGGTTGCGAATGTCACAATGCTATAACTTTAACAAGGACTAGGGCCCTCTTCTTTTTTTGCAAATTGTCACTACCACCAACACAATCTTCTTGCTCATACCTTTTACTTTATTGCCATCATATCCAAATCACTTCAAACTAAAACACGCACAGTAATAATCAACCAAAACCAGAAAATCCAATACTCATTAATAATCAAACACAATTCATTCATGGAAAAAAAAAAAGTAACTATTTGAAATATAAGAATTCCACCACATTAATCTACAACACTACAAATTTTTACAAAACAAATTGAAGGAATAAAAGGAAGAACAACCCTCAAAAAATGCAGATCTTTCTGTGTTCGTCTGTGAAAGGGTTGTAGTTTTGACCGGTGGAGTGATGAACAAGGGGTGGTTTTGAGCGGCAGAGACTGGGCGTGCCCGTAGTGACGGGTGATATTGGATTCTATTTTATTGAAGACTGTTTTATCATACACATGTGAGCATGCACGCATCACAACTCACAAGCTTTTCTATACAACTCACAAGCTTTTATGATAGAAAAGAGTCAAATAGATGTTTCTTTTTTATGTAGGATTTTTCTTAGTTGAATTGCTTATGAAGAGCCACGGTCAAGGACATAAGCAATCCTAATTGAGTCGAGCACGAAGAAGCAATACTGGATCAGCATGAAGGATTTGATCAATGCAGGAAAATTCCTTGATCAGCACAAGAAAAATGTGCAAATAAGATGCATGGAAATGTGAAATGTGCAATTTGCCATAAAAAACAGCACGTGCAGCTACCCACTTCGGCCATTAGCTAATCCAACTAATATTACCACCTTAATGTTCTCAAACACCACACTTATAAAACAAAACAGAAAAAAAAAAAAAAAAAAAAAAAAAAAAAACAGATTTATCAAACATAGTAGAGTGAAAGGATCAGCATGAAGGTTTGATCAATGCAGGAAGCACATTGGTAGTGGACAAAATGTTGAAATTAGAATGTCGGGAGAAGTCTAGATTAGCATTCCATACTAGAATGTAACCCACGCCTTTTTCATACAACCCGTTGCTACGCTTAATTAAGCAAATAATAAAATAAGCAAAAGCATAACATTTTTTTTTGTTGTAGAAGAGGTTGCGAATGTCACAATGCTATAACTATAACAAGGACTAGGGCCCTCTTCGTTTTTTTGCACATTGTCACTACTACCAACATAATCTTCTTGCTCATACCTTTTACTTTTATTGCCATCATATCCAAATCACTTCAAAATAATCTTTAAACTAAAACAAGCTCAGTAATAATCAAACAAAACCAGAAAATCAAAAACACCCATTAATAATCAAACACAATTCTTTCAGGGAAACAAAAAAAAAAGTAACTATTTGAAATATAAGAGTTCCACCACATTAATCTACAACACAAGCTCCAAATTTTTACAAAACAAAGTGAAGGAATAAAAAGAAGACCAAACCTCCAAAAAAATGCGATCTTTCTGTGTTCATCCGTGAAAGGGTTGAGTTTTGACCGGTGGAGCGGCAGAGCATTGAATAAGAGGTGGTTTTGAGCGGCGTAGACTGGGTGTCATGTAGCCAAGGTCAAGGACATAAGCAACCCTAACTGAGTCAAGCACAAAAGAGGCAATTTTTACGTTTAACAACATTCACGCATTTTGTTAAAGTAAAGAAAAAAAAGGTTATAGCTATGTAAAGAAACCAAATGTATCCGTTACCTTTCTCAAAAAAAAATTGTACCCGTTACCCAACAATTTTACAATAAATTATTAATATTATTTATTAGATCTGAATTCTTATATACTGTCGGAACACGAAAAATAGACATCTCTCTTCTCACATTTATGGTAAGATTTACTCATTAAAATCATGGTAGGATCCACTATAATTAGAGGGAACGCTATTTCTTCGAATGAAAGATGCTACGTCTACAACAATTTTATAACATTTTTACAACAAATCACAAGTGGTTAGTTATTATTGGTTCAAATTTGAAACTAACACTAAGATTACTTTTTTACCCCCAACAATAACAACCAATAGCAACCTGCCACTTAGAATTTGTTGTAAAAATGTTATAGACATATCATTCATCTTCTTTGAATACCTTAAAATTTTCCCTTACATCTAATATAAATCAATTGCTAAAATTATTTTTACTCATCAAAAACAAATTACTGCATAAATTTTGTTGTAAAATTGTTATCAGTACTAAACATTAAATTGATACCAACACTCTTCTAATATATATCAAATAAATACTACATTGTAGTGGCCTTTCTCTTGGTACCGAATTTTGCCTAATATGTGCCAAAATTAAGCCCAAAAATGCCAAAAATTGTTTTTTTTTTTTTTTTTAACATGAAAAAAAATGAGAAATTTCATGAAATAATTTTTTTTCCTAGTTGGATGTTGGATAAATCATTTTGATGGTCCAAGAGTTTAAAATCCCAAATTTGTCATTTTGGCTAAGTTTGACCAACCCTAAACGAGATTAGTAAAAGTTTGTCCAAAAATTCGACTACTCGATCGTGATGAATTTTGCTCATTTTAAAGATCATGAATTTACAATCAAAACAATAGTTCACAGGCCTAGATCAAAATTGAAATGGATGAGATATCACAAAAATATTAAAGCCTTAACCTCTTTGCTACGTGAGATTATAATTTAATTTCGATTAAATTATAATCAAATTACCACCAATTGATTTGAGTAAGGAGTCATTAGATAGTTTATATGATGAATTTTCGAATTGATATGCTTCAATGGCCCACACCCCCCAATTAAATAAAAAGGATTTACAAAAATATTAAAGTGGAAATTTTATTTTAAAACGTGGTTTTTCCACTATTTTTTCAAGAGCTCCCATATAGGGATGGCAATGGGGAAGGGTGAGACCAAAAAATGAGGTCTTCACCCCCACCTTGCATGGTTTTGTTGTGCCCCATCCCTGTCCTACCTCGTATGACAGGGAAAATTTCCTTACCCTATAAAATTCTTCTTAGTAATTTGCCCCAAAACTATTACAATTTTTTCAATAAAACTTATTTCATTAATATAAATGTACTTGAAATTTCAACTAAATTTATCCCATCAAATCAAAACTAATTTTAAGCAAAAACTAGATAAATATGATCAAAGTGTTTAGCAAGATAATATCGCAACAAAACAAAAATATTAATATACATGCATGTAAATAAGCTAGTATTGGTTTGTTTGTTTAAATAGTAAGTATTTAGGGTATGAAAATTTTACAATTATAACCCTTATCAAGGCAAGGTAGAACTAGAAGGGGCTAAAATGTCTATATACATTCCCTCATCTAAAACCTCACCCCATTCCCACCCCACCACCTATGTCGGGCATGTAAAATCCGCTTAGGGCGAAATGGGGAGGGCAAGTTAAGGTGCAACAAGGCAAAATTGTCATCCCTTAGTTTAACTCATTGCTCTGTTAAGTCTCTTGTTAGTGCCTTTTAAAGGACATGACAAATTTTAAGCCATGTATTGGTTTTTGAAACCAATCTACACTCCATTTTGTAGAAATGGAGAGGATCTGTATCTGATTCAAATCTACCACCCGATAATGTTTTTAAGTGAATAGGAGTATTCACAATAGTGGTGCTAAAAAATTTAGCTTTTAGCAACTTAAAAAACTACTTTATTTATTTTAACACATTACTTTACAATATACCAATATCAAATGTTCTATATTTTTTACCACTTCATTTAAAATATTCTTTCTTTATTCTTCCTCTCTCTTCATCTCCATCTCTCTCTCTCTCTCTCTCTCTCTCAAACAAGCCAACCAATAAACTCAACCTTTTTTCTTCTCAACCAAGCAAACCCACACTGCTAACCACCATCACTAAAAAAAAAACACCAACTACCACCAACCACAAGCCACTAGCCAAGAAACCCACTCAACAACCAACCACTAAACCACCGCCACAGCCACCATTGCTATCATCATCACCACCTACAACCACAACCCCCCAACCACCAAAATCACAACCAAATCACAAACTCAAAACCAAACCACAACCAAATCACAAACCCAAACCCACAACTGCATTACCACCACCAGTTAGAAGAAGAAAAAAAAAGAAAACAAAAAACAAAAAAAAACTAGTCACTGTCAAAATTAACAATCCATTGCAAACCCATTAAAATCCACACAACCATTGCAACCCACAATGCACATGTTAGGAACCTATATTCCAATTGCAGTGTAATTGTACATGTGGACTTTATTGATTGTAATAGATAGGTAGTTATTAGTTAGTTACTTTGGGGTTAAGGGTTACCACACTAGTTAATAAGGTGAAGAGTGGTTAAGAGGGTGAGTTAGTTGTACTATGAGTTAGTTAGGATTAGACGGGTACAAGGAAGGAACTGTGTAACAGAATACATGGATTCTTTTGATGAATAATACATTGCTTATTCTCTCTCTCTCTCTCTCTCTCTCTCTCTCTCTCTCTCTCTAATCTTCCATGGAGGCCAGGTCCCCTTGAAGTGACCAACCCATTTTCATTCCAATTTACTAACAAAGCCCTAACATTTGGTATTAGAGCATCTGATCCTTCCATACTACCATGACAGAAACTCGTTCCACTTCCCAAAATTCTAATTCACAAAACTTCAAGAAACAAAATTCAAAGAAAATTGCAGCTTTAGCTAAGGTTTCTGAAAATCACGAACATGCATTACAAGAAATCCAAAAGCAATTGTAGACCATTACTAGGTTCATACAAAGAATTGCTGAAGCAGAGGATAAGCGCCAAATTTCCAATTCAAGTTCTCGAGCTCTTCTCATCAACAGTAATGGAGGAAACCCAGAGTCCTCACCTCTCAATTCCCTCAAGAATTTGAAGTTGGATTTTCCAAGGTTTCATGGAGAGGACCCAACTTGTTAGGTTTATAAAGCTAACCAATTCTTTTCCTATCATAATACCCCTGAGCGCCAGAAGGTGATGATGCCTTTGTATCATCTTAAGGAAAAAGTTCTCATTTGGTTCCAAAATTCAAAGCAAGCAGGTGGTTTTCCTAGCTAAAAGGTCTTCATCAAAGCATTGCAGACTCGTTTTGGTGTCACGGCTTATGATGATCCTATGGAGGCACTCACCAGACTTAAGCAAACATCCACTGTGATTGCTTACAAAGGTAACTTTGAAATCTTATCTAATAGGATTTTTGGGTTATCTGAGTCACACAAATTGAGTTGTTTTCTAAGTAGATTGAAGGATGAAATTAGACTACCAATTAGGAAGTTAGTCCTAAAACTCTTAATGAAGCATTTTGGTTGGCAAAAATTCAAGAAGAATACCTAACTAATGGTAGGAAGGGATTTAGGAATTTAATGGATACTGGTAAAGTTTCAGTTTTAGGAATACCTAAGTTGGAGGCTAGAGTGGAGTCTAGGACCAAAGTTCCTTTACAAAGGTTAACTGAAGCACAAATAGAGGAAAGGAAACTGAGGCTTTGTTACAATTATGATGAGAAGTGGCAAATGGGGCATAAATGTAAAGGTGCTAAATTGTTTTTGTTGGAAGAAATAATAGAGGTGGAACCTAAACCTTCTGGGGTATAACTAGTGGAGATTAATGAGGATGAAGTGTTGCTTGATAATTAGGATGTCAGTTTAAGGAGTGGAGTGGACCTTGCTGAGATTACATTGTATGCATTAGTAGGGAATCCTACTTCTAATACCATGAGGATAAAAGGTAGGATTCGAAATCATGATGTGGTGTCTCTCATTGACTCTGGGAGCACCCATAATTTCTTGGATGCTGTTGTGTTACCAATTTTACATTTACACCTGGATACCTCTTAGATATTGGAGGTTAGAGTAGTTGATGGCATAGTTCTTAAGACCTTAGGGAGCTGTCATGGGGTCATTATCACCTTACAAGGGCATAGGTTTGTTGTGAATTTTAATATCTTGCATTTAGGTGGTTGTGAGGTGGTTTTGGGTATACAATGGTTGAGTACTTTGGGGGTAATCAGCTGAGACTTTCACTTGTTGACTATGAGGTTCCTATATATGGGTAAGAGTTTATTTCTCCAAGGGTTGCAGCCTGCTGCTTCTTCAACCATTTCTGATGCTAACAAGCTTTTTAGTGGATCAACTAGATAGGGCTTAGTGTTGCAAATCATTGCTATAGATTCTGTTGCTTCTGTCTAGTCACATCTTCCACCAGAGTTGGCTTCCTTGTTGGGTGAGTTCTCCAAAGTTTTTGCTTTCCTACTGGCCTGCCTCCCATCAGAGGTCATGAGCACAACATCAATCTCAATGAGGGCACCCTGCCTATGTGTGAGAGGCCTTACAGGTACCTTCATTTCCAAAAGTCTATAATTGAAAAGATAGTGAATGAATTGTTCGAAGTAGGGTCAATACAGCCTAGCCAGAGTCCATTTTCTTCACCTATTTTGCTTGCGAGGAAAGTTTATGGTAATTGGTGCATGTGTATAGATTATAGGGCTCTTAATAAGGCCACTATTAAAGATAAATTTCCTATACCAGTTGTGGATGAGTTATTAGATGAATTGGCAGGTGCTTCAATGTTTTCTAAGTTGGACCTAAGGCCAGGTTATCATCAAATTAGGATGAGGAGTGAGGATGTTCCTAAAACTGCTTTTAGAACTCATGAAAGGCATTATGAATTTTTAGTCATGCCCTTTGGGTTGACTAATGCACCATCCACTTTTCAGGCTTTAATGAATTC
The DNA here is from genome assembly GCA_023621385.1 of Quercus gilva. NCBI lineage: Eukaryota > Viridiplantae > Streptophyta > Magnoliopsida > Fagales > Fagaceae > Quercus > Quercus gilva. The sequence goes on from CM042480.1 coordinate 41,926,420, forward strand.
TATCTTTAGACCTTATCTAAGGAAATTTGTCCTAGTATTCTTTGATGACATTTTGGTTTACAGTCAGTCCATGGATGCTCATTTATCTCATCTTAGGACTATTTTGGAGGTTTTATTGTCACACCAATTATTTGCTAAGCAGTCTAAGTGTGTGTTTGGGTGTCCTGAGGTGGAGTATTTAGGTTATATTATTTCTGGTGAAGGTGTTAAGGCAGACCCCAAGAAAATATCAGCTATGGTGCAATGGCCGATAACTGATTATGTCAAGGCTTTAAAAGGTTTCCTAAGGCTGACTGGCTATTATAGGAAATTCATTAAGGGTTATGGTACCATTGCACAACCCTTAATTGATCTCCTAAAAAAGGATTCTTTCCATTGGAGTGATAAGGCATTGGAAGCTTTTACAATGTTGAAGGAGGTTATGACTCATCCTCCTGTGTTGGCTCTTCCTGATTTTTCTAAGCTATTTGTAATTGAGTGTGATGCTTTAGGGAGGGGTTTAAGGGCTATACTAATGCAGGATCAAAGACCTATTGCTTTCCATAGTCAAGTATTGAAAGCCAAATACCTTCATTTATCCACTTATGAGACTGAATTGATGGCTTTAGCTTTTGCAGTAAAAAAATGGAGATCTTATCTGTTGGGAAGGCCTTTTGTGGTTAAAACTGACCATCAGAGCCTTAAGTTTCTACTTGAACAGAGAATTGCTACCCCATCTCAGCAGAAGTGGCTTGCTAAACTCTTAAGATATGCATTTGTGGTGGAATATAAAAGGGGTAGCGATAATAGGGTAGTTGATGCCTTGTCTAGACAGTTTGGGATTGATTCTGAATTACCTGCTTCTAGTTCTGATTGCAAGACAAGTTGCTTGATGCTCTTAACAGTCCCTGACCCTACCTAGTTGGATGTATTGAAGGATAGCTATTCATTAGATGCTTTTGTCCAACAGCTTATTGCTGCTGTCCAAGTTGGTACTCCTCCTAAAGGCTTCACTTTTCAGAATGGATTATTGTTTTACAAGGGTAGGTTCTTTATTGGTCCATCTTGTCCTCTTAAGCTTCAATTTTTGCATCATGTTCATAGCAACCCCTTGGCTAGTCACTCTGGGTTCCTGAAGTCTTATCAAAAGGCTAAAAGTGACTTTTATTGGCATAGAATGAAGTCTGACCTCAAGAAGTTCATCAAGGATTGTGATATCTCCTAAAGGATTAAGTCTAATACATCTTCCCCTGCAGGACTACTTCAACCACTATTTATTCCTACTACTCCTTGGACTAATGTGAGCTTAGACTTTGTGGAGGGTCTTCCTAAATCTATGGGGTATGAGGTTATCTTGGTGGTGGCGGACAGATTAACCAAGTATGTGCATTTTGTTCCTATTTCTCATCCATATAATGCAACCAAGATCGCCTCTCTTTACATGCATCATATCTTTAAATTACATGGCATGCCTTCTTCTGTTGTGAGTGACAGGGATGCCACCTTTACTTCACTGTTTTGGTCTGAATTGTTTAGATTGTAAGGCATTTTTTTGGCAATGTCCACTGCCTATCATCCTCAGACAGATAGGCAGACTGAAATTGTGAATAAGAGTTTGGAGCAATATTTAAGGGCTTTCACTAGTGATAGACCTCACCAGTGGGCTTCTTGGCTACCATTAGCTGAATTTTCATTTAATTCCTCCTTTCATACTAGTTTGAAGATAACTCCTTTTGAAACTTTGTATGGCTTTCCTCTCCCTAAGCTCCAAGAATATGTGCCTGGTACTACTAGGGTGGATGCTTTGGATTCATTGTTAAGTCAAAGGCAAGCTGTTTTGGATACCTTAAAGGTTCATTTGGCTTTTGCTCAAGCTAGAATAAAGACCTAAGCTGATAGGCACAGCAGGATAGGTCTTTTGTAGTGGGGGATTGGGTTTTCCTAAGATTGCAGCCCTATAGATAGCAGTCATTGGCTTCCAAGGGCAGGTGGAAGTTGTCTCCAAGATATTTTGGGCCATTTCAGGTATTGTAGAAGATCCTTAGTGTGTCTTACAAGTTGGATTTGCCTTCTGAGTCAAGAATCCACCCTGGTTTTCATGTGTCATGTCTAAAGCTAAAGTTGGGCTAGCATGTCACACCCTTACCTACTCTGCCTCCTGTTGATGAGTCTAGTCAAGTGCTTATTGAACCTAGGGCTGTTCTGCAGCAAAGGACTAAGTCTTTGAGGTCTAGGGTCATCACTAAAGTCTTGGTGTAGTGGTCAGGTGCTTCTCCTGATGATGCAACTTAGGAATCCCTTCATCAGCTATAGCTCTCTTTCCTTTACCTTGTGGGCAAGGTGCTTTGAATGGGAGGGGTAATGTTAGTATTCCAATTGCAGTGTAATTGTACATGTGGACTTTATTGATTGTAATAGACAAGTAGTTATTAGTTTGTTACTTTGGGGTTAAGGGTTACCACACTAATTAATAATGGTTAAGAGGGTGAGTTAGTTAGGATTACACGGGTATAAGGAAGGAAATGCGTAATAGAATACATGGATTGTTTTGATGAATAATACATTGCTCTCTCTCTCTCTCTCTCTCTCTCTCTCTCTCTCTCTCTCTCTCTCTCTCTCTCTCTCTCTCTCTCTCTAATCTTCCATGGAGGCCAGGTCCCCTTGAAGTGACCAACCCATTTTCATTCCAATTTACTAACAGAGCCCTAACAGCACAACCACCGCTACAACCCCAACAAGTCCATAACTACACAACCTAGCAAACCTAGACATCTCATTCACACATGCCCATAACCGCGGCCATAGTTTACTATAGCGAGGTGTTAAAAATAAATAACTTTCATACCTTTAATGTAGTTGCTTTTTGTGTTTAAGGTGCTATAAACCTCATGCATTTTTTGTAATGGCGTGTGAGTTTAACCAAAAAAAAAAATAATAAAATAAAATAAAATAGCATTTGAACTTTACAAATATGAAAATATACGTTTGCCTCTCCGACCTCCGCTTAAACCCCAATCTTCATTCCAGCTTAAACCCTCTCCCTCTCCCTCTCTCTCTCTCTCTCTCTCTCTCTCACACACACACACACACACACACACACACACAGAAAATGAGGCTTCGCTGCCTGAACAATATCATTCCCACTCTACCTCAGAACCCTCCAAGTCCTTTAACTTTAGCTTCACTTTTCTCCACTAAAACCTTAGCCCCACCTTCCTCCTCCTCCCCTTCTTCTTCTTCTTCTTCTTCTTCTTCCAGTTCTCTCTACGATCGCATCCAAGTCATTCGAGATCCCAAAGTCTCGGTAGTTCCAGTGCTGGAACAATGGGTCAATGAAGGACGACCCGTTCAAAAACAACACCTCCGATCACTGGTGCGACTCATGAAAGACTTTAAGCGCTTCAATCACGCCCTCGAGGTCTCTCTCTAAACCCATTTCTTCTTCCTTTTTTCCCTTTTCTTATATGTGGATATTGGGTTTTATTTCATTGAATGTTATATCATAGTATCTATTCATACCCAGTTCGATTTACTCAATTTTGTGTTCTTGTAACTCTTTTTTTGTGCTTGATTTATTCATGAAAGCAATATGTACTTAAGTTGGTTTCTGCAAATAATTTTGTTTGATTTTAGATGGACTTTACCATTAAATAATGAAACTCGTGTATATATGGCTGAAATCATTTTCAAAATTGTTTTTCCCCTTGAGTTACTTGTAATTTCCAAAGTATTCCATTGCCCCGTGATTGTCTATTCAAATTCGATACAATCTTATTGTTTTTAACATTTTGGGTATGTGAATTATTCTTGCTATTTGATTCTATGGAGAAACTTAGGTAGTCTTCAGAGTCTACTTTCTGGCTTTAAGATTGCAAATTTTGCCCAATTCTAATCTGGATTTTTTTTTTAACAATAACGAATAATCTGATTTCAATTCTTTGTTACCCCTTTGTTGTTTTATCCATTTACTGTCATATAATGGTTCATGCAGCACCATAAAAATGTGAGAAGTCTAAAGTATTGCCAAAAAATTCTGATTATTTGTATGATGTTTCAATTAATTGTTGACTACATGTGAAGTAATTAATTTCTCCCTCTCTCTCTCTCTCTCTCTTTTTGTGATTCAGATATCTCAGTGGATGACTGATCGTAGGTATTTCACATTATCGCCAATAGATGTTGCCCTTAGGTTGGAATTAATTCACAGAGTTTGTGGACTAGAGCATGCAGAAAATTACTTTAATAATATTTCAAGTAATCTAAAATCGGTCAATGCGTATGGTGCTCTTCTCAGTGGCTATGTTCGAGAGAAATCTGTTGAGAAAGCCGAATCCATTATGCAAAAAATGAAAGAGATGGAGATGGCAGTCTCGTCCTTTCCTTACAACATGATGATTAACCTTTACACTCAAACTGGAGAATATGATAAAATTGACATGTTGATGCAAGAGATGGAAAGGAAGGGAATACCTCAGGATAAGTATACCATGCTAAACCGAATGGCTGCTTACATTGCAGCATCTGACATTTCTGGAATGGAAAGGATTTTGAAGAGGATAGAGGAGGATAGGCACTTTTCTGTTAACTGGAAAGTGTGTTCCATGGCAGCAAGTGGATATCTGAAAGTTGGGATGATTGAAAAGGCTCTTGCAATGCTGAAGAAAATGGAGGGAAATATTCCCCTCCAGGGAAGGAAATCAGCCTTTGACTTTCTTCTTACGCTCTATACAAACACTGGCCATAAGGAGGAGCTTTACAGAGTGTGGAATATGTACAAGCCATCAACCAAACAAATAGATGGATCATATGCCTGCATGATTTCATCTCTTGCAAAGCTGGATGATTTGGAGGGGGCTGAGAGGATTTTTGAGGAGTGGGAAGCCCAATGCACTATGTATGACTTTCGGGTGTTGAATAGCCTTCTTTCAGCTTACTGCAGAAAGGGTCTCTTCAATAAGGCAGAATCAGTTTTAAAAAAGAATATGGAAGCAAGAACACCTTATGCTAGTACCTGGAATGTGTTAGCTTTGGGGTATATGGAGCATCAGAATATGCCCAAGGCAATTGAGATGTTGAAGAAGGCACTATTGGTTGGAAGACAAGGTTGGAGACCAAATCCCATCATTTTGTCTGCCTGTCTCAATTACTTAGAAGAGCAAGCTGATGTTGAAGGAATGGAGGAATTCTTGAGATTATTAAAGAACTTGGTTCCTTTGAGCAGGGAGATGAATCACAGATTGCTGAGGACTTGTGTTGGAAGTGGAAAATCAGTTTCCGAGGTTCTTAGTCAGATGAAATTGGATGGTTTTACTACTGATGATGAAACACAGAAGATCCTTGAAATAAAACCAAGTTTATAGCTTAGAGGAACTCTATAAATGTGAGCTCTAAAAGGTTATAGCTGGTTCAAGGGACCTTGAACTTACTGTGATCCATCAATATTCAACTCTGGATGCCATTTTACATTTGACCTTTTGTTGGCTGGATCTTTCATTTGCACTAAGAAATCATAAAGGTATGGTCGGAGATGAGGAATTGATCTCATAGATTTTGAATCTCTTTGGGAAAAATTACATTTTAAACCCTATAGTTCAGGGATGTAACAAATTAAATCCTATAGATTCAAAAGTAACATGCTAAACCCTGAGGTTTCAAAAAGTAACAATAAAACATCTACCCATTTAAGTGGAATCTCGTTGTGCTTGAAGTTTAATTTGTTACCTTGCCAAATCTCGGGATTTAATTTGTTACTTTTGAGACTATAGGGTTTAAAATGTAATTTACTCTGATCTTTATTATCCATCACAAGTCCTAGTATCTTGGACTTTCATCAATGTATGATAAAACCATAAAACTTTGTTATGTATTGTAGCATGGTCTCTGCTTATAGATGAGTTCTCATCCTATGCTTTTTTGCTACAGGAGTTTTTCCCATAGAGAACTGGATGATGGTGTCTCTACTCTCTAAATTCAAACTGGGAGCTCGTTTAGGACAGGACTGAACAGAACATTTACAAAGAGGATGCTGAAATTGAAGGAAAAATCTTGAACCTTAGCCATAAAGACCATATTTTATCTTTAGATTAAACCTCTGCCAAGTGCCAAGGCTGATGTTGCTCAATTATTCTTGATACTATTGTATATCTTCTAGTAGTAGTACTTTTATTTAGATTTCAGATGCTCTTTAAAGTTATCTGATCTCTGCTCTCTTACGAAAACACCAAAAGTTTCAGAATTTCAGTTGGATATTCTAATTAAAGCGGTTGTTTGCTTTTCTTCCCTGAACTTGTTTGTTTAATTGTTTGGTTAGACCATATATACGTGTATGTATTTATAAAAATAAAAAATAAAAAATCGGCCCCTCAAATATGGGATCTTGTTTAATTTTAAAGGTTCTGATTCAGTCCTTTAAATTGAAAAAGGTAGCAATTTTATCCCTTTGTTTAATTTTCACTCCTCTTTTGCTTTCATTTTTTGCCCCTTAAAATATGAAAGTTGATACGATTTTAGTTCCTTCATATAAGATGTCTAAACATTCTATTATGATCAAGAAATAGACAGGGGGACAAAATTGAAAATTGCTACATTTTAAAATATGAGACCAAGATCAAACAGATGTCATTTTTAAGACCAAAAAAAAAAAAAAACAATATTCCCCTATTTTAATAATCTTATTTCTCATATACAGAGGCATATGGATCGAGGGCTAGAGTGATAGTCCATCAAAAACATCCTTTATTACAGGGTTGGGTTTATGAGTCAATTCAAGTCGCACAAAAGTATCAGGCAAACTAGATAAGCTTCCACTTCTTCACTTTAAATAATTCTTACATTTTATTATTATTTTTCTCTATATTTCAGTTTTACACAACATTTTTTGTTACAATTTGTTGAAGTGGTCAATGATAAGCGATAAACAATTACTTTTATATGAACCAATTGGCTTTTTACTACTTGCAATAAATCATATCAGAATTGTAAAAATTATGTTGCTAAAACTCTCTCTTACAAGAAAGTAGAATTCCACGTAATATTAAGGTCTATAAATTTTTTTTTTTTTTTTGGGAGAGTTTCAACTTATAAGGTCTGCTCTTGATAATAGTTCTTTTATCATCAAACCAACATACCAATTAATTTTGGTGGTGTAAGCAGAGATTGAACCCTAAATCTTTTATTCAACTATAAGAGACTTTATCAGTTGAGTTATCTAGAACCCACATTAAAGTCCATAAATTTTAAAAATATACAAATTAACATTTATATGTTCCAAATCAAGCTCTACAAAAAAATTATTATGTTTTAAACTTAAATTAGGTTAAAGTATAATTTCTATTTTGTTAAAAAAAAAAAAATTCAATAGCCCGTTAAAAAAGCCTTGAACCCTAACCTCCCAAAAATAAAAATAAAAATAAAAATCCCTTAAACCCTGACTAAAAGTCTAAAACGTTAAAGGGTTTTCAATTTCACCTTGTCTCAAAGACTCAAACCCAGTAAAAGGTTTCAAGGACTCACTCCTAAGTCCTAATAATGAAGCTTCTTAGCTCAAATCCATGGCGTGTCTATGGCATTTCAAGGGTTTTGGGTGTGTTCTTCTACTCCACAAGAACCCTAGCAAGACCTTCACCCCCAATCGACTCTCTGTACAGTCGGGTATCGCGGGCCGGAGACCCTAAGGTTTCGATCATTCGAGTCATCGACCAATGGCTCGAAGAAGGACGACAAGTCCAACAATCTGATATTTTAATGATGATCAAACAGCTTCGCAAATTCCGTCGCTACTCACAAGCTCTTCAGGTTTCATTTCCCTCAAATCTAAATTTCTTTCTATATAAATAAATACATGTGAATGTATGTATGATTGTCTCTATGTATATAACTATGTATTTTGTAAATGGGTATGTGAATTTGGTTCAAAATGTATGCGTAATAGGTTGTAAATGAAGTGGTGAATGTATGATAGAGGAGCCATTAGCCAAAATTTTGACTTATATTTTATATTTGTATATGTGTAGTATAAGCTAGAGGTATGGGGTTCAATACCTGCATTTCCATGATGTTTTTAACTTATCAAAAAAAATTTATGGGATGAAGAAAATTAAGCTTATTTTAAGGCTCACTGAGTAAAGATTTTATGGGCTTTTAGAATTGTTTGTATAATGCGGGTGGATGTGTTTTATAGGTATGTTTTTGTCTGTTGATTTGTGAAACAATTTCCAGATCTGGGAAAATCAAGAAACATCAAATTATGTCTTTTGAATATTGGAAAGAAGGGATAACAAAGTGGCATGCAGAAGGAGTTTATGTTTAAATTACAAATACACTGACGGGTTTAAGAAATTCAAAAGTGGTTACTATCATTACCTTTCAGTTACTACTGCTGCCAATCTTTACTAATTGCTACCACTTGCACCATCACTAGCGGTAGCATTATTACTATAACCACATTGTTGCCATTGCAAATTTTTTACTAAGCTTTATGTAACCACCTACATTAATTATGAAAATTTTATATATTTAACTGGAAATAGATTTTCAATATTTTTTTATGCTTTTTTTTTTAATATAAAGCTGTTTAATGATCTAAAAAGTTGAACATAAAACAAGAGCCATTTGTTGGTTTCCTGATTTCAACAGGCCCTAAATATAGATCTCTTAAATTAGTTTAAGAGAAGGATTAGTGTAACAAAACCTAAAATAGTTGGGTTAAGTTTGGATGATATTGCCATATTGTAGACTTTATTGCAATATTTGGCAAAACGCTGAACCTTGGAAAATAATGCATTGATGTAAAAGCAACATCTTTTTATAGAAAACTGAACAAAGAAAGTCAGATGGAAAAACTGTGGTTTATAACATCTATCAGGTCTTATACGATTTAAACTCTAACTTATTTCATATGTCCAGACATGCCTATACTAAAATACTGATGCATTATTAACTTCCACCATTGACTTAATGATTGCTGACATAATCTCTGTTTTTCCTTCTCCAATTATTTACTCTCATATTTCTGCTACTTGGCACTGTGAGACTGACATTTTTATTTTTATTTTTATATAAATTAATAAAGTTTCACAAAGTTAATGTCATTTTGCAAAAATTTCATAAGTTGAGTATTGCTAATTGGAAATTGGTTTCCATTATGAACATTTGCCACCCCTTTGTATGTGCTATTTTTTTCCATGGTTGAACAAGTTAGTTGGCAGAAAAATTGTATAGGAAAGTGATTTTCTACTCAAATTATCTTAGTTTGGTATAATATGATCATAGTCTTCATATTGATGCTCCCGAATCTTGTTTTGTGTCAGATATTTGAATGGGTCAGTGACCAAAGGCACCATGACCTGTCTCCTGGTGAAATTGCAATTCGACTAGATTTGATTTCAAAAGTTCATGGCCTAGAAGAAGCAGAGAAGTATTTTGATAGCATCCCAAACACTTTAAGAGTCTATCAGGTATATGGTGCTCTTTTAAATTGCTATGCAGAAAATAAATCTTTGGATAAAGCAGAGGCCACCATGCAGACAATGAGGGAGCTAGGTTTTCTGAAAACATCTCTGTCTTTTAACGTTATGTTAAACCTGTATTCTCGGATGGGTAAAACTGAGAAACTACACGTTCTAACGCAAGAGATGGAAGAGAAGGGCATTGATTGGGATATGTTTACATTTAATATCAGGTTGAATGCTTATGTAGCCATGTCTGACATCAAGGAAATGGAGAGGCTTCTAACAAAGATGGAAGCTGATCCTCTAATCACCATTGATTGGAATTCTTATGTTGTTGCAGCAAATGGCTACTTGAAAGCTGGTCTACATGAAAAGACTTTGGAGATGCTGAAGAAAGCGGAGCAACTCGTTAGCAATAAAACAAGGAAGATTGCTTATGAAATCTTCCTTACTCAATACACTGCTATTCAAAATAAAGACGGGCTTTACCAAATTTGGAATTTGTACAAAAATATGGGGAGATTCTACAACTCTGGCTATCTTTGTATGATAAGCTCATTACTGAAGCTAGATGACATTGATGGTGCTGAGAAGATCTTGGAAGAGTGGGAATCTGAGAATACATTCTTTGACTCTCGGATTCCACATCTGCTGATCTCTGCTTATTGCAAGAAGGGTCTTCTTGAAAAGGCTGAAGCATATATGAACAGGCTTATAGAGCACGGGAAGGAGACAGAATCAACCAAATGGGGTCGACTTGCAACTGGATATCATGTACATGGTCAGATGGAAAAGGCAGTGGAAACAATGAAGAAAGCAATCTTGGCAAGTCAGCCAGGATGGATGCCCAACCGTTTTACTTTGGCTGCATGTCTTGACTACTTGAAAGGGAATGGGGAGGTGGAAGTGGCAGAGGAGATCTTGAGGTTACTTAGAGAACATGTTCATTTCTCAACTGGAATTTATGAAAGATTACTAAATTATATTCACAGTGAAAATTCGGATTCCAGAGCCTTTGATCATATGAAAGCAGATGTTCAGATGGAAGGGGATGATCAAGATCAGGAGGGTGAGATTCAGGGGGGTAATGGATCCCAAGCCTGATGGCAGCAGCTGAGTTATATGTAAAGCTATGCGAAGTATTCAAATGATTGCTAACACAAATGATTAATTGTCTAATCTATAGCACTTTACTTAGCAAACAAATACACCCGTTAGGTTCTAGTTAGTTTTACTAATTCTGCATTTTGCAAACAGTCTTCCCTCATATTTCTTCTCGTAGTTGTCACAGTGATCAATGCTAGTTAGGATTGTTCCCCGCTTAACCTAAAAATCATCCTCATTCGATTGTTGGTCATTTCATTACTATAAGCAGTATAAGAACCAACACTTTCTGCAACACCACAATGTTTATTGTTCTCATTTGATGAGCAGTCAAGTCGATGGCCCTAATCTTCAAGATTCGAGTTCTATTTCCCTTCCTTCAACTGGCTTAGATTTAAGTTCATTTACCAATGTTGTTGACTTAGTTGATCATCTATCCATATTACAGATATCTCTCTGCCTAGTGACTAGGTAACCCCTGCATTTGCATCCAAAGATACAAATGCAAATGTTTATTCTTATTGAGATTTAAAGATTTTCGTAATGGTTCACTGGTATAGCACTATAGCTCATGGAAAATCGTAGTCATCACGCTAATTGACCACCAAAAGAAAATTTGTTTTTTATTTATTTATTTTTTTACTTGGTATATAATTTCAAAGCATATTGCTTTAAAATGAATAAAACTACTAATCTCAGATACCACCTTGAAAAAAAGGTAGCAACTGCTAAATGCTACTTCGTGTAGTTTCTTTCCCCTCCCCCCTTCCCCCCCCCCCCCCCCCCCCCCCCCCCCCCCCCCCCCCCCCCCCTCTTTTCTTCTTATGGGTTGACTATAAAGCAATCCTTCTTTTTGTTTTTGGTTTTTTCATTTTCTTATTAAATACTAATTTATTAAAAAAAAGCAGTGAATATCATAAAAAGCACAAATAAAAGAAAAGGGCAAAAGAAAGTCTCATTGGGCAAAGTTTGAGTGCTACAAAAAATGGGCATTTCTAAGGACAACAGAAATGTTCCATCATCATAAAAAGGAATTGTTCAAAGGAAGTCTTCAACACTAAGGGCTACATAGCAGTGGATTGAGCACATTTTGCTGCATCACCTTCCTTCTATAATGATTCTTGGGTGGGATGCACCCTATATACGAGCTGACTACCAGGACTGGTGGCATTTCAGCTACAAGCCTACAACGATAAACATCTTCTGCGGCATAATATTTAAAATATATATATATATATATATATATTTGGCTTTATATTTGAAATACTGGTTGAAGAATTATTATTATGCTAATTTTATTTAGCATGCCCCAATTGGCAAATTCAGTCATAATTTGGCAACTTGATAAAAATTAGTCAGTTTATGTAATAGGTGTGGCTCATGGATTTTACATAGTAAAATAAATTTATTATACCGTATATTGTATGTATGTATGATTTAAAAATAAATAAATAAAAAGAAAAATCCCATTTACCATATGAAACAAAAATATTCAAAAAAATACATGCTTTTTTTTTTAATAATTAAATGTATAAAACACGTATTGAACGTTTTCTATATTATACTTATAACACAAATACTGTAACTTAACTTAAGATCAATACTTTTACTAAGAGTATCATTGTTTACTTTGTTAAGGTCTTTCATTTTGTGCAAAAATTAAATTATAAAAATCAATATTGTTAGTTCCATTTGCTATCCATATTAAAAATAAATATTTCTTTTTTATTATTATCTTTATTATTTTATCTATATATATATACACACACACTTTGTCCCTTAAATAATACTTGTAGATGGTTTTTTTAACTAGCACGTAGTGGATTGCATAAAAATTCTTGCAATCCATATTGCATAAAAACCTTACTCTTACGAATTTGGACAAAATGATCGGGACTAAAAGAATGAGTGTATGCGAAAATAGAAGTTATTTCTTTCATTATATTATAATTTATTAGCATACTTGTTGTTAGGGGACAATTTTTTTTACACCTAATATTATTTAAATAACACCTATTTATTTCTCTTCAAACATCACAAACAAATTATTGGGCATACCTAAATATTTTTTACTATTGCTATGCTAGCCCACAACCATTCTCCTTTCCATCACAAAATTGGGCTACAAATGCAAAACACTATAAGACCCAATATTTTTGTAAAGCCCAAATTATTTATTGAGCAAGTTGAAATCTCATTCTTTCTAAAGCCCTAGAATTTTTTATGCTTAACAATATTTCGAAAAAGCCTATGATTCAAATTCATGGCAATTCTATTTTATCAATGGGATTCAACCCCATAATCAAAGCCCATGATTCAAATTCATGGCAATATTATCTTATTAATGGGATTCAATCCCATAATCAAAGCCCATAATTTAAACCCATGGCAAATTATTTATCAAAAAGCCCAATTTTTATTGGCAACATCAAAAGCCCAGTTCTCGCTGGCAATATCGAAAGGCCAATTTACGTTGGCACTATTTTATCAAAAGCCTAAGATTATTAACACTTGGCAAAAAATATCATGTTTATTTCATTTAAAAGATGAACATTATTTCTTAAACATTACTATGGCAAAAACCATGGCAATCGTTTTATAAAACGTCATGGGAAGTTATCTTGAAGATTATGTTCTTATATTATAAACCCATGAAACACATGGTCATCATTTACATCATAACATCCATAATATATATATATATATATATCTTCAAAGCTCACCATTTAAAATAAGATGTGATTATTAGAAATGATGAACATTACTTATGATATGGAATTCATCATAGTAAATGTTATTTACAAAGGCATTTTGAAACTTCTCCTATTATTTCAAATATTACAACTCATTGCCCAAAGACTCATTACAAATATCTATGAAAACTCAAAAATATTTACTAATGAGAAAAGTCCATGATGGATGAAAACTCATGGCAACATGTGTTGTTGATGTCCATTTTGTAAGATGCACACACAGCCCAAGGGGATTAGCCCACATGAGCAAGCCTAATCCAAAGAACCCCAGAAAGAGGCAAAGGATTAAGAGTGGACAACTAGCCATTGTTCATCCTTTACCAAGATACAGCTAGAGGCCTCTACAAGGGAACCAAGTCTTTGAGGATGGACTAGGGGCTGTCCCATCAGCTTTCTGTCACCCTCCACCTGACGTGAATAGTGCCCAAAGGTTGTGATATTAGCTGAAATCTAATGGGTGATGGAACTCCATCATCTTCCTCAAGACTATACCTTTAGCAGAAGGGGAGCTGAAACCAAGTTATCCAAATTTCAACAAATTGATACTATAAATGTCTAAAACATTCAAGACATGGTTCATGTGCCAAGCCCATGAATCCTAAAGGGGAAAAATTGGGAACATGTGATTTGGAGAACATAAGGGGATCTCCAGCAGAACCCCTTGAAGTGGACTTAGACTTTGACACCTGGCTTGGGGTGTTGAATCCTACTTCTTAGGGTCCAAATCTCAATTGTAACACTGGGATTCGTTCTTGATACTTGCCTTATGTTGAGAACAAATTTCTCACGCCACATAGCTTTATTTCATTAGCGACCCGCACCACATCAACACTATCATGAATGTGGGAAAATCTTTTCTAAAGCCCAAAAGAGCTCATATTTACACAAAAAGGCGTCAAAGTCCATGGTTCAAGCTCATAGCACATTATCTCATTTTTTGGCTCATGATCCAAGCTTATGAGTCTCATCGAGGGAATTTTGGGAGTCGTGGTTTGAAGGACCAAGAATTATGTTCAATAAAGCTCCAATGGTTCAAAGTTGATAAAGGAAAGCATGTTGATTGGCATGTCTTCCCCAATTCCCTGAACTCTGACTGGTCAGTGTGCAATAGGTAACATTTGGTAAGCCTCTCATATCACATAACATTTAAAATGATAAAACTCCTCATGCTCTTTACTTAAAAATTAATGTTCATCATATAATAAAAATTTAAAAATGTAATTATAGAATTTCATATAAATTATATTATTATCATCTAAATCAATTCCAAGCACATGGTTAAATATATATTAATTTCTCATATCTAGCATTAAATGCTCTTCTTACTCTCCAAGATTTGGTTAAAATACAAAATGTCCATAATTACATCTCTAAAACTTCATCAAATATCAACTAACGAGTCTATTATTTACCAAAATTATATATGGACTAAACACATAATTTTCCAAAAGAGGAAACTTAGCCAAAAACAGCTTTTGCCGAAACAGCTTTTACAGAAGCTGCCACAGCTCAAGCACAATTTGTAGTGGCTCCAGCTGTGGTACCAGAAATAGAAAGATCTCATAAAGATTTTCTTACCATTTTTATCTAAATCATGAATTTAATGCCAAATATTTTCTCTTCAAGCAAAAGATCTCATTCAGATGGCAGCATTAAGTTTCTAACTTTTTTCTTTTGGCTAAAAAAGAAAATCCCACTAATGAGACCACTTACATTGTCAAAGATTTTTTCTTATTTGCTGAATTTCCCTTCAACTAGTTTTGATCTAGTTACATAACTTGGCTCTATATAAAGAGGACCAGGCTACACACTAAAAGGGGGGATCCATCCCTCTCTCATCTTCAATATTCTGAAATCCCTTCATTTTGTTGCCATACCTCTAAAGATCTCCATATCTTTCTTCATCTCTCTTACAAAATATCTCTTCATAAATAACAACACAACACACATATTACAACACATCATCATCCATTACAATCCATCTCTCCCCCACTTTACAAACACATTCCTCAGAAAATACCCATACATACTTCTCATATATCTTCAAACACCATATATCACAAAACATACATACATATATATATATATATATATATACTTCTTACCATCTCCACACATCTTAAAACATACCAAACACTCTTCCTAGAACACATTACAAAAGCTCTTTCTCATGGAAGGCATTTCTCTTAAAAGGCACAAAAACTTCATATTAAAGTCATTCTAATTGAAGATATACATTTCTAATACTTAAAGCTATTCTTATGAAAGGCACAAACTTATGAAATTAAAAGCCCTTCTTATGAAAGACAATATTACTCATACTTGACTAAAAACTAGAAGAGCATTACATGAGAAAAATCATTTAAGTGCATGATTAAGGGAACAAATTTAACCAACCGATGCACACGGCTGGACATGCTCTCTCTCCCTCCAGTTGCACTATTTTTTCCCTTTCAAACATGAAGTCACCATGAAAGGATTCACTTCATCATGCTGTTGAAATGTTAAGTCCACTGATGTGATACAGCTGGAGCTACAAAATATGAAGATAAGTCATTATATTTTCGTCTTCAAATTTATATTACAAAGTATATTTTATTCATTATCATTATACCACTCTACTAATGTTATTATACCGCTACACTCATTTTCTCACATTGCTGAAATGTTAAGTCCAATGATGCTATACTGTTGGAGCTACAAAATATGAAAGTTATCAACTTAATAACGCTATATGGCCCGAGCCACAAGTCATATAAAGAATGAAGTGCTGCTATACAGCTAGAGTTAGAAACATAAAAGATAAGTCAATGTTTTCTCTATCTTTGAAATTACATTATTAAGTATATGTTAATTCATTATCATTTTACCGCTGAATGCAAATTACTTTAATATTATCTCAGCATCTAATAATCATGGATTCACTAATACTTCATTAATGAACATACATATTAATAAATTGATCTACCACCATTGCGCATATATTATTTGGACATGAACCACCCTTGGACACATTTTTTTGGAAATGAACTACCATTGGGCATATATTATTTGGACATAGATCATTACTAAACATACCTTATCATGTTGAACATGAACCATGAATCGTAACTAGATATGGACTATTGGACTCATCCCATTGTTGGACATTTGACACCTAATTAATTATTTTCTAACATTAGACATCACTTAATATACATAATAATAACGTATCAACTCACCATCTAATCAAAGCTATCATGCTAAGCATATCATTTATTTATTTCAACCATTATCATGATTCTAAAACTTTGGGCTTCATCTATTTTGTAGGCTTAAAAATACACCAGAAGTCATTGGTTTATGCGGCTCAATGTCAAGTTCCGAGTTGAACTCCCTAAAACAGATCCGGGCTTAGCAAAGTCACACTTCCAGCAGGAGACATGTGGCTACGCGCAAAAAACTACCCCCGACACCTTAATCCCATTAGTTAAATTCAGCTCCAGATATCTTAACATTTAATGCAAAACACCTTAGAAACCCACCATGTGGCATATTATCCAAAGAAGCAAGGCAACTTCAAAAGTAAATCTCCTACTTTTGGCCAAATCCTAGGATGATTAAACCTGATTCCCTGCCTCTGATTAGTCCTTCGCTTTTTAGATTCTTGTTAATTAATGCTTCCCTAAATTCCACTATAAAAACATAAGCACCCCAACCCACAAACACACAGCTACTCCCTTTGAAAACTTCTGATCTGTTTGCCATTTTGCTTGTGGTTTAGCTCTCCTCAAGCTCACAACTCATTCCTCTTAGCCCATACTTACCTAGCCTCAGACACTCCTTTCCTCTTTTGCACATCCACAACTCATAAATGCTCCCTAATCAGTCATAAATAGTCCACTAATCACTAAAGCCTTAACCTCAGCATTAATTCCATCTCACTCACTCAAAACAGCCCACATTACCCCATTCATGCCTTATGTACATATATTCCCCAAAATCTTAGTTTAATACCTGCTGCATTGAGCTGTGATCTCTTTCTCCCTTCACACCATGCCAATTAATCCCTTTCTTCTTCCCATGGAACCTTTAGTTTTTACTTTTTGTTTTACTGTTGAAGGATATAATGTATTTGTAACAATGGAATTTTTCCCTCACATTGATGTTATGGTGGCTGAAACTACAATAAATTCCCCTGACCGAGACACACAAGGACCCCCAGGAGTGAACACTTTTCTATATTTATTTAATCATTGACTACTGGACTCTAAGTGTAATTCCACCCCTACCGCTAGAGAATTTATTTTTCTAGACTGTGTAATTTCATCCTTATCGTTGGAGAATTTATTTTTCTGTACTGTGTAATTTCATCCCTACCGCTGGAGAATTTATTTTCCTTGCACTATCAAAATGGGACCACTAACATACTAATTAAGTATTGTAAATTATTTTTATTGGGCTTTTGTTGCTGTTTTGTCAAGTGCAGCCTTTATTTCTTGCTTGGATAGACTCACCACCACACTGAAAGCCTTTGGGTACCATCTCAAGAGCCCATAGTTGAGTTTCGGCTTGGCTTCCCAATATTATTCAGAGGCATCAATTTCCCCCTCAACACTTGTCAAGTTTTATAATAAAAAAAATGATAGTTTGATTACAAATTTGGTTTTATCCTAATGCTACAACTTCCTTTAAAAAAATTAAGGGGTAATTACACCAAACCCACCTGTGGTTTGGCCCGAAATCACTTTGTCTACCCGTGGTTTAAAAAGTGTCACTTAACCCACCTGAGGTATGTTCTGTTTGTTTTCCGTAGCCCATCTCTATCAAAATCAGGGATAAACAGGTATTTTTGCTCAAATTTTATGTTTCTCTCCTCCCAAAACAAAAATAGCACAAAAATACAAGAGAAACAAGATCAAAAGGAGGTATTGGTCTCTCTCTCAATTCACATAAATCTTGAACTTGAAGAACATGCCCAAAAAAATAAAACCTAGATAAACCTGCACAAATAACCGAATAATACAATATTGCCCATTACACATTAGGATCCATTAGATCCCGAAGCAACTGAAACACATCGACCGCAATATCGGTGTTATCATGAGCAAGGAGGTTCAAAATCAAAGGAATCGCATTGAGATTGACGAGATCCAGATATAGCTTGGGAGCTCCGGTGAGGATGCTGAGCTTGTAGAGGTCATCGTGGAGGTCGATTTTAGAGTTGGCGAATCGGTCGGGCTGGTTAGGGTATTTGAGGCGAGCTTTGATGTTGTCCTTAAGCTTTCGCTCAAAGGAAAGGACGAGTTTCTTTAGGGTTTTGAGGTAGACAACTTTGACTGCGTTATTGTTTTGGGATTAGGATTTCTCTAAGGCTTCCAAGAGAGAGAGATCCACTTCAACTTTCTGGCTCTTGCCGCCATTGGCAAATACAATGTCGTTTTCATACTCGTCGTTGTTGTCATCTTTGTCGTAATAATCTCGTCTGCGTTTTGTTGACATTTTTTTTTCTATTCGGTTCGATTCCTCTGAGCTTTACAACTAGCTAGAGTAGCTATGTTCCACTTCGAGGACGAGAAGGAGTATTACTTACTTTTGATTACACATATTTATCACTTCCTATGCTTCTTCGTTCAATAGAGCTCGGTACAGCTTTCCATTTGATCTGGGTTTTATTTTTTTGGGTATGTTCTTCAAGTTCAAGATTTATGTGAATTGAGAGAGAGACCAATACCACTTTTTGATCATGTTTCTCTTGCATTTTTGTGCTATTTTTTGTTTTGGGAGGAGAGAGACATAAAATTTGAGCAAAAATACCTATTTACCCCTGATTTTAGTAGAGGTGGGCTACGGAAAATAAACGGAACATACCTCAGGTGGGTTAAGTGACACTTTTTAAACCACAAGTAGGCAAAGTAATTTCGGTCCAAACCACATGTGGGTTTGGTGTAATTACCCCAAAAATTAATATTGCTAAATGTTTTTAAAATTTAACTGCTGAATTACATATTATTTACGTTCTTAACATACATGTTAAAATTTGTGTCAATCAAATGTTATTTACTATTTGATCCATAAACTTTTTTTATGCATAATTTTATTCTACAAAAACTTGCAATTGAAATAATTGAATGATGACATAGTTATTGATCTTTGATCTTCTAGAAATTTTACAAGCATGGAAGATATAAGAAAAAAAATGTATCAAATAGAAGATTTGTCAAAATTCACATATAATAAAGAAATATTAAATGAAGTTGTAGATTTAGGCTACAAACTCGTCCTTATTTAAGTAAGTCACATAAATCATTAAAAATGTCATGTGAAACTATAAGTACACCTAGATGGTTTTTTTAACCACATAATGGGTTGCATAAAAATTTTTACAACCTAAATTGCATAAAATCCTATGGGAACATAAAAACTAGTCCCCGCGAAGTTCTCCACGGATTCTCTCTCAAGCTATCCAAACAACCAACATATAAGTAAACAATATGGGAAAAACACTCCACAATGGGAAACTCAAGCAATTGATTTCTCTAAACTCAAATATTACAATTTCACGTTGGATAATATAATAGATAACTCTCACGTTCCCACAGTGTTACCTTTACTCTCTCTCTCTTACTGATTTTTCTTCTCTGTGTTCCTTTTTTCTTCCTTTTTTAAGCTCCTTCTCCTTTTGCCTCTCCTCTCCCTTTTATAGCTTCAATCCTTGCTCTTATCACTACAGCTGTCTTGTTGCCTGCTAGAGTCTTCGTGATATTTTCTTTAACTTTATCGGATTCCTCCTCACCCTTATCCTAGAACTCTGACTTTTGGAGGTTGTTTGTACTGTTCAGGTTGTCTTATTTGTATTTAGTACAGCAGAGTTTAGGTAAGAACCCCATCATTAATGCAAAGGCAAAGATCTTCAACCTTCTTGCATGTTCCGAAAGTTTTCCGCGGTTCTAGGAATCTCCTGAAAATCACACGTGGATTATCCGTGCATCATACCTCGAGTATGTTGGCACCTTACCTTCTCCACGAGAACTAATTTCCTATGCCACTCATCTTTTCTGTAATATTTGGGATGACTCAACTTTCTTCCTTTCATGGTTTATTACCCATTGAGCATTCCTTTCAATACATAGACTTGGTCCAATTTTTTCCCCATGGCCCAATTACTTCTTGGACTTAAGGCCCGAGTGGTGACTGTTCCACTCTCCACAAAATCTATTTAAGTTTTCTATGCCATATTTTTACAACATATTTTTAAGGACAAAATTTAGCTCCAAGCCTCCAAACCAATTTAGAGAAATCACCTCTAGCCTACTATGTTAACGATTTATAAGAATATTCATATATATTATTCAAACTGGTTTGGTGCTAAATGTTTTTTTATTTTCTTGTTTGTTAAATGGTAAGCATTTTTCCAACTTTGAAAGGACAAAGTACCTTGATAAACAATGTGTTAATCCTAAAACTCATTTTCTACATGTAACTACATTTTATGGCCTAGAGTTGCTGTTGATATTACAGAAACCGATGGAAAAGCTATCTGAACATACTTCAGCAGTTCAGCGATAGAGGTTTAGAAGAACAATCAACAATGTGTTAATCCTCAGTCTTAAAGGGCTTGAACACCAAATTGTTCACATTTGAGCGTGATCAACATGCTCGATTCATAAACTTGCAGTAATGCATTTTACTTTATCGTCATGGGCCTTGCTTGGGGTTGGGGACAAACAAATTGACCAATGTGGAACGCAAGAGGAGCATATTTGACTATGTCGGTGGTTAAGATATTTCTGTGGTTTAATTTAGTTGTACCATATCAAATGTCCTATCGTCCTTACAAAACAGTGCACTGCAAAGTGCAAACACATCTTGGAAATTTGAAAAGCTTTAAAGGTGAAAAGCAAGAGACAAAGTGTGATGAATCGAAAAAAAAAGAGACAAAGTGTGAAACACTTTTAATTAATAAGATCTTAAACTGAAGAATATTTTTCATCCAAAGAATCCGTGGAGCAATTTGCTTAAATTAATCAGTCAAAGAACATTTACAACAATCGCCGTTTTATTTTTTTGTGCGGAAAAGGAATTAATGTGTTGTATAAACGTGAGAATTTTTATGACATTTCAACATGGATCAACTTTTTTTTTTAGAAAGAACATGGATCAAGTTGTATTCGAAAGTTTTGGGTTTTTTTAATATATTGAAATAACAGCTTTACCTACTTTATCTTTTTGTTTTTGTCTCCCAATAAAGTTGTTATCTTTTTCTTTCTCTTAACACCTTCCCAATATTCCACATATTAAGACAAAGATATATAGTAGTCAATTATTAGAATTATGAGCTTTTTAAATATTTTTTTTTTTGGTAGAAAGCTTTTTAAATATTTATAACTATATTTTGATGCCCGAAGCACGTGGGATCCTCCTCCTACTAGGAAAAGAGAAAGAAACATTATGTATAACTTAAATATTGAGACTTACTGTGGAGCTTTTGGAAATAATAATTACTAAGAGTTAGATGGGCTATCTTTTCAAGTCTTGGAACAGATATGGTGGCCTTATCGTATATATTGTCTATGCTTTAAGAATTAAGATATTAGTTTATGAAGCAAATTTCAATTATACTTTATTTGCTTGATGCCAAAGCAATCCACTATGGTTAAAGTTTCCTTCTTTACTTATGGGCAATATTAAAATGAAGAAGAAAGGCATCCTCCTGTATAGTTACTTCGACCTAGGACACGAAACGAATCTATTGCTTCTAACTGTTTGATCAAACTAAAAAAAAAAAAAAAAAAATCAAAGATTAACATTCCCAAGTCTAAAACAAATTTGGTTTAGGATAACCTAATAAATTCCCCAACAATCTTTTACTTTTGGGGTTAGTGAACTGTCATTATTCCACCACAAACCAAACCTAAAATATGACGCAATAAATATTTAATCCAAAAACTTGACCCTCTACCAGTTTTTCTCAGCTATATGAGACCAACCATGTTTACTTTCATGGTAGCGAATGCTTCATTGCCAAGATCAAAAATAGGTGAGTGAATTAATGAAATGACAAATTGACAATGTACCAACTAGTAGGTCACTAAGGTTAGAAACTTTTGAATCCGTAAGAACCTTGAATTCAAAATTAGAACAGCTCATTAGAAGGAAAGATTGCTTTAGCTTTGTTCATACTCGAAATTATTAATTATCACAGCCAACAAAAATTAAGAACAATTCCAACAAATTGAAATGCCAATGCATTAGAAGTTGAAAAAATTGCAAAAGCATGGAGAACATGAATTTAAGCGATTTAGATTTGACAAACTGACTAAAAGCTAATGAATTAGCCATATAATATCAAGTTCAAATTACATCAAAGTCATAAAGCACAAGATTATAAAGCGGTTAGAATTGACAAAGAGACTAAATGCTACCCTGGAGGCAGATAAAGGGCAAGCCGAAATTCATTCTAGTAAAGAGTAACCCACTAACCCATGAAATTAGGAGTAGGGTGCATTGATATACTTCAAAAAATTCAGCATTCTAGATGGAGTTTCTAAATAGAGGCCCCACTATTGAAATTTAATCAGAAATTAATTCAACTTTTGATTTCGTAAACTGCGACTTTTACAAATACATATGATATCATGTCACCATAATCTATTGTATTGAAAGGATATGAATAATTTGAATTCCAATTCTGAATGTGAAATGAGAGATTGTATAAGAACTTACAGCATTTTATTTAAGAGGAAAATGTTAAGAATGCCTGGTTTATGAATAATTTTTAAAAATATTTTATAGGATGGGTCATGTTAACGAGTGCTCTTAGGGCACTCATTAATAATCAATTTTAGAAAAGTTTTGATAAAACTTTTATGGGAAATGAAAAAAGTTATCAAAATATTAATTACTTTTTTTTCATTTCCCATAAAAACTTTATTTAAATGAATTATTAGTTAGTGCCCTAAAGACACTCGTTAGCATTTCCCTTATAGGAAAATGATAAAGCAATTAATTTTATTGACAGCTTTTCATATTTCTCATGTAAGCAGTGTCAAAATTTTCCTATTATAATTTATTAATAATTGTCCTAAAAACACATGTCAACAGGACTCTTGACTCTTTATTTAATGTCATTGTGACCCAGAGATGTTAGAAATTAAGACACCTAAAATTAAAGGGTTTTTACTAATGTTTGCTCTTATGGCATAATTAGTAAACCATTTTAGAAAACTTTTAATAGAAAAATGAAAAAGTGATTAAAGAGGTGTTTAGTACATGTGTTTGAAAACATATATTTTGTTGTTTAAAAACATGTGTAGAAATACGTGTAAGTAAAAAAGTATATAAAAATACATATAATATTATTTAAAAACTAAAAATATATGGAAAATTATTAGATACTCTCAGAGTACCATAAATGTGTACTCCCTCCTCTCACATAAATGATAGGTCACATCATGAATTTAATTAGTGAGACTCACCATTCATATGAGAAGAGAAAATATGCATTTATAGTACTCCAAAAATATACAATAATTTTTCAAAATATATAATTAAGTGGATATACCAAATATCTCTTAATTATTTTGACAATTTTTTCAATCCTCCATAAATACTTTCTCAAAATAGACGGCACGTTAACCGGACCTAAAATTAAATTCATATGTTTAGATAAAAGGATGGTAGTTGGATTTTGATTGAGGTGACTCAACCCAACAAAATAGATGGTTAATATGTGTGTAGGTGACACGTTAATCGGATCCAAAATTAAATTTAAATTTTTAGAGAGGCACGGTAGTTGGATTTTGAATTTTTGATTGAGGTGACCGCACTGTTGGAACTCATTGTTTCACACTCCATGATTTTTAATTTTTAATTTTTTGGGAGAATTTTCAGTCCATAAATATGATAGGATATCACAATTACCAATATTCATTTATGTGACAGAAAAAGAATTGTCCTTCCGATACGGTCTTTTGAATTTTGATGCCTATGCAATTAATGCCTACGTTTCACTTTCTCGTGAATAATTGAATATCAGTAATAAAATAAAATAAAATAGAAAATCCTTTCATGTGAATAATGAATATATAGTTTTTTTTTTATTGGAAATAATGAATATATAGTTGTTTCCTCATTCCTGTGACATAAAATCTCTCCGAAAAGATATTTCAAGGACATCTCCATATTGATAAATAGGGACCTCCATTCTAACTATTTCTAAACCCCCACCCTCCCCAAACAACAACCATAAAAAAAAATAATAATAATAAATAAATAAAAGAAGGAGAAGGAAAACACAAACATAATTTCATTGCCCAACTATCCGAAAGCTGACATTGCACGAAATGATTTTGCTTCTCTGAAATTTATGTTCCCTATACGATTACTATCATTTATGAGGAAAACTTCATATGATTGAAAACCAAGATTTTTCTACCCAAAAAAAAAACCAAGATTAATATATATAAAAAAAAATAAAAAATAAAAAACAAAACAAGATTTCCATACCCAGCTGGAGAAAGAAAATGAGAGGCTACCTGCCTGGCCAAAATGTTATCAAGAAAAACCATGTCACATCATCTTGGTGGGAGTTTTTTTTTTTTTTTTTTTTTTTTTTTTCTTGAGAGGAGAATATTATCTATTGACTGGTTCAAAAAATATATATATATATATATATATATAAATATATATTAAACTATATACATTTTCTTAAAAAATTACAATTTTTTTTTTATAAATAGAACTAAAAGCTAAGACTGTTCACGGGTCAAGTTTGTGCTCAACCCGAACTCGACTCAAAGACTATGGGTCTCCAAGAATTGGACCCGCCACCAAATAGGAAAAAGAAATAGTTCAGGGAAGTTGGACCTTCGCTAGTGGCGGTCGGTAAGAATTGAAGAAGAGTAGACTGGCCAAAACTCACTGGACTTGATCGAAATTTTGCCAGATTTGGCTATATCTCAACAATATCTCGCCGAATTTGACAATGTTTAACCAGAGACTACCTAATACCTGCAGAGAACTGTGACTTTAGTGCATGGAGATTGGTTAATTTGGTTAGATTCAGGTTTTTATGTGACCCGTCGGAGTCGGTTTTTGAAAGGTGAAAACCCTCTTCTGATCACCATAGGCATTAGGTTGTCCCATTTTTGAGTCAAAGCGGAGATGGTTTGGATTCGTGGGTTGGGTCCACGGTTTGGAGGGACATCCCTACTAAAAAGTAAAGGCACTAGAATTAAATCTCCATGCCCAATTGATGCCCAATTACTACTAATCATCCTCAGCTCAATTAACGCTTCTTGGAATCTTCAACAATAACGCTCAAGATTTAATTGATTCCCCTACCCAACTTGTATAAAAAAAGAAGAGTCATGTGAAATCTAACCTATTAATAGGAGTTCAATTGGTACTTCCTAACGTTTTCAAACCGTGCCTTGTAGCTAAAAACAAGGGCCACTGCCTCAATGGGGGCTTGAAGGAAGTAGGTACCATGATATAAAATCTTGCTGTTGAAAAATCTTCCTCATCGGTAAGTTCCGTGTAAAACAAACCCACGTGATTGAAAATTGGAAAACAAGTTTACTTTACTCTATAGTCTTATACCTTTACCAAAAGAATGATAAATTACTTGTTTTGGTGAGAGAGATACGGAGGTGGCTACTAGATAGTAAAAAAATGAAGTTGGACTGTGCAGTGACTTGCTTTGGCTGCTTTCCCAAACCTGAGCTGGAGGCGTCAAAAGCAATAGCGACGGCCATGACATATTGACCTCTTTAGTCTTTTTTGGAACGTTGTCTTTTCAACCTCCCTATTACGGTCGCCACATGGTCCACCACCATCACCACCACCACGTTCGACCCATCTTCACCAACTTGTTTATCAAAGAAAAAAAAAAAAAAAAAAAAAAAAAAGCCATAGATGACAAAAATTAAAAAAGAAAAGAAAAGGAAAGAAAAGAAAATGACATTTGCACCGTGACCATCATGGCCTATTGGTTTCGAATTTGGACGGTCCTTTTTAGATAACCAATTAGCCTACTTCTCTAATCGAATCTTTAGACTAGTTGCTTAATTGCTTTTTTTGAATATTATCCCTTATTAGTCCCTCATCAAAGTTGACAAGAGAAACTTATGTCGGCGATTAGTCTTCACCTGAATCAAGCTTTTCTAGCTATGGTGGGTACCCCACTCCACTCCACTCCTATACACAGAAATGTGGGATATGATATGAAAGAAAGATAACTAAATCTTATCATCAATCCTCCTTTGAAGTACCTGACATCATTGTTTGCATAGTTGTAGACGTGTCGATAATTAGGTTTAGACGTATGTAAGGATTACTTGCAAGCATTGGTCTCCACTTTCCAACGTATGCAATTCTCCATTTGAGCGTAACCGTCGCAGCTTGTCCACACCTAAAACCAACCATACCCAAACTAATTGAAGGTGAAGTCATGCACGAAATAAGGAAGAAATTTTATAATATATATATATATATATATATAAAGATCATTTTAACTTATGATATCCATTTTTAATTATTATTTTTTTTATTATTAGACTAAAATTTCAATCAATTTTTGATGTAATTTAAAATTGAACTATAAATTTCTTGTTAAACTATTTTTACTAATTAAGTTAACTAAAACCTACGTTTTATAATTTCTTATCCACAGAAAAAATACATCTCTTCTTCTTAAACGTAGATAAACCTATAAGAAATAATTATGTTATGAGTTATTGAAGGTAGAAATCACATGCACATTTCACTTGACGTTAATTCCTAGATAACTACAGTGAACTTATTATGAACTTGGGGAAAGATGGTTTGAAGAATTTTATACATTTCCGTCAAAAATATCAAGACAGTTGAGTCCTGAGGTTCTGGCTGAAACGCCCATTTAGGATTAAACAATTTGGTTAAGCATAGGTTCGGAATTCGTTTATTTTGCTGAAATTAAAATTTTTTTGTTTAATATAATGTAAATAAAGATAAAAGTTAGTTGAAATAGTATATTAAAGCCATAAATAGTATCAAAAAGTACAGAAAAGCCCATAAATAATAACAAAAATAAGTTGACAAAAATAAATGTTGTCAAACGCACACTAAAAGTTAGTGTATATTTTTTGCTAACTTATTTTACTATTCAGCTTATTTTTACTACAAAGCCTCACAACACTTTTTAATATTATTCATAGTCCTTATTGCACTATTTTAACTAACTTTTACAATGCCTTCAACAAAAAATTTTCAATTTTAGCAAAATAAACAGATCTTAAATAGACCCTCAACATGCTTTTGACAACACTTATTTTTTGTCAACTTATTTTACTATTTAATTTATTTTTTCTATTATGCATGAATCTCATTACACTTTTTAATACTATTCATGAATTTCATTATTCTATTTAAATTAACTTTTACCTTTATTTTCAGTACTTTTAATAAAAAAATTTCAATTTTAACAAAAATAAGCAAATCCAATCGAACCTTTAGTATGTGTTTAGCAAAAATTATTTTTGTCAAATTATTTTCCTATTTAACTTATTTTTATTATTATTCATAAGGCTCAACAACACTTTTTAATACTATTTATAAATCTTCTTATACTATTTTAATTAACTTTTAACTTTATTTAAAATACTATTCATAAATGTTACTATTTCAATTAACTTTTAATTTTATCTAAAATACTGCAAAAATATTTTCAATTTCAGCTCGGATCTCCATCACAGCTTTTGTATTTAGACATGCACCAAAGAGCTAGGAGTATATTATAAAGCACAGAAAAAGACGGGTAATCACATTATTGCAGCTCTGGAAATGAAACATCTCTAACTACTACATCCGGCTGAATAAGCATCATATAGTTCATCTCAGACATTCGTATTTTTTTACAGGTATACAACGGGGAAAGCAAGAGACTCAGAACAAAAGTAGACACAGAATTAAGCAACAGAAGAGGAAAAAACAGATTCTGTTGAGTGACCTATCAGCCTGCATTATATGCCTTCTGACCCTTGGACTATTGCTCCCTACAAGATTGTATGAATTTGGATAGGTATATAAATTTGTCATGGTGTTTCCAAACACCCTTGCATAAACCATTTCTCCGAACACACCAATCATTGGATCAAACAAATTTGTCACCGTACCACCTGGAGTCATGGATGTAGTAGTATAACTGCCTGAGTTGGGTTGGTATAGTTGAGATTGATATGAATAATTCCCATGATAAAGTTGCTCAGTTTGGTGAGGACTTCTTGTTGGGCTAGTTGATCTTGGTGTACCTACCCAACAAGCAGGACCAAGAGGCCTTCGAGGTATGACTATACCAAGATGGGGGGCCTTGGTTTTAGAAAGCTTTGTGGTTTGGCCCTTGCCATAAAGTGGGACTAGGGAAGATTGAGAGATTTCAGCTTTGCATACGGGACACTGCTGTTGCTGCTCTTCGTTTTCAGTGGACGCATTCTGGGAATGAAGCCACTTGTAAATGCAAGGCCAACAGTAAAGGTGACCACAGAGTGTAACCACTGGATCTTGCACAAGTTCAAGACAGATGCTGCAGTCAAAGCCACTGGAAGCATTATTTTCGGAATCTGGGATGGTATCCGAGACAGACTTCCACTTATCTTCGCCAAAGGAATCAGTTTGAGTCATGGTCTCCTCAAAGTACTGTTCTATGGCCATTTATCTGTTGCACAATTGCGTTTTCCTTTGATGCCTAAATCTGAGATACATAAGCAAAGACAACGTTAGTAACACATACATTTAATTGCAGATCAGTAGTATGTTTAATGAAGAAAATTCAATTCAAAAGTAAAGATATCTCAAACTACTTTTAGTTGTTGATATCTCACACATAAATTTCTAGATGCTCACAATCTATTCAAGAAAACATTGGACCCCATTAACACGACTCTTGTTATGGCACTCTTTTAACATTTCCAGACAGAAAACTCAAACATGGAACTGTATTCCAGCGGCAACCAAAAGCACATCTACTGTAATCTACACAACCACCAACTCATGAAATCAGACCCATATGTTTGTTCTTAACATCCGAAGGGGCCAAAGGGCCAAAAGAAACAAAAATCTCCATCCACGAAAGGGCAAGTTTGATAAAATAACGAATACATGAGGCCCACCGAGTTAAATCTAATCAAATTGCAATAAATTATGCACTGATGAGGAATGGCATAGAGGCAGAATATTGGAGATTGAAGCACTCAGCAATTGGTTCTTCTAGAAAGTTTTCATTCATAAAACTATTCTATATTGCTTTTAATATTCTAAGAATCCAATCTCCACGAGAGCGAGTTCATTAGTCTTAAAAGACGAGATAATTAATTGGAAGATGGCCTTCTAGAAAAGCTTCCGTAGAGATTCAATCACGGTTTAAGTCCCAGATACCATAATTATTTATTTTTTTTAGGCAAATAAGGGGAGCGGGGCAGGTGGGGTAGATAGGTTAATTAACTTCTATAAACATTAAAAAATATCCCAACACCATCGAAACAACAGTAATGCCTTTTTTTTTTTTTTTTGGGAATTTATTATTCTGTTTAAGGATACAGCAAACAATTTCCTGTGTCTTCTCTTTGGATCAAGTGAGCCTGAAAGTTTTTGGCAGGTAAGAATTAGCCTAAACGTGAGGTCCTCTATCCATTTTCATAAAACCTTCCAACATAAACTTGACGAGCTCAACTCTCATCCAACTACTGCCCCATTCATTTTTCAATTCAATGAGTGGGCCACCTAACAGATATCTAAAAGCTTGACATAATTTAATTTGCCAGTTCAAAACTAGCTGCAAAATCAGTAAATCACCTTGAAAGAAATAAAGGTCTCATTTGGAAGACTTACGAGCTTTAAACAATAAACCTTTTTAAGCAATAGAGGTCTAGGTTTACAGAGGAGCTGTACTAGATTGGGGAACCAATTTAATCATTGACCCAATAATATCTACTATTTCAGACTTCATAACACAACAGAAAATAACAAATATTGATCACTTATAACATTCCCAACTATCATGTATACAAGGAAGATTACTAAATCTAAACATTTAACAGAATTTGTGATCCTATATCACAAAACTAAGACCTCAAACCTTTTATGCGTGCCAGTAGAGATACAAATCTCATATTCTGCATCAAATCATGTGACTTGGAGACTTAATAGAGCACGCAAAGCTAAGGATGATTCTAATTCTTAAGCAAGGCACTAGATCCTCAACTAGTGAAGAAAAAACTTCGACAAGTGCCCTCTACAGCTGCGTATAGCTAGAATCAAGGAGACAAAAAACAAGAACAACAAAAACTCCTACTCTTCCTAAGTTGTACACCTTTATATACACGCATACACATACACAAGTCCTTATGCATAAGCAGAGCAAAAAGTTCTTAGGAATCGCCTATAATAGCAAGAAATTCCAAGTGACAAGGCCGACCAAACACAAATGACAAACCAAAGGATTCTAACACAGCATTTAAATTACTTTATGGAAACATGAAAAACAAGGCAACCGGCCATAGACTTGAAGCAGACAAAAAGAGTTGATTGCAGGCTGAAGTTTATCCGGACTAATTAGAAAGGACAAAATCACTTTTGATTTTTTTTTTTTTTTTGAGTAAAAATTAACTCTTTAAATCATTAAAGGAAAATACAGCAGAAACCAGAACAAACCCAGAGAGCAAAATCTTTTTTTTTTTCTTTTTTTAAATTCTCGAGGCTTTATATTCTTTAAAAACCCAGGCCCAGTTTCTTTGCACCATAACAAAGAAACTAGTATCAGGGATAGGAATTCCTAGCATAATGAGACATTATCACTAAAACCTGGCCGACAATTTACACACACACACACACACACACACACACACACACATACATATATACACACACAATACTCACGGTTTGGAGTGTTAAAAAAAAAATTTCCAACAAAGTTATTTCCTTTAACGTTCCATTGAAACAAACAGAACCATAGGAAACTTAAAATAATGATAAAAAATTATAGGAAAGATACAAAACCCGGATCCGAAAAACCATTTTAAAAAATTGAACGTTAAGAAGTGTACTTAAAGATTCAGCAACAAAACTTGGTTAACTGAGTTTGGAGGGGGGGCACTTATGAGTAAACCAAAGAATCAGATTGTCCATCTAACCCGTTCAAGAAGAAAAGGCACAGAGGTTTTATTTAAGCTTAAACCCAGAGACAAGCAGAGAGAAAAAGAGAAAGAAATTAAAAGGATTTAATAGGCAGATCTAAACTCATTAGATTTTCTAGAGAAATACATAGAAAACAAAAGAGAGAGAGAGAGAGAGAGAGAGATTGTGAAACGTACCAATTGTAGAGAATAGAGACTGGTTTTTGTTTGTGATATATGCCTTTTGAGGCTATCCAGCTATAGCTTTTTTTGCCAATGGGTAATGTGATAGAAAGAGAGAGAGAAGTTGCGTGGGAATTGGGTGAAAGGTGAGGCGAGAGAAAATGAATGAGAAGTAGGGAAGAACACTTGCTATTTATAACAACTACTACTACTACTCACCACTGCTACAGTGCTACTGTATATTAATATTTCTTTTTTTTTTTTTTTTTTTTTACTACTATATTTTTATATTTATTATAATTTATAGAAATAGAAAAGTCACGGCCCTCGACACAAACCCACTGCTTTAGCTTTCTTTTATTTTTATTTATATATTTGATGAATTTATATAGTTTCTAGAAATCTTTAGTTCTTTATATATTTCTTTATTTCTAGTTTCTTTATTTATGAAGATAAACATTGTACTTCATCGTTCTCTGCCTCTGCCACTGCCTCTGTCTCTGCCTCTTCCACATCCACATGGCCACACGTCACAGCCCTTCTCCCTCTATCTCTCGCTCGCCTCTTGACGTGGCACAATTACTTCTCCCTTATCCTTTTTATTTTTATTTATTTATTTATTTATTATTATTATTCTACTCTATCCGTTTCAATTTATTTGTCTGGTTTAAAAAATCAAACTTTTTAAGTAAACATCATTTATTATTTTATTTGCCTTATGAATATATATAAATTTATAAAACTACCTTTAAATAAACTTATAATCTTTTTTTTTAAAAAAAGTTATTCTTAACGAGGCAACTAAAATGGTGCCCCAATTAGATTGATTTTTTAAATATTTGTTAGTTTTCTTTTCAAATATTTTTGAAAATAAAATAGGAATATAATAGGAAAATTAATAAATTAATTAATTTGATTTATAGAAATAGAATAATATTTTAGGACATCTCAAAATAGAATATAGGACAAACAAACTAGGACGGAAGGAATATTAAACTTTATTTTACCACCTTATATTTTTGTCCCAAGGACATAGACTTTAACATAGTAATATCACTTTTATAAGCCTCCTTCTATTAATTAAGTAATTCTTAGATATTCTCGAAAATAGAGAAGGATGATTTCTTTTCTCACATTTATGGTGAAATCTAATCATTAAATTATGGTGAAATTTATCACAAATGTGAAAAGAGTAACCATCATTTATTTATGTCCAAAATTACCTTTTTTTTATTAACCTCATTTTTATATATATTATATATTATTATGCTCCTGTGATGCAAAACTTATTTAAAATTTTTATGAAGAGTAAACATAATAAAATTTAACTTACGATGAATTATCTTAATAATTAATTAATTAATGGGATTTTTTTTTTTTTTTGAGAAATGAGAATGTATTACTTTGAAACTTTTGATAATATTATTTTAGTTGAAATAAAATTTTAAATTTCTAATAACTTAAATAATACAATTTTATGTAGAGTAAATTATTGGTAGTAAAGTTTAATTTACAATAAACAATATCTGTCACAAAGTAAACATAGTCACTTTGGGTAACCATGGCTTCTAAAACTCAACTTAAATAATAGAGTATTATGAAGAGTTCTTCTCAAAAAAAAAAAAAAAAAAAAAAAAAAAGAGAGTATTATGTAGAGTAAATTATTAATAGTAATATAGTTTAATTTACGGTAATTAGTAATTGTAGACACTTTGTTGCAAAGCAACTATAGGCACTTTGCATAACCACGACTTCTATTTATTAACTTTTATATATATATATATATATATATAATATATGATTTGATTGGTAAGACGATAATGTCACTTTGATAAAACTTGATCATTCTACATCTCGAGTATGATAATGTGGTAGGTCAGTCAAAGCACAAAGAGCTCAAGACAAGTGAGCTCTTCTAGGCAAGAAAGTAACAAAAGCCCACTAATTTTGTACGTGAACATTTTTAAACTCAATCTACCACCATCGAGATCTTCGGATCCTATCCCTACAATCATAGGATATCCATTAAAATAGAAGGGGATATTACAATTCAAATTTAAAATTAAGGCTACAATGACTAAGTAATCCACTCTCCTAATGAGTACAAAAGGAGGTATAAATCTTCAACAAAAGCACAAGTAGATCAACACATCCTTAGCAATTCTTTGTTTTTATTAAACTTTATATATATATATATATATATATATACAAGATAGAAATTCTACTCTACTCTAATCTAAGTGTATATGTGTGTGAAGCTCCCTCCTAGAAACTTGAAACCCGGCCCTTACCCCCTCACACCCCACAAACACTTATACTTGTGGAGTGTTGGAGGAGGAGGGAGGGGAGGGGGGCGGGCAAGGGCCGGGTTTCTAAACAAATTTGAAAAATTTTCTAAACATAGATTTAGTGGTTTCAAATTACATCATATTCTCTTCCTTGATTAAATTAGACATTGACCACATTTCTTAAAATAATATATATTATAATTTTTAATTAACCAAAAAAATTAAAATTTAAAAAGTGTTTAAATGTGTAAAATACTTGTCTTATAATTAGAAGTGCAACAGGTTAAGTTGAATAAGCTAGTGAACAATTGGAGGACAGTGTGTGTCTGTTTAGATTATTTGCTTAAACGTGAGATATAAAGCTTTCTCCAAATCATCTAACAGCCACTTTTTTGTTCGTGTCTTCACCAAGTTGCTTGCTCCAAATCGTTTTCACACCCTTCTTCCCAAACTCAAAATTGTCTTAGATTTGCCACATGAATCTGAGGAGAATGTTAGACCCATTTGATTCTACGCCTATTGTAGTCATAAACTTGTAAAAGAAGTCATTTGACTATTCCCATAAAAAATAAAAAATAAAAAAAGTCATTCGCCTATACTTGCAAAAAATAACAAGTAAACTAATCCTAATACATTTATATTACGGTTAGTCTAGGTTATTTCTTGTAACAAAATTCTATGATGTACAGTTTTTTGGTTTAGAATCAATTCAATGTTTCTCTTTTCACAATATGGACTAATTATTACGAACATTAGCAAAAAGAAAATGCTTAAGCTACTGAAATAAAATTTGATTCCATTCGCAGTTCTTAGTTATGGAATTAGTTTTTTTTTTTTTTTTGGGTTGAAAAGTTTATTTGCTAAAAATTGATAAAAATAAAAATAAAAAATTTTTTTGAGACAAGCGATAGAAAATATAAAGAAGTGAGATTCAAAAATAAAAATTTTAGATAAACAAATAAACTAAATAAAATAAAATTTTTTAAGAAAATAAATATAAAAGGCAATTTTGGGCATCAAATATGAATTTGCAATCATTATGTGTTTATGGAAAAGTAGTTTATACATCGATTTAGCTTGGAAGGGCATTAGGGCTAAACTGATTTAGACATTCCTAATTTGCTATTGTCATCTCAGGAAAATTATTAGGTACTCTCGGAGTACCATAAATGCATAATTCCTCCTCTCACATAAATAGTGGGTTCTACCATATGAGATGAATGACTATGTATTTATGATACTACGGTACGAATATTAGCAAATAGAAAATACTTAAGCTACTAAAATAAAATTTGATTCCATTCGCAGTTCTTAGTGATGGAATTAGTTTTTTTTTTTTTTTTTTGGTTGAAAAGTTTATTTGCTAAAAATTGATTAAAATAAAAAAAAATTTTGAGACAAACGATAGAAAATATAAAGAAGTGAGATTCAAAAAATAAAAATTTTAGATAAACAAATAAACTAAATAAAATAAATTTTTTTTAGAAAATAAATATAAAAGGCAATTTTGGGCATCAAATATGAATTTGTAATTCATTCCGTGTTTATAAGGAAAGTAGTTTATACATCGATTTAGCTTCAGAAGGCGTTGGGGCTGAACTGATTTAGACATCCCTAATTTGCAATCATCATCTCATGACTCATGTTGTTAATAATAACTATTTACCTCCGAGAAATAATTGTGGACCAAAACACAATCCACGCAGCTCAATTAATTTCTGGGTTTCTAGAATTAGACAATTTGTACGAGCACGCGTCTTATCAAAATTAAAAATATATTTGGATTTCCTTTTCCTTTTTCATCAAGCACTTGAAGGTTCTTAATGGAATTGACACTTGACAGAATCGTTTAACAGCTGTAAACCAGAATCGCGACCATTTTTTTCCTCCGTTCATACACACCATTTATTATAGTGCAATAAATGAGAGATCGATACTGTTGTCTCTGAAAAATAAATAAATAAAAACCTATACTATTCTCAATATTTAGCATTTTCTCTTCATTATGTATTTTTTAAGATTAAAAAAAAAAAACTCCTATGTGTGGTTATTGACCCCAGCCTCTTAGGAACCACTAGGTTCCAACAAAAATGGATAGGAATGGTAGGCGAGTGTTTGAATAGTAAAAAAATTAATTTAATTTGAGATAATCAGAAAAAAAAAAAAAAAAAAAAAGATTAAGAAATTAATTTATTTTTTAATAATGAAAATGTGATTACAAGTAGGTATTTATAGAACCATAAAACTATTCTAATGGTTCTAATGGTCTTATCCTAATTGTCCTATTATTTTATATGTATTAATGATTACAATATGTGTTAAATGTGGTTAACATGCTTAGAAATATAACTAACTAACTAAATACTAGTATAATATTACAACAATTCTTATCTATATACCTATAGGGATTCCTAACACAACCCACTTAATTTTTATTCGTGAATGGCGTGAGACTACCCATGTAATAGTAGAACTTGTCATTTCTCATACCCACTGATGAGGCGTAAGCTCGTCAGTAGTCTTCGTTAGATGGAAGTGATTCTTCAGCCTTCAAGGGTGGTCATCGGTGTGGTTCCTGCCACAATGTCTCCGATGCCAAAGTCAGTATATGAAGCTCTATTAAGAATGTAAAATGAATCAAGAAAGAAAATCTCTTTGTGCTAGTATATGTCCGTACCTTGTTCTTGGTAATGTGTGGGTTTTATATAGGTTCTTCTAGTCTCTAGCCGTTGGAGTAGTTATGAAGGTCTTAATGCCCCTCTTGGTAACGTTTGGGGCTGTATAATGTGGCATCAATGTCCTCCAACGGTTCGCACAGTTGGCCCTGTAACTGTTCCTGGGCTTGATTGGCTGTATTGAATGCATTTGATATCTTCGTCAGTGATGTGGGTCGTTACTTCGTCTGGCCTGAGGGTATATTCGTCCAGGATGATAGGTTCGTCCTTGCGAGATGGACTTATTAATCTCGTCATCTGCCCCCGATTCTGTGTTCGTCATTTAGTGACGATCATAGAATATGAAAGGTTACAGGTTGTAAATGACCTTGGGATTCTGCTCCGTGTTAGGTGCGAAGTGGCGGCGCTCCACAGATCGTGGCCCACGTGGCGTGTGCTGATTGGTGCAATTAATGCTCCAACTAGTGGGACTATTGGGTTTCCCGCTAGTCTTTCCGCTTTTTGTGCCTTTGTTTTTAAACTCCTACTCTCCTCATCTTCCTTCTTCACATTTCGAGAATCTTTAATCATTACTTTTCTCTAACCTTTTTTTGCTACTCTTCTTCGAGTTGGTGTGTCTGTTTGGTAGAGCTTCCTCAATCCGCCATTGCTTAAGGTATGTTTCTCTTTCTTCTTGCTTTTCCTTTCTTTGTTCCACTGTGGTATTGTCTCTGATTTCCTTTTCTCTTTCCTTTTTCTTTTTGCTTTCAATTTATCTGGGATTCAGTTGTGTTGTTTTTCTTTTTTGTGCTTCTATTGGGATTTCATGGTTGGCAACTTTGAGGTTAGAGTTGCTTGCCCCTCGATTTCTTTTCTTTTCGCGCACTTAGGGGGGGCTTTAGGCACTTTTCTAGGTTTTGAAAATTTTGTTTTTGAGGGTAGTGGTTTTAGTATGGCATTGACTGAATTGTTGCCTTTGATTAGGCAATCAATTGACTGGTTCGAGGGTCAGATGCGAAACGAGAAGATAATGTCCGAAGTCAGATCTAGTGATCTTAAGACTGGATTGTCGTCTAGCAGCAATCCAGTGGAGGGGGATACAGCTGTCTCTTCTCCTCGCGTCCTTAGGGCTTTTCATGCCCTTGAAGAGGTTTGTGGGCTGGACGCTGAAACGGTGAGTAGGTTTAAAGATAGGTTCCAATTCCCAGAAAGGGTTCGGGTTCGTCGGCCTAGTGACGAGGATAGGGCTTGTCACTTCTTCCCAGGTGAGGTATGCTTTTATAAGACTGCCTTTACTTGTGGACTTAGATTCCCCATCCACCCGTTCCTGATGGAACTTCTAAGCCATTTTGGGATCGCCCCTAGGCAGCTAATGCCTAACTCATGGAGAATAGTAGTCAACTGTATGGAGATATGGTTAGCTGCCAACGGGGATATGATTAAGGTGGGCGAGCTCATCCACCTTTACCGTTTGAAGGAATTAAAGGAGTATGGGTATTATGAGCTGGTACCTTGGGAAAGGAGGACCAGGATTATTAGAGGGCTACCTTTGTCCTTCAGATACTGGAAATCGAGATTTTTCTTTATGTCCGAGAATGACTTTGAGACTCCCTCCAGTCAGGAATGGGGTGACATCCCGAGGTTGCTTCGTCGGTGGGGAACCCCGACCTTAGGTGCGTCAGTCTTCTTTCTTGTCGTTTGAGATTGGTTGTATTCTTTTGTTGTCGTCACTAATATCTTTGTCATTTTTCTTTTGCAGTGAAGAGACGACCTAAACTTAAGAGTAGGTACAAGGAACGGGTTGAGCAGGCAATTGAATACGCCCAGTCGATTGAGAGCTGGGACGACTTGGTAGACCCGAGGACACTTGCTTTCTATAACCTCGGCCCGAACTCGTCCTCTTTTGTTTTGCATAATATCGAGATTGAAGGAAAAAAAAGTAAGTGTTGGACTCGTCAACTTTACCTCTTTTTTTTTTTTTTTTTGGCAGAAATGACGACGAAATTTAATAAAGACCTTTATGCCAAAATGAGGTCGAACAAAGACGAGCCATTGTCCAACCTCGGCAAAAAGACAGTGCACATTACTGGGAGAGGTACTCCCGTCATTCCACCAGCCGTCGTCCATCCGATCATTTTTGTGGGAGAGACGACGAGGACAGCTTCTCCAACAGTGTCAGTGGAAGAAATATGTGGTACTCCTGCTTCAAAAAGGCCACGTATATCTGAGAAGGAGAAGGAGAAGGAGAAGGCTGACTTTCGTCCATCCACCATCTGGAACGATGAGAAAATGGCTATGGATCGAGCCCACGAAGTGATAACAGCTACGGACATGAAGGCCTTGATTGGCGTCCCTTTTGGTGGGGTTGCTGCTCGTCATGTCCACAAGATCATTCAGGTACCTTTGCTTTTGGACAAAGTTCCCCCTTTTTTTTTTTT
The DNA here is from genome assembly GCA_023621385.1 of Quercus gilva. Lineage (NCBI taxonomy): Eukaryota > Viridiplantae > Streptophyta > Magnoliopsida > Fagales > Fagaceae > Quercus > Quercus gilva. Next base: position 41,965,396 of record CM042480.1, read on the forward strand.
TTTGGTGACGCCTCTGACCTTCTCTTCAGGTGCTGGGGGAGAGTCTTCACCTTTCTTCTGAGTATTTTACTCAAGAAGCAAATGCAGCATCTCTAACTTCTAGGGTAGAGGCATTGGAGGCGGAGAACTCTACCTTGAAAAAGAACCTCATCGAATTAATGGGCACGGCGAATACTCTGAAAGAGCAGGTGAAGAAGCTAACAGATGATCTCAGGGTGGAGCGTCAACTGACGCTTAAGAAGGATGAGCAGGTTCTTGCAGCCAAGGAGAGTCTCAAGACCATCGCTGCCAGATCCGTAGAAGCCTTTCAGACCACTGATGAGTACAACTCCGTGCTATTCAGTTGGTATTTTAAGGGTTTCAAGCTCTTGAGGAGATACCTCGCGAAGCACCCTTCGGGAGTGAATATGGAGGCGCTGGATCTGGAGGAGGTGGATCAAGAGATGGCTGCGGACGAGGCTGCTCAATCGTCTGCCACTGAGCCTAATGCCCTCGTTGATGCTCCTACTGACGCTGCTCGCCCTGATGATGCTCCTGCTGATGGTGGTGCTTGACGGACCTGATACTTCAACAAATTTCTATCTTTTTGCGATGCCCTTTATGTTTTAGGCAATTATGTAAATCCATTTTCTTATTTTCTATGTATTTTGAGAACAATATTTTTAGCCCTGTGTTTATGGGCTTTTAGTTGTAAAGGCAGTGGTGATCAAGCTTTAATTTAGTTTACTTTTCTGCATTTACTTGTACTTACATTTTTTTTTTTTTTGATTTGATGTATACCCGTCATATTTTCCATAATTGACGCCTTAGTTGCACTTTGTATTTGTTTAGGAGTATTTTTGTCATTAGTAACTTGAATCTGCTAGGGCGAAATTTTGTTACTTAGCCGCTTTTGGCTCTTTTATTTTTTTAGGAATATTATCTTCGTCAGTAACGTACATCCGTTGAGGCGGAATCTTGTCACTTAGCCATTTTGGCTCTTTCACCCTTTTAGGGATATTATTTTCGTTAGTAACTTACATCCGTCGAGGCGGAATCTTGTTACTTAGCCATTTTTGGCTTTGGATGGATTTATTCGTCAGTAACTTACATTCGTCTAGACGGAATTTTGTTACTTAGCCATTTTTGGCTTTGGGTGGACTTCTTCGTCAGTAACTTACATCCGTCTAGGTGGAATCTTGTTACTTAGCCATTTTTGGTGATTTCGAATTTCTTCTTAGTTAGGCTTGTTTTAACACAAATATTAGCTGAATAATTCATTTATTGGCTATTAATGACGAATACATTTTTCTGTTACATTTATTGATGGTATTTCTTCAAGTGCTCAATGTTCCATGGTCTTAGAAGCTTTTGCCCGTCTAGGGTCTCCAGATGATAGCTGCCTTGTCTGGAGTAGTGAATGACTTTGTATGGTCCTTCCCATGTGGGGCCGAGCTTTCCTTGAGTAGGATCTCTAGTCGCTTGGGTTACTTTGCGCAGGACGAGGTCCCCTATGTTGAGTCGCCTGAGTTTCACCCTTTTGTTGTAGTAATCTGTCATTTTCTTCTGATATTCCGTCATTCTGCTGAAGGCTTTGTCTCATACTTTGTCAAGGCAGTCTAGATTCACTCGTAGAAGGTCGTCATTGTCTTCCTTATTGAAGACTTCTCATCTGATGCTGGCTATTCCCACTTCAACAGGGATCACTGCCTCTGTACCATAGGTGAGTCTGAAGGGGGTTTCTCCCGTTGGGGTTCTAGCCGTGGTTCTGTAGGCCCACAAGACATTGGGCAGTTCTTCTGGCCAGGCACCTTTCGCATCGTCCAGTTTGGTCTTTATGATCTTGAGCAACGTTCGGTTCGTCACTTCTGTCTGTTCGTTTGCCTGTGGGTGGCCTGGTGATGAGAACTGGTTCTTGATGCCCAAGCCCAAGCAGAAGTCCTTAAAGCCCTGGCTGTCGAACTGTCGTCCATTGTCTGATATGATCGTCCGTGGAATCCCGAACCTGCAAATTATATTCTTCCACACGAAGCCCTGGATTCTTGTCTCAGTGATGGTCGCCAATGCCTCTGCTTCAACCCATTTAGTAAAATAATCAATAACAACTATTAAGAATTTTACCTGACCTTTGCCTTGAGGCAGCGGGCCAACAATGTCTATTCCCCATTACGCGAACGGCCACGGGGATGTTATCGTCATCAGCTTCTCTGCTGGAAGTCGCTGAATATTCCCGAACCTCTGACATTTGTCACATTTCTTAACAAATTTCAACGCGTCATCCTACATAGTTGGCCAGAAGTAGCCTGCTCGCATAATCTTTCTCACCAAGGATCTTGGGCCTGCATGATCTACGCAAATTCCTTCATGGACCTCTCTCATGACGTATTGGGCCTCTCCTTCGTCAACACACTTCAAGTAGGGCATGGAGAAACCTCTCTTGTATAAGGTATCATTGAGAATTGTGAATATGGCGGATCTCTTCTTGATCTTCCTGGCTTCATCTGCATTCTGAGGGAGGTGGCCATCCTGGAGGAAGGACATGATGGGTGTCATCTAGCTACTTGTGCCCTGGACTGCGAATGTTAAAACTTCTTCTATGCTCGGGTTTTTCTGTACCTCCATCATCAGGTCTGTTATCGATTCTGTTTCTTCTGAAGAGGCTATCTTTGAAACTTCGTCTGCGGCCATATTTTGGTTTCTTGGAATTTGGATAAACTCCACTTCTTCGAACTCTTGAGTCAAGTGCTTCGTCAGCTTGAGGTATTTCTGCATTCTTTCTTCCTTTGCTTCGTATTCTCCTCTGATCTGTCCAATTACTAGCTTTGAGTCATTCTGGACTAGCAGGTTCTTGGCCCCAAACACTTTTCCGAGCCTTAAACCCGTCAGGATTCCTTCGTATTCGGCCTCGTTATTGGTGGCTGGGAATTTCAGCTAAACTCCATATCGTAATACTTCTCCGTTAGGAGTGGTTATGACGACCCCTACTCCCCCTCTTTTTTGGGCTGACGATCCATCAGTCTATATCACCCATGTCTTGTTCTTGTTGGCAAGGCTTGGTTCGTCTGGATGGGTGAACTCGGCGATGAAGTCTACTAAAGCTTATGCTTTAATGGCCTTCCTGGGATGGTATTTCACGTCGAATTGGCTGAGTTCAATCGCCCACTGGACCATCCTCCCAGCTGCTTCAGGCTTGCTCATAGACTTCTTGATGGGTTGGTCCGTCATCACTAAGATTGGATTTGCCTGGAAGTATTGCCTGAGCTTGCGTGAGGCTACTATCAATGTGAACGTGATTTTTTCGATCTTCGGGTATTTAGATTCAGCTCCTTAGAAAGCTTGGCTGACGTAGTAAATTGGGAGCTCTTTGCTGTCTTCTTCCGGGATTAAGGCTGCACTGACGGCTGTAGATGACACTGCTAAGTATAAATACAAGTTTTCACCTTCTTTAGACGGGCTTAGAAGTGGTGGATTGCTAAGGTAACGTTTTAACTCTAGGAATGCTGCTTCACATTCGTTGGTCCATTCAAAAGCTTGCTTCAGGGTCTTAAAGAAGGGTAAGCATTTGTCCGTTGCTCTAGAGACAAACCTATTGAGGGCTGCAATCCGACCCGTGAGCTTCTGGACCTCCTTGACGGTCTTAGGTGATGCCATGTTGATTATGGCTTGCACCTTCTCAGGATTTGCTTCTATTCCTCTCTGGGACACCATGAACCCCAGGAATTTTTCGGAGGCAACACCAAAAACACACTTACCAGGATTCAGATTCATTTAGTATTGCTTGAGGGTATCGAATGTTTCCTTAAGATCGTCCAGATGCGCGAGCTCTTCCTTACTCTTGACGAGCATATCGTCACCGTACACCTCCATATTCCTGCCTATCTGCTTAACAAACATTTTATTTACCAACCTCTGATAAGTTGCTCCTACGTTCTTCAGGCCAAACGGCATTACCTTATAACAGTAAAGCCCTTGACTGGTGATGAAAGCCGTTTTCTCCTGATCCTCGTCAGCCATTTTTATCTGGTTGTATCTTGAGAATGCATCCATAAATGTCAGTAGCTTGTGCCCGGCTGTAGAGTCTACGAGCTGGTCTATTCTTGGAAGAGGAAAGCTGTTCTTCGGGCAAGGCTTGTTCAGGTCCGTGAAGTCCACACACATCCTCTATTTTCCATTTGCTTTCTTTACTAGAACGACGTTTGCAAGCCAGTCTGGATATTATACCTCCCTGATGAAGCCTGCAGTCAAGAGTTGTTTACTTCGTCAACGATTGCTTGGTCTCTCTCAGGTGCAAAGGCTCTTCGTTTCTGCTTAACGGGCTTCCTCTCTGGGTCCACATTCAACCTGTGTTGGATAACCTCTGGAGATATGCCTGGCATGTCGTCATGGCTCCAGGCAAAGACGTCCAAGTTTTTCTTAAGAAACTGAATAAGTTTCGTTCTCATCTCAGGGCTTAAGGTTGTCCTTATTCTGGTTGTTTTCATTGCTTCCCCTTCGATCAGCTCTACTGCTTCCAATGCTTCCACCTTTTCCTCCTCTTTTTCTTCTATTATCCACGTATGGTTCTCTTTAGTTGCCAAAACGGCTTGGTAGCATTCTTGAGCTAGGACTTGGTCTCCCTTAACTTCACCAACACCGTTCTCCGTTGGAAATTTTACCTTCAGGTAGTAGGTGGACGTGGGCGCCTTCCACTTGTTGAGTGCTGGCCTTCCAATGATGACATTATAGGATGAGGGACAATTTACCACCAAGAAGTCAATCTGACGAGTCAACTGCTTCGGGTATGTCCCCACAGTTACTGCCAGCGTCACTATGCCTTTGGGATATACCCTGTCACCACTGAAACTGATGAGGGGGGAATCAAATGGACGTAGTCTTCTTGGATCCAGCTTCAATTGCTGGAATGTAGGAAAGTAGATGATATCAGCAGAGCTACCATTGTCCACGAGGATCCTTTTGGTGTTGAACCCTTCTATGGTGAGCATTATGACCAAGGGGTCATTGTGAGGCTGTTTCACTCCTCTAGCATCATTCTCGTCAAAGGTCATATCCTGATCAGTTCGTCTGTACTTTGGCAGGGGTGTCATGTGGACGCTATTCACCTGTCATTGATGTGTTTTCTTGAGTGATTTGAATGAACCTCTCGTGATAGGCCCCCCCGATATCGTCTGTATTTCCCCAATCACATCTTATGGAGGTTGGGATTGACGACCTCCACTTCTAGACGAGGACTCATGTTGGCCTTTCTTTTCTTCTCTGAATTTACTGTACTCTCCTTTTTTCACAAATTTCTGTAGCTTCCCTTTCCGTATTAACTCTTCTATTTGTTCTTTAAGATCCCGACAATCTTCGGTGTAATGGCCATGATCTTTGTGAAATCGACAATACTTATTCCTGTTGCGAACGTTAGGAGACGAGTGCAATGGTCGCGGCCATTTAAGGTAGTACTCGTCTTTAATCTGCGTTAAAATTTTGTCAACAGGCATAACAAGAGGAGTAAACTTTACCGTTCATGGATTTTTATCATCTTTCCTTTTGACTCTGTCACTAGTCCAACGATCTGGGTGATCCCGCTTTTGCCCTCTGTGGTCGTTTTCTCTTCTTCCTTTGTCCCCTGGCCTTTCTCCGTCCCTGATAGCAGCCAACGCATCCTCAGCGTTCATGTACTTTTGCGCTTTAAAGAGCATCTCAGCCATCGTCTTTAGGGGGTTCTTCGCGAGTGATGTAACGAGCTCCCTGGATCTCAACCCCGCCTTGAAGGTTGTCAGCTGCACCTTATCATCCGCCTCGTCTACCTCCAGTGTCTCCCTGGTGAAGCGTTTCACATATGACCTCAATGTTTCCTTTTCTCCCTGCCTGATGGTGAGCAAATGGTCCGCGGTCCTCTTTGGTCGTTGTCCTCCAATAAAATGACGCAGGAAAGCGTTGCTCAACTGCTCGAATGTGTCGATGGACGATGTTGGCAACTTTGTGAACCACTCCCTAGCAGCTTCCTTCAGTGTAGTTGGGAAGGAACGACACAATATTTCATCTGGGGGCTACTGGAGTCCCACGGTCGTTTTGAAGGTGTTTAGGTGATCTTGAGGGTCTTTCAGCCCATCGAAGGGTTCGAGTTGAGGTAACCGGAATTTTGACGGCACTACACAATCGAGGACTATTGTTGTGAATGGCGAATCCGTCGCACGAACCATTCGATCCACACTTTGCTCTGTTTTCTCCTTGATGGCGTTCCTAAGTTCATCCATTTCCCTCCTCATCTCCCTCAGCAGGTATGAGTTCTGCTCGGTTGGAGTGGTGGGCCTTCGAGGGTTACTTCTTCTATGACTATCCCCTTCGTCTTCCTGATTTCCCTTGGACCGATTCTCCTCCTGCTGAAGCCATAGCTTCATTTCCTGGTTTTACCTGGTCAATTCTTTAACTGTGGCTGCAAGAGCCTGAACTTGCTGAGCTAGGGCTGCAGAATCTTGATTGGACTCCATCTAAGAAGAATAATTGATCAGAAACTACTATTTTGAGCTTGGACACGAAAATGTCGTTTCTCACAAACGGCGCCAAACTGATGAGGCGTAAGCTCGTCAGTAGTCTTCGTTAGATGGAAGTGATTCTTCAGCCTTCAAGGGTGGTCACCGGTGTGGTGCCTACCACAATGTCTCCGATGCCAAAGTTAGTATATGAAGCTCTATTGAGAATGTAAAATGAATCAAGAAAGAAAATCTCTTTGTGCTAGTATATGTCCGTACCTTGTTCTTGGTAATGTGTGGGTTTTATATAGGTTCTTCTGGTCTCTAGCCGTTGGAGTAGTTATGGAGGTCTTAATGCCCCTCTTGGTAATGTTTGGGGCTGTATAATGTGGCATCAATGTCCTCCAACGGTTCGTACAGTTGGCCCTATAACCATTCCTAGGCTTGATTGGCTGTATTGAATGCATTTGATATCTTCGTCAGTGATGTGGGTCGTTACTTCGTCTGGCCTGAGGGTATATTCGTCCAGGATGATAGGTTCGTCCTTGCGAGATGGACTTATTAGTCTCGTCACCCACAATCTCGAACTCATAAGGTGGACATGAGAACTTTCTACCACTAGACCACCTCGATAAATAATGCATTTTTCCTTTAGGGTCCATTTGGTTGGAGGGGGTGAAAAAGTAGGAAGATAGAAAATTGTGGGAGGATGGAAAAGTGGGAGGATAGAAAATATTTTATTTTCCTTTATTTTTGTTTGGTTGAGAGTGGAAAAGTGGAAGGATGTAAAAAGTGAATTTGTATAAATTTACGCATATACCCTTGTTAAATAATGATGGTCAATTAAAACCAAAAAAAAGGATAAACAACCAAAAAAAATCAATCACCTAAATTTATTAGAAAATAAAAATCATGTCTAAAAAGAAAATCACATCTAAACAAAAAAAAAAAAAACAAAAACAAAAACAAAAACAAAAAAAAAAAAAAAACACAAAAGAAAGCAAAAAGAAAAAAAAAATTGAACACTGCACGTGTAGGAAACTTGCCCAAAAAAGGGGGGGGGGGGGGGGTGGAGAGGAAGAGGCAATGTCCAGGAGGAAAAAAAAAAAAAAAAAAAAAAAAAAGAGCAACGTGGACAAGCCCATGCCCATGTCCAACTGCACATAGGCATTTTTGTCTAAAAATAATATCTAATTTTTCCCTTCAGTTTTCTCTCTATTTTGGAGAGAAAATTTTTTACTGAGTCCAGGGAGAAAACACATAGGCCCTACTATTTATTTTTCTTTCTCCCTATCCAATCAAACACACTTCAAAAAGTTTTCCTTCTTATTTTCTCTCCAAAATTTTCCATCCACCCTATTTCACTTCCAAACAAACAAACACACACACACACACACCCTCTCTCTCTCTCATGGCATTCCACCACAACACCAATAGGTCACTGGTAGGGCTAATATGTCTCTCTCCCTCTTTTTCCACTTTCGATCCTTCTATGGCATATAACTTTATACATGTATATAACAGCATATAGGAATAGTGGCATACTATTGAGCCAACTTCTAAACTTGATGTCTTAATTAATCAACTTCGATTGGCAACCCTTCAAAATAGTTACATTAAGGATGTGTTTGGATACCGTTTATTTCCTTAAAAACACTATATCAAAATAATTTTTAAATGTGTGAATAGTACTGTGAGACCCATTTTTAATAAAAGTTTTGCTAAAAAAAGAGATTTGTAAGTCCCGTAAATAATGCACAGGACCAACTGGAAAAGCATAAAAGTCACAGAAACGCGCTTCTCAAAAAAAAAAAAAAAAAAAAAAAACACAGACGCAGTTTCAACACTATCCAAATGGATACTAAGTGTTTGTTTGACAAGATTATTTTTGCCAACTTATTTTACTATTTAGCTTATTTTTGCTACTATTCATATACCTCACTGCACTTTTTGGCACTATTCATGGGTTTCACTATACTATTTTAGCTAACTTTTACCTTTATCTATAGTATTTTCGGTAAAAAGTTTTCAGTTTCGGCAAAATAAACGAATCTCAAACAGACCCTAAGTGTGTGTTTGGCAAAAATTAAAAAGTCATCTTATTTTACTATTCAACTTATTTTTGCTATTATTTATGGCCCTACTACAACTTTTGGTACTATTTATAAGTCTCCATGTACTATTTCAGCTAACTTTTACCTTTATCTACAGTACAGTGGAACCCATAAATAGTACCAAAAAGTATAATAAAACTCATAAATAATAGCAAAAATAAGCTGACAAATTTTATCATGCCAAACGGACACTAAAATAAAAATAAAGACATATTGTAGTTGATGGTACAACTTAAAATGAGATAAAAGGATTTATCCTCACCAAATTATAATTTTTGTTAGATTCCTGTTGAAGTGAATAGGAGAAAGATATTAAATCTGGGTTCCCTCTCCCCTGTGTGTGTGTGTTTCAATCCTTGTTTTTCTAAAAAAAAAAGCAATCAAGTGGGTTTGTCCCACATCGCCCAAGTGAGTGTCTCCCGATAGGTTTAAAGCCTTCACACAGCATTCAAGAGTTACCGGTTTTTGTATGTTGTGAGTTGTGTAATATTAAACCTGGGTTCCCTCTCCCCTGTGTGTGTGTTTCAGTCCTTGTCTTTCTCAAAAAAAAAAAAAAAAAGAAAAAAAAAAGGAGGGTGGTTTTACAAACCACGGGGTCTTTGTGCATTGATACACATAACAAAACAACGAGCAGCCATGGTTTTATGTAAATCTACAAGCATGAAAATCTACATTTTGACACATCGTGGTTCACATAAAATGTACCATAAACCATGTTCAAATTCAAATTGGACAAAAACTTGAGGAGTACAAAATGTTGGCATGCCCACGAGAAGTTATCGTGGTTCACATAAAATGTACCATAAACCATGTTCAAATTCAAATTGGACAAAAACTTGAGGAGTACAAACTGTTGGCATGCCCACGAGAAGTTAGAGAACAATTATTAATATCGTTAGAGAGCAATGATGTATTGAGCATTGACTGCTGTCCAAATTTGAACAGAAAATTTTCACATTATTGACGTTATAGTAAACAACACCTTCCTCGAAATTTCTTCCTGATGCCCTCCCTCCCCCCCCCCCCCCCCCCCTAAATTTTAGAAGTATGCACCTAATTTAGCAAAATGATCGAGATGACCAACAAAGCTAATAAATTTTTTTTTTTTTTAATGAGAAAAAAGGGTTTTACGTGTGCGATTATTGGCCCGGCCTACTTGAACCCACAAAACTCATGACATGGGGCACCCCTAAGTGCGCTAGGACTATTCTCATTGTGGTACAGCATTTTTGCGAAATGCACAACTTGAACCAAGTAACTCTTAGATTTGCAAGTGTGACCCAGTTTAAAATTCCTACTAATGCACCACGGCCGGGGCAACAAAACTAATAAATTAAGAATAATGAAAGCTAGTATCACATTCTTGCCACATGTGATAAATAAATGAAATTTTAAAGAGTAATGTTACATACACAAACTATTTTACAATATTTTTACAAACTGCTAATGTAACTTTAGCATTTTTCAAATAGTTATTGTAAGTAAAAATGTGATGTTAGTGATGGACCCATATTAGAATCAGTAAGAATTTGCCACGTTAACAGTTTGTAAAAATTTTGTAAAATAATTTGTATCCATAACATTATTCAATTTTAAATACTTTGTCTACTTTTCCGGAGGTCTAAGAGTCATACTTACACTGAGTCACCCACACCACAGCCTGCCTAAATTAATTTTCTAGTGCTTATTGACATTTTTTTTTTTTCCTTCTCCCTGGAGTTAAGGTAAAACGCACGCTCCCTGGGACTCTAACCCGACGCGTTTGGCTAGCTACCTTCCTTTTTTTTTTGGAGGGGTTGGGATTACTGGATTTGCTTATCTTATTTTAATTAGCTAGCTTATAACTTTAAGTAAAGAAGTTAGCTTATTTAAAAAAAAAAAAAAAATTTATTCTGACAAAAACAAATGAAAAACAACTTTTTATCTAACGTGTAAACAAATAAACTAACCGCAAATAAATGTTACCAAACACCCCTTTATTATAATTTTTTTTTAATCAATGTTACCAAAAACACTTGAATGCAAAATGTGGGGTATTTTTTTTATTGTTTGAAAAAAAGGGTTACAACTTTTACATATACATCTCTACATTGGGAAGACAGCAAACAACAAATGATATACAACAGGAAGAGAGACTTTCCCAAAGAATTAAAGGGATATTTAGTCATAAATTAGATTTTTTTTTTTTTTTTTCCAGATTGTTGAATACAAGCAACAAAAATAATTTGGAAGATGAACTACGTATTTTTGAAGATTGGGAGATTTTTTTTTAAAAATCAAGATTGGGAGATATTAATTGTTGTCAAATAATCTATTTATTGTGTGTAAAAAAAAAAAAAAAAAGTTGAAAATTGTAAGGTCCGAGTGATAGTTTAGTAGTACCTACATCCTTTATAATGTTTAGGATATGAGATTCAAGTACCTAAGTCATTCCCCTCCCCCAAGTTGAAAATTGTAGAAAATGAAGGAAAAGCAAATTGATGGTTGGGACTTGGTAAATGAAGATGTTCAGCATCATTAATCAATGCAAAATGATGGTTGGCAAAATAATCATGGAATGTTAGTTTATTTAGCTTCCAAAGCCTGTTGACTTCTTTCATTTTCATTATTAATTAGTTGTATAAAAATTGAGAATCACGTTCCCGAAGAATTCACAATTAGGAAGGATCACCAAACAAGGCTGTAAGCAAAGGAACCCTAAAAGAAAAGCATAACATGATAACATGACTTTTTAAAAAAAAACATTTATAATTAATAAACTTACAAACGTGTGTTCATCACCTTTTGCCTGACTTCAACATCTTAACCGAAGTTTATAAAAAAAAAACATCTTAACCGACATTTGGTTTAGTATCTTATCATCTTCGTTTATTCAAATAGTTCTAGGCCCTATCCTAAAGAATATCAATTATATAAAAGAAAACCAAAGCCAAGAGATTATAGGCTTTAATTTAATTATCCAAAAAATAAATCTTTTTCTTTTCTTTTCTTTTTGCTTAGACAAGAAAGGAGTTTACCTTCACAAATACACCGCCAAATTCATGAATTATTCAAGTCCACCGCCAAAATTATCATGTTATTTTAGAGTTCTTATTCGTAGATGAGTGTTGTGAGAAGCATGAGCTATAAAGAAAGGCCAAACTCCAAAGTATTAAAAAACAGAAATGCTATAAGTAGGTCCAACCGTAAATTAAATTCATTGTATAAGAATAGCAGTGGGTTGTTCCATGCAAAAATATACCATATCTTTAAGGCTTTTTATGTAGTTGATGTGCTGATAGAAAGGATTTCATAATTCCATGAAAAAAAAAAATTTGGAATCATGCATTCCTTCTTTTTTCCCCTATTGTGGTTGTTGTTGTCTGCTCCTACCTTTTTCTTTTTCTTTATAGAATCTACCGTCATTTTGCCCTATCATATCATGTCATATATATTTGACAACGTATCATGTTATATATTATCTATACTACTAATAATAGGATTTTTTTTGTTGGGGTTTAATCATTTTGTGTACTGAAATATTCTCACACAAATTCTTAAACTCTCTAAATACTCCTATCTTTTAGTTAAATAATTTCAAATTTAAAAACACAAACCGGTTAAAAAAGTAGTTTACTATTTTTTTTAAAATTCCTAAGTTTTAGACTTTTTTGTTTTTTCTTTTCTTAAACTCTCTAAAATACCCTATCTTTTAGTTAAATAATTTTAAATTTAAAAACACAAACTGGTTAAAAGAGCAATTTACTATTTTTAAAAAAGTTCCTAAGTTTTAGACTTTTCTTTTCTCTTCTCTAATCTGGATTACAAAATTTTATTTTAAATTCAAAAAATTTCAAAATTTTATCAGACTCTCATGTAGAGAAATATCCTAAATATTAAGACACTATTTCTATATCACTTTTAAACATTATTCCACATTACTTTATCTCTTTTTTAAATAAATAAAAAAATACTCACCGTTATTTTATATATTCTTTTAGACAGATGAGAGTGGGAAACAAAAAGTCAAGTGTTTTAGCTTCAAATAGTTTCTTCCATTCATATTAGTCACTAACTTATATACAAATAACTAATTAGAAAGAAAAAAAATCATGTAGAGAAAAATCTTAAGAATTAGGACACTAGTTCTATCTCACTTTAAAAAATTATGACACTTAATTCAAAATAAAAAAATAAAAAAAGCCTCATCGAACGTGCGAAGCACGTATGATGAGGCTAGTATATAATAAAGTTGTGACTTAGAAATTGTAGTTATGTCCAGTAAATATCTTTTTTTCATTCCACATTGACAATCTCTTTGTTCTTTTGTTTTAAACAAATTATTAGTCACTAATCGGTACAATGTATGAAGAAATTCATCAAAAAATTTATATATGATACATAGTAAATTTATAAGTATTAATAAATTCAAATTCAAGAACTTGTAGAAAATAAATTATTTAATTTAATTAGAATTTACTTAGAAATTATCAAACTTAATTTAATCATAATTTGTTTAGTTTTATGATGTTTTATCCAAAAAGGCAATGACTTATAATTAATTTAAATTAAAATAGGGGTTAACACTACACTACATTGTAACTAGAAAATATATACTTATTAGGATGATAACATTGTAAAATGTTAATTTTCAAAAAAACCTGGTTGCCAACATTATAATTTATTATAATTCAACAAAAAAATCAACTAGTTTCATAATAATAATAATAATAATAATAATAATAATAATAATAATAATATTATTATTATTATTATTTTATCATTTATGTGATATACATCATATACTATATAATAAAGGTTGTAGCAAACTGTGGGGACATTTTTTGCCTCAAGACTAAGTGTTGCACTTTGTAACCAAACTAGTGGTACTCTAATACCATTGGCTCATCCCTTATAAGGTAGAAAGAGGAAGGATATCCTTCCAATGTGGGACTTTAAGCCAAAAATGATTACAAAGTGCAACATTTAGTCTTGAGGCAAAAAATGTCCCCACACAAACCTATAGTTGCATCAAGTGAATACCCTTTCTCCTATCATAAAAAAAACAAAAAAACAGGTGGATACCCTTTCTCATAAAAAAAAAAAAATTAAAAA